>CM064503.1:55005663-55425663 GCA_032716605.1 Paralithodes platypus | reverse complement strand
ATCCACTAATATGCTAGATTAGGTTAGGTTAAGCGGAGATCTCCACTTGAGGGATTTTTTTCTTGACTCCTTTCTCCCTCATGCTTAGCCCCATTGTTTTTCTAATTTTAAGACGTTTTCCCCATTACTTTGACTATTTTAAGAACTTTCAACCCATTTCTGTCAATTTTAAAACCTTTCGTGCCATTAAGGTGTCGATTTTATCCTGGCGAGCGATAGCGAGCCTGTAATTTAAGAGGAACTGGCTTTCAGCCGGGACATTTTTCTACCGGAAAATGTACAAATTTATCTTGAAAAGGGCTCAAGGGGGTGTAATCTTAAGCTTGAAGGATATCTAGAGACCAAACTAAAAACCTCCCCTTAAAGATATTGTTCAATGTTTCTTGGTAAATAGGCATATGACAAACAGTTTTCCCCGCTACACAGGGTCTTGCCTCGGGAATGCTTGCAGTGTAAATAAATATCTTGAATGTACAATATCCGGGTGAAATTCATATACGCCTACACGGAGTTATATTACAAACTATCTCAAACCCCTCAACTTTCCCTTCATAATTGCTGAGGGGCACAGGGCCTTGGGTGGGGCTTTGGTTTCCCGGGCGTTTCCGCACCCTCCTCAGCTCCCTGCCTTGGAGTGGCTTCGGTCACCCGGGCTTTGTTAGTGGTAAGCAGAGAGGATTTTGTGGGGGCGCTCATTTATGGCCTTGGCCTTGCTCGAGACCTTGGGGCTGTTCGGCCAGACAGCCTGGGGAACAACAACAACAACAACAACAAACTATCTAGCTAAGGTTGCTCGGGAAGTGACACCTTACACGGGCTAGAACCTGAACCCGTGTGAAGATCTGTAAACCCCCTCCCTCCCTAGCTCGGGTTAAAGGTTTTGTCGTAGCTGTCTAGGGGAATGAGGTGAGAAACAAGGGCTGTATCAGGGTCCACAGAATATAGTAGTTCCTGTAAGGGGGGATGGGCTTATTTATTTCGTTTGTATGTATTTTTTATTTGTCTAGTGTCTTCCCTAGACCTCCATCAAACTTTAAAAACAAAAAAAATCCATTAGATCCTTTTTGAACGCCGGTTCTTCCAAAATTGCAGGCTCACTATCATTCGCCAGAAAATAAATCGACACCTAAATAGCACGAAAGGTCTTAATATTGACAAGGCAATGAGGTGGAAGGTCTTAAAATCGGCAAACTAATGGGGCAAATATCTTAACATCTCAAAACAAATATGGCTAAGCATGAGGGAAAAGGGGGTCCAGAAGAAGCGACTACCTCCCCCTTAAGGTTTCTTGTAGCTGTCTAGGTGAGAAGCAAGGACTATATGGGTGAGAAGTCTGCTTTTACGCTAGGGTACTCCACAGGGGCTGGGTGGAAGGAGGGCGATGGTATCCTTTTATAAATGGCCTCTCAAAGATATTTATCTATATCTATTGCCGGACGCCATGATCTCCGAAGGGGTGGCCACGAACGAAATGCCTCCATGCACCTCTGTCCCTAGTTAGTCGACGCCCCTCCTTCCATCCAGCACCGCTTTCACGCATATACTTCTTAACTCCATCTTTCCACCTCTCTCTCGGTTTACCTCTCCCTCTCTGTCCTTCCACCTCACTCGTACAGTCTTGCTCATTCTCTCGCTTCCCATACGTTCCACACGGCCGAACAATCTCAAGGTGTTCCTTTTCACACTTTCCTGCACATCTACATCCACACGACACCACACACGTACTTCCTCATTCGTCTGTCTATCCCTTCATGTAACTCCTCACGCACTTCTCAAGTAACTAATTTTCAACCCTCTCACTCTTGGTTTGTGTGTCTCCAACAATGTCCATGCTTCACTCCTGTATGTCAATGTCGAGATTACCACACTGTCATGCAAGGACTTCTTTACTTCCATGCTGACCACCCTATTTATTGTTACTGCTTTCAGCGTTCCTACAACCCTCTTCCCCTGTTGCACCCTCTCCCGCACTTCTTCATCCATACTCCCATCTTTACGCAACACACTGCCCAAATACTTCATTAGCTGACATTATCCATAACCTGACCGTTCAACCTCACCTCACACTCTGTGGCTGCACCCTTTTCAAAGACCATAACCTTACTCTTCCCCGCATTTACCTTTATATTCCGTTTTTCAGACACTGTTACAAACATATTTACCAGACGCTGCAATTCCCATTCACTATCGCTCATCAGAACTGTATCATCAGCAAACAGCAGTATAGGCAACTTCCACTCATTTCCTTTTGTTATCAGCGATGCACCAACATCCGCTGCTCTTCCTTGTATTTCTTTCATGACTTCATCCATCCATATATATATTAAACAACCATGGGGACATCACACACCCTTGCTTTAACCCAACATTCAGATCAAAGAATTCTCTCTGTTCATTCTTCACACGTACTGACAATTAAGAAAGTTGAAATTATTATTCGGATACCCGTATATAAATTTGTGTTTTATGGGAATTTTACTGCTATAGCTAATTACATACAAAAGTAGGGTGTCTAAAGAGCATATCCCCCTATTTGTTTTCCTATGTGCACGGAGACAAAGTGCATAACTGTCTGTAACAAGTGTCCCACCCCCACAAGGTTGTAAAGAGTGATAGAGAGCCAAGATCGAAGTACGTTAGAGGTAATTTAGGTGTGTTGCCAAGAAGTGTGGTGTGTTAAGTGTGCGAAATGAATAAGATGAGTATGTGTTTGCGAGAGTTAGCTGGATTTACGGACATAGACCTTTTATATTAAACTAATTTGGTTCGGTGTAATCAGAACCTACAGTATATGCATGGACAATACGCGCTGATGGATAATATCCATTATTTTGTTAGTTATAAAGGTGATATTTTGATAATTCTTCTTATGTGATAGTTATATAGATAATAGTCTTTCTACACACATACCTATGGTTTGTTATTATTTCAGCTGCATTTAGACGATTTTGTGAAGCTTAGGAAGGTTGTATGGTAGCTAAAAGGTTTAATTGAAATAGTCTAACTCAATATATTAGAGCACGGTTGTAAACTTTTACTTTTACAGCTGTAGGAATATTTTGTTTGTTTTCTCTGTACCTCTCTGGCTGGACCTCTTCTCTCTATCTATCGTCACTTCCTTATTGTATTGTCTATCTTGTCTGGATTTTGTTTGTATTTTGCTCTCACTCCTCACTCACTCTCACTCTCATACGCACACACACAATCACACACACAATCACACACACACACAATCACACACACACAATCACACACACACACACACACACACACACACACACACACACACACACACACACACACACACACACACACACACACACACACACACACACACACACACACACACACACACACACACACACACACACACCTCTCTCTCTCTGTGTAGTGCAGTAAACAGTCTCTCTCCTTCCACTTCGAGTATCTCCTCGGAATGTATCGCAAGTTCCTAACTATTCCTTGTAACTATCTTATTGGTTGTTAAGCTTTTCTAATGCTAATAAGTGTTGCTTGGCTAGAATGTAAGCTCCATTATTTGTTCAGTGTTGGGGTTAAAGGTGAGTGAAGGCTACGACCCCTTATAAACCCAGTCACCGGGTTACTTGGCGGGTTATAGGCGATTTTCACATTTACCCATTGTTGTCGTATAGGTAGATCATAAACTCAAGAAAATTGGTCTAATGGTAACCAGAATATGGTTAATATTACGTAATAGTGGTGAAGAGGCAAAAAGGCCAAATCCCAGGTTAGGTATGTGGAACTAGATATAATACAGTATGTACCTAGTGTAGTGTGGTTTATTATTTCGTCTGTTTATGTATTTATTTACTTATTAATTATTTAAGATTCCCCGCTAGATGTCCATCAAGCTTAAGGAATAGCTTAACCCATTCAGTACCGGTGCATCGTTTGCATTATATCCTGGCAACTATTAAGCTCTTATATTCAGGTTAGGAAGGACATCTACTAATAAAATGGCTACAGACTATCTCAATTGACCATTTTAGGTACCATATATCCTTCCTAAGTTTCAAAATAATCCTCTAATTGTAGCTGAAATTTAATATATAATACGTCGCTGGTACTGCATGAGTTAACCCCTTCACTATCGGTGTCGTACTTTTAACTTTTTGCTGGTTACTATTAGACGATTTTAGTCGGTTTAATAAGGGCCTCCAGCAATTAACAGGCTTCGAACTATCACACTTAACCCTTTTAACTACCACAGATCCTTCTTAAACTGAACGAAATCGTCTAAATATAGCTAGAAGAAAACGAAAAAGACGTTGCCGGTACAGATGAGGTAAATTATTGTAAATGTATAGATAAAATTTGGGGTTTATAGTTCGAATTATGTCTTTGGAAGTGATAAAATGGCCAAAACAAAGCTACCTGTATATGTTAATGTTCTTGTATTTATTCACATATTCATTCAAGTCCTCAAACCACATTGCTCCGGTTTGACGCCATTTTGCATATTCAGGTGTGGCCACTTCGCTTGCTAGGTCAGTCTGCTCTTCTTGTTTTGTTTATTCAGGTGTGGCCACTTAAAACGCTGGCTAGGTTAGTATGCTCTTATTGTTTTGTGTATTCAGGTGTGGCCACTTAAAACACTGGGTAGGTTAGTCTGCTCTTCTTGTTTTGTTTATTCAGGTGTGGCCACTTAAAACGCTGGCTAGGTTAGTATGCTCTTATTGTTTTGTTTATTCAGGTGTGGCCACTTAAAACACTGGGTAGGTTAGTCTGCTCTTCTTGTTTTGTTTATTCAGGTGTGGCCACTTAAAACACTGGCTAGGTTAGTCTGCTCTTCTTGTTTTGTTAATTCAGGTGTGGCCACTTAAAACACTGGCTAGGTTAGTCTGCTCTTATTGTTTTGTTTATTCAGGTGTGGCCACTTAAAACACTGGTTAGGTTAGTCTGCTCTTATTGTTTTGTTTATTCAGGTGTGGCCACTTAAAACACTGGCTAGGTTAGTCTGCTCGTATTGTTTTGTTTATTCAGGTGTGGCCACTTAAAACACTGGCTAGGTTAGTCTGCTCTTATTGTTTTGTTTAATCAGGTGTGGCCACTTAAAACACTGGTTAGGTTAGTCTGCTCTTATTGTTTTGTTTAATCAGGTGTGGCCACTTAAAACACTGGCTAGGTTAGTCTGCTCTTATTGTTTTGTTTTGTAAGCTTGATGGAGGTCTAGCGAGGAAACTAAAAGATAAATGAATAACTAAATTAATAGACCAAAAAATAATCACTGCCTCCTTAAATGGAAAGGAAGATTATAAGTATAGTCATTAACCCCTTCTGTACCGACGACGTCTTATTAATTATATTCTGGCTACTATAAGATATGTTTTCCGTTTAAAAAGGGCATTCAACCATTAACAGGCTTCGAACCATTAAAATGCACAAAATCGTCTAAATATAGCAAGACCAATAAGATAAACACGTCGCCGATATAGAAGGGGTTAAATGGAAAGGAAAATTATAAGTATCGTCATTAAATGGAATATAGTAAAGTTCCATCTAACAGCTGCTTTATCCAGGCGGAATATGGTAGTTCAGACATTTATGGCTGAGTGGTAATTTACCGAAGTACTAAAACGCAATGCCCTACACTAATTACCGATGATTGTGGCGCTTATTTGACTATTTGAGCGATTAATTAAGAGAGACCCTACTGAGTATTCGGGGACTTGATGGGATGAACATTATTTACTGCTGTCTGTAAAAGTACTAAGTTAGTGTTTGTTTATAAATATCAAATAAATGTAACCGAACGTAACAGTGTATTTGTTTATGTGCGTTTTCTTCCGTGCTGACTCTCTGCCTAGGCAAACTCTTTCGCCTCTGTTTCTCCTCTAACGCCTTTCCTTCTTACTGGAAGTTTGCTCTTATTCAACCTGTCCCAAAGAAGGGACGTGACCGCTCTCAACCCTCTAACTATCGTCCAATTGCTCTTATTTCTTGCATCTCTAAGTTTTTTTTAAACTATTCTTGCCTCAACATTTCTTAAGCATTTGTCTTCCCATAATCTACGTTCAGATCGCCAGTACGGTTTCCTTAAGGGCCGCTCTACTGGTGATCTCCTTGCTTATCTTACTAACTCCTGGTCATCCTCCTTTCGGGACTTCGGTGAGACTTTTTCTACTGCTCTAGACATATCTAAAGCCTTCGATAGAGTCTGGTATAAGTCTGTAATTTCCAAACTACCCTCCTTCGGTTTCTATCCCTCTATCTGTGCTTTTGTCTCTAATTTCCTTTCAGACCGCTCCATAGCTGCAGTTGTGGACGGCCATCGTTCACTTCCTCAACCTATCAACTCCGGTGATCCTCAGAGTTCTGTCCTGTCTCCAATTATCTTTCTAATATTTATCAATGATCTCCACTGTAGCCTACCTCCAGTCCCAACCACTCGTATGCTGATGACTCTACCTTACCCTATTCAACTAGTTTTTCACATCAACCCAGCATGCAAGCACTCCAAAACAAACGTGGCGAGGTCATAGAATGCCTGTCTTCGGATCTTTCAATTATCTCTGATTGGGGCAGAGAAAATCTTTTACTTTCAACGCCTTCAAGATCCAGTTTCTCCCTCTATCTCTCCATCACAATATTCCACAAGACTATCAACTATTCTTCAACAATACATAACTCAACCCTTCATCTTCTCAACATTTTAGGTGTATCATTTTCATCTAACCTTTCTTGGAAAGATGATATTACCACTCTTGCTAAAATAGCTTCCCAAAAGTTGGGTGTGCCCAACCGTCTCCGTGAGTTCTTCACCCCTGTACAGCTTCTTGCTCTGTGTCGGGGCACAGTGCACCCCTTTTCTTTAGTATTGTTTGCATGTGGGGGGAGGCTCCACCCATTCCGTACTTCTCGAACAAGTAGAATCAAAAGCATTTCGCCTCATCAACTTGCTTCCTCTTACTAGTTCCCTACAATCTTTCTACACGCCACAATGTTGCATCTCTTTCACTCTTCTATCGCTATTACAACAATCAGTGTTTTTCAGAGCTCTCACAGTGTATACCCCCACCCTTGCGGCGAGTGCGAGGCACCCGCCTTACAATACAGTCCCACTCCTATTCGGTCCAGCTATCCAACCCAAGAATTGACAAATTTTCTCAGTCTTTCTTCTACTCAACAAGTGAACTCTAGAACTCTCTCCCTCAATCAGTCTTTCCTTCATCCTATGACTTAGACTGTTTTAAACTTCGTGTGTACAGGCATTTTGACTCCAACATCCCATGAATTTGGCTCTGTCACTCTTTTAACTTTGGGGGGAGAAACTCGTTACAGGCAACCTGCCTTTTGTCTCCGCCATGCACATATAAACAAAATGTATGTGTGTGGCCTTGTACAAAACGTCTGTGTGTGTGTGTGTGTTGACTGTTGAGGTCAGAGGTGGCGAGGGCGTCAACTCTCAGGCTGGCTAGGTAGGTAGACACAGGTGAAGGATAGGCTGTGACCCATAATGACCTTTACTCCCACACTGCTAGGCGGGTCAGGGAACGGATCAACATTACAGTAAGAATCAATTACGCTCGTGTAGGTTATCCTCTTATTAGGGTATTCACTACTCCTTACTATGTCTCTACACTACGCCACTCTAAAGCTGGTGTCACACGAGCGATTTTTCCGTCAATGTTTACGAACAATTGTAGTCTGGTAGCTTTAAAATCTCAGTCATATTTGAATTCAGCCATCTATAAATAATCTACCTTCGGTCTAGTTATCGATTCCAATGCGAAAATGCTTCAAGATATTGCGAGGACAAATTTGCTCATCGAAAATTGCCCCCAAAACGCTAGTGTGACACCAGCTTAAGTTTCGTCCACACGATCAGTATCCTCTTGTGGGGTCTGTGTACAATCAAAGTCAAAAGTCGTGAGTGTTGTGATTTTTGGTTACTGTGGTACAGCTCGTATAATGTTCCTCGAGTTATAGCAAATCATCGGACAAAACAACGATACGACGTTTGTCTGATTGTACATTACGCATCTATTTGGTAACGGAACAAACTGTATGAGTAGAAATGGGGCTTAATGGGAGGTTTTTAGTTTGTTCCCTAGACCTCCATCAAGCTTAAAATTACACCCCCTAGACCCCCTTTCAAGATAAATTTGTATATTTTTCGGGAGAAAAATTACCCGGCCAAAGGCCGGTTCCTCTTAAATTACAGGCTCGCTATCGCTCGCCTGGAAAAAATAGACACCTGAATGGCACGAAAGGTCTTACAATTGACAGAAATGGGGCGAAAGTTATAAAAATCGCCAAACTAATGGGGCGAACGCCTTAAAATCTCAAAAGCAATAGGGCTAAACATGAAGGAGAAAAGGGTCCAGAAACAAAACCTTCACGTGCAAATCTCCCCTTAAGTCTTTCGTGCCACCACGGTCAGTTTCCAACTAGTTTTCGCTACCATGCACGAACACAAGTATCCTGTTTATTATTCCTAGGGGGTAGAGGAGAAACTGATATAAATTAAATAACTTAACCTGGAAATATGAATTGGCCGAGGCTATAAAAATGATACCGGGTCGGCGTTTGACTTACTTGAAAACACGTATGTGTAGGTTATCTGTGGTAGTCCCAGTAATATCTATGAA
The DNA here is from genome assembly GCA_032716605.1 of Paralithodes platypus. Lineage (NCBI taxonomy): Eukaryota > Metazoa > Arthropoda > Malacostraca > Decapoda > Lithodidae > Paralithodes > Paralithodes platypus. The sequence goes on along the minus strand of CM064503.1, from coordinate 55,417,051 downwards.
GTACTTCTAGTATTAAAGGAACTTAGCTGTGATGCAAAGAGTGTCGATTAGGTGATGGACATGTCGGTAGGTGAATATCAGGGATGTTTTGTTGTTATGTGGCAGCAGCTGGTGGTCTGCCTTGGCGGGAAGTCTGTCTGAAGTGTGTCAGATTCCCTTTTATCGTGACAATATAAAATATATTTAAGGGTTCTATATCGTCCCCCGTGATTAAATAATAAGGGAAAACAAACTAAGATATAATTGGTGCAACCACAGTAATATTTATCCACAAAGATAAATAAAGTAATGCGTATAAACAAAAAGGAACCAGCTGTCATGAACCCGGGAAATTCAAACTACGGTATACATACCAGCTAGGATTCACGACATACTCCGCCACCAGTTATATACAAAGTATTTACAATTGTCCCGTCCCGATCATGGATCGCCACAACTGGGAGGAACCCAAAGCAGCCCGACGTGACGGCCTCTGATGGGTATCACCTCGGTCCGCTCCAGTAGCAGGAAGGATATTATCAGAGTTCGGCTTGCTGTCGCCATCCACTACCTCTAAATCTATCTCTAGTGGGTATAGCTTAACCACCGATCTGGTGGTCAAACCGGCTCCTGTTTTTACCTGAACTACCCTACATTCGTGGTCAGGACCACGAAGAAGTTTCATTATCCGACCAATACGCCAAAAAAGTCGGGGGCCGTCATCATGTACTAGAACGACGTCCCCAATTTGTGGCGATGCTATCCCTCTTTTTACCATTAAGTGACGATGTTGCTCCCTGAGTGATATTAAATAATCAGTGCTCCACCTTTTCCACAGGTCATGTGAGAGTTTTGTTACATATTGGAAGCATTGGTTGACGGAATCGTTGTTACGCCACGTCGTGTCCTTGAGATCTTCATCCGTGACTTCTCACCTTGGAAAGCATCTGATCCGCCTCCCATGAACCAGTTGTGAAGAAGTGATGGGTAGAGGGTCCTCAAGATCACTGTAGGTGTAGCCAAGCGGGTGATAATTGACTGTGGCCTCGAGCTCCAGTAATACCGTATTCAATTCCTCTGTGGTAACCAATGCTCGACCCAGTACCTTCTTCAAGCCAGCCTTTAGGATGCCAATGACCCGTTCCCATATGGCACCGAACCATGGCGCCCTGGCCGGTATAAACCGCCACTCGCACTTGACTTCCGCTAAAGTACCTTTTAACGTTGCATCATCTATCAACTCCCATAATGTACTGGCTCCGCTAACAAATGTGGTGGCATTATCACTCATCACAATCTCAGGGTAACCCCTCCTGCTACTAAACCTACGGAACGCATGCAAAAATGATTCGCAGGAGAGGTTAGACACCGTCTCTACATGGACCGCTCTAGTAACTGCACAGGTGAATAAGACTACATATAATTTACTTACAGTACCCCCCTTCTCTTTTACTGGCAAGGCACCTGTGTAGTCAACCCCCATTACCTGGCAAGGACTCACTTCCTGAACCCTAAACTCCGGCAATGGAGGGGCCTGTACAGCACGGTATGATGTACCTTGCAATCTCTTGCAGATGATACATCCCCTTAAGGCTTTCTTTACTACCTGTCTAATCTTGGGGATCCACCATCTTTGCCTTCTGTAATTTACAACATAACTAACACCACTATGGTTACACACTTTGTGGCAGTAATTACTAAGGAGAGTGGCTATACGATGTTTATTAGGGATAAGGATAGGGTATTTGGCGCTATCATGTAAAGCTGACAAGTGTAGCCTACCTCTACAGCGTATCATGCCTCCCTCCATATAGAGGCCTAACTGCTTCACTATATTGCTTGGTGTGCCCTGTCCTTTTGACAAATAGTGGTGTTCCTCAGAGTAAGCTTCCCTCTGAGCTACCTTAATCATGGCTGACTCTGCTGCTCTTAATTCCGGCACCGTCAAGTATGCCGGTTTTGCCTGATAGTTCCCTTGTGTCTTCTCTCTAAGAGTCCTAATAAACCTAAGGACCCATGCCATTACATGCCATGACTTCATATATGATCCATACCGGTCCCAATTCAATATGGCAGTAGGGGCAACCGGTACCGGCAATGACAGGGTTCCTTCTTGACTCGTGTTACAACCCACAGTGGTGTCCCCTCCTATTGAGCCCCCTATTGGGCCATGATCAGGCCATAGCATTTGGTGAGGTAGCCATGTGGGCCCTCCCCACCAAAGCGAAGAAGCAACTAAGGACACATATGAAATCCCTCTGGTGACTAGATCACTGGGGTTGTCCTCTGTGGACACATAACGAAAATGAACACCGGGGACTAATGACTTTATCTCATCAACTCTATTCTGAACATATATAGGCAAAATCTGTTTACTAGACAACCAGCATAGGGTTATCTGGCTGTCCGACCAGAGGTATACATTCTCTATAATCAGCTCGTCCGCGTAGGCCTCACATATATAACATGCGAGACGAGCTGCGAGAAGAACAGCAGTCAACTCCATCTTAGGTATGGTGAGGGACTTAATAGGCGCCACCTTCGCTTTGGCCATTACTAACCTACTCACCTCATCACCAACCGCATAGGCCGCTACACCATATGCTACTGAGCTAGCGGTAACCCTCTTAGAATTAGTGAGCTGACGGGGAAACATGATACCTGTACTATCTATCATATCGTCATAAATACCCTGCCAGTTAGCTCACATTCACAGTTAGACTTAGAGCCTCGCGTTTTGTAACCAATGCAGGGCTACTTCCTCGGAAATTAACCTGTAACATATCCTTATCAGTCCGCCACGCAACGCCAAGCACCTTAACCCTGTCTTGTATGGCGGAAGCTATACCCTTCAGGTGCAACAGTTCCCGCAAACTCTCATTATTTGTGACCCACTCGCGTAAAGACAGGTTAGCGCTGGAAAATATTCTACGGGCATCCCAACATTGTTGTTGCAAATTACTTACATCATCACCAGTCCCCTGTAAGTTATCAATATACAACCCCCTTTTTAACTTATTAACTACTTCACTGTTCTCCTGTATCATAGACAGGTGTTTTTGAATGGTAGCATTAAGGAGGAACTGGGAACAGGTGGCCCCGAACAGAACTGCACGGAACTGGTAGACAATGTAAGGACTTGCAACATCCAAGGGATCAACGGGCCACAGAAACCTAGTAGCATGCCTATCCTTCTCACTCAACCCCACCATGAGAAATGCTTTCTCAATATCACACACCCAGGAAAATTGATGGCATCTAAAGCGTAGAAGTACCTGGGTGAGGTCAGCCACTAGCGATGGACCTGTATGGAGACAGTCATTCAGACTGAACGCCTTCTCGTCCATCCTAGCCGAACAGTCAAACACTATCCGTACAGGCACACTATCCTTAGTAATACCATGGTGAGCTAAGTAGTGAATGGGATGACCAGCTTGATTCCTGTTTTCTACCCTTTCTATAAACCCCCTTTCTATCTGATTATCCAGAACCTTTGTATACTGTTGACAGTAGTTGGGATCTTTTATAAATTTACGCTGCAAGCCTCTCATTCTGCCCAGGGCTAACTTAAAGTTATCAGGTAATTTATCTATTATCTCTCCACGGCAGTTCCACTATATACTGTCCCTGTGCTTCGGAATACTATACCGTTTCAGAAAATCTATTTAAGACTCTCTCCCCACCCTTACCACTCTCATTAGGACTTATACCAATATGGTCCAAGTCCCATAGAGCTGTCAGATCCTTTAATTCTGGAGATTTACTGCCAATATCTTCCTGTATCTCCACTAAAGGGTTTACTGCTAACTTAAGAACAGTGACTAACTCTACACGAGTCTCTTCTATTTCTGACTGATAAGTGCCACTCAGTGCATAACCATAAACTGTGGGTAACATAACTATACTTCCTTCCCTGACATAGCCTGAATGTACAAAGTGGTAATAAAAGTCCGCCCCAATCAGTAACCCTATCATATCTCCATCAGTGATACCTGGATCGGCTAATTTGTAACCCCGAGCCTTAATAGTATTTACCTCCATCTCTAATCCTCTCCCTGGTTTGTATACTGGTAACTCCTCCACCACAACGGCCCTCAATTTACACACTCTTCTTCTGTGATGATAGGTTAACTCTACTATTTCATACTCAGTACTACCAAGTGAGCCAGTAAATCCCTGGAGCCTTAGCTGTTCCTTACTGACCCTAACGTAATCAAGCTGCGATAAAGCAGAGCGCAAGGTGAAGGTACGTTGCGAACATTGGTCCAACAAAGCTCTTACTTTACTGGTATGACCGTTTCTGTCGGTCAAGGGAATCTGAATGGTAGGTAACAACACTGCATTACGGCCCGAAGCCACAGCCATGGTCACTGTTGGTTCAGGGGACACTGGTTGTCCAGTTTGTTCAAGGCGTGGCGTCGGACACAAATAATTAAAATGTTTCTGTTGGCAGAATCGGCACGGCCTAATTTTAGGGTTAGTACACCCCTGGCTACCATGTTCTGACGACAGGCACCGGACGCACAATTTCAACTGCCTTGCTCTATTGGCCTTGGCGGGACTGTTCTTGTATTTTGCACACTGTATTTTGCACGTCTGCCTGACAATGTCCACCCTTGCCCCTGGTCTATAGAACTGCTTAAAAAAAAAAAAGCAGGGCACTGCACTGGACGGTCCAGCGGAAAATCCCGGACATAATATGCGCCCCTCAACATTGGTCCACTGGATCGCCCAGCTCAACACAAAGGCAGACAAGTCAGGCCTATTACCCCCCCCCAATTCCTATCAATATATAACAGATGGCCCAGTATCCTGGTCACACGGCACCAATTATATCCTGTTTATTATTCCTAGGGGGTAGAGGAGAAATGGATATAAATTAAATAACTAAACTTGGAAAGATGAATTGGCCTAGGCTATAAAAATGATACCGGGTCGGCGTTTGACTTACTTGTAAACATGTATGTGTAGGTTATCTGTGGTAGTCCCAGTAATATATATGAAGTACTTCTAGTACGGTGGATATACAATTTCCTCGTAAACCGAAAACAATCGGTAGCAGTAAATCAAGTCACTTCTGAGCCTTCGGATGTCAAAAGCTCAGTGCCCCAAGCAACAGTGCTAGCGCCCCTTCTGTTCCTCATACTAATTTGCGACATAGATACCAACACCAGACACAGTACGGTGTCGTCTTTTGCTGATGACACAAAATTAAGCAAGATAGTAAACACACAAGAGGACACGGGCCGACTGCAGGAAGACATGAATGTAGTGTTCCAGTGGACCAGGGAAAAAACATGCAATTCAATGAGGAAAAATTCCAATTAATACAGTGCGGAGATAATAATGGTGTTAAAGAAATTACAAATTACTTAACAGAATCTAACCACATAATAGAACGGAAAGACAGTGTGAAAGACCTTGGGGTATTAATGTCTGAAAATATGGGTTTCAAAGTACATAACCAGGTCAAAGTGGCGGCTGCGAAACGTCTAACGGGTTGGATTCTGCGTACTTTTAAAACACGCGGTGAATTGCCTATGATAACGCTCTTCAAATCTCTAGTGCTACCGCGGCTTGAATACTGTAGCGTATTAACATCCCCATACAAAGCAGGTGAAATAAATGACGTAGAGAGTGTACAAAGAAATTTCACTTCGCATATAAGTTCGATAAAACATCTACACTATTGGGAGCGTTTAAGAGCACTGAATCTGTACTCACTGGAACGTAGAAGAGAACGTTACCTAATAATATACACGTGGAAAATCGCAGAGGGTTTAGTACCAAACCTACATACTCCGATAGTCATGAAATTCAGTGATAGGAGAGGCTGGGAATGCGAAATCCCCCGGATGAATAACAGGGGTGCTATGGGCTCTCTGCGAGAGGGCTGGTTATCACACAGAGGCCCACGTCTCTTCAACAAACTCCCACGGCGAGTAAGAGACATGAGGGACATCTCGTTAGACAACTTCAAGAGAGCCCTAGATGTCGAACTGCAAAAGTGCCAGACGAGCCCATCCTCGCAAGGGAGCGAGCTGTCGCTTCAAACAGTCTACTGCACCAAATTACCACCCATAACGAGGGGCGTCGCGCTCCTTGGTGCCGCTAGAAGAGCGGCGAACACATCTAAAGGTATCTAAAGGTAAGTATTAAAGGAACTTAGCTTATGTGTGAGTGTCGATTAGGAGATGGACATGTCGGGAGGCAAATGTCAGGGAAGTTTTGTTATGTGGCAGCAGCTGGCGGTCTGTCTTGGCCGGGTGAAGTCTGTGTGAAGTGTGTCTGAGATTCCCTTTTATCGTGACAATATAAAATATATTTAAGGGTTCTATATCGTCCCCCGTCATTAAATAATAAGGGAAAACAAACTAAGATATAATTGGTGCAACCACAGTAATATTTATCCACAAAGATAAATAAAGTAATGCGTATAAACAAAAAGGAAGCAGCTGTCGTGAACCCGGGAAATTCAAACTACGGTATACACTAGAGTGACTAGACGGTATACACTACGGTATACACCAGACATATCGAAAGCCTTCGATAGAGTCTGGCACAAATCTTTAATTTCTAAACTACCCTCCTTCGGTTTGTATCCCTCCATCTGTGCCTTTGTCTCTAATTTCTTTTCCGGCCGTTCCATAGCCGCGGTTGTGGACGGCCATTGTTCACTTCCTCACCCTATAAACTCCGGTGTTCCTCAGGGCTCTGTCCTATCTCCTATTCTCTTTCTAATTTTTATAAATGATTTCCTCAACTGTACCTCAATTCCCATCCATTCATACGCAGACGACTCAACCTTACACTACTCCATTAGTTTTTCAGAACGCCCCAGCCAGCAATCCCTCAACGACAAACGTAATGAAGCCATAGAACTCTTAAATTCTGATCTAAATACTATCTCCAATTGGGGAAGAGAAAACCTTGTTACCTTTAATGCTTCCAAAACCCAATTTCTCCATCTATCTACCCGTAAGGAACTCCCAGAGGACTATCCCTTATTCTTCAACAATACAAAAATCAATCCTTCATCTTCTCTCAATATTCTTGGTGTCTCTTTTTCTTCTGCTCTCAGTTGGAAGGACCATATTACCAGTCTTGCTAAGGCAGCCTCCCAGAAGCTTGGTGTGCTCAACCACCTTAGGGGGTTCTTTTCCCCTGCACAGCTTCTTGCTCTGTACAGGGGCATAGTGCGTCCTTGTATTGAGTATTGTTCACATGTGTGGGGAGGTTCCTCTCACACCGCTCTCCTAGACAAAGTTGAAAGGAAGGCCTTTTGTATCATTAACTCCTGTCCACACACCAACTCTCTGCAATCTCTCTCTCTCCGCCGCAATGTTGCATCTCTCTCGCTATTCTATCGCTACTATAATAATCAGTGTTCCACAGAGCTTTCCCAGTGCATACCACCTCCTTTACGTAGGGCACGTGGTACCCGTCTTGCAACTCAATCCCACCCCTACTCTGTGCAACTCTCCAGCCCAAGAGTGAAATGTTACTCTCAAACTTTCTTCTACTCAACAGCTGAGCTCTGGAACTCTCTCCCAGAATCAGTCTTTCCCTCTTCCTATGACTTAAATTGCTTCAAACTCCGTGTGTCCAGGCATTTTGGCTCGAACGTCCCTTGATTTTGGCCCTGTCACTCTTTCAACTATGGGGGAGGCACTCGCTATAAGCAGTTATGCCTTTTGCCTCCCTCAATCACATAGAAAAAAAAAATATCTATATAATACTAGACCTTGCCATAGGTGACCAAAACATAACTTCATTAGAACATATATAACGCGTGCCGATGCACCCTTGAAGGAGTTAGTCTAGCTTAACCCTTTCACGTTTTTATGACGCTGAGGTTGCCAGATTAGCAATAATAAATAGAGTTCTTTCACTCTCATAATTACTTCTCCAAAATTAGTTATCTGCCCACAACTAGCTCACAGACAACTGCAGAGGTTGAAGTAACTAAACTAAAGGTCTCTAAATACCCCTGATGGTAACAAAGGCTTTAAAGTATCCCTAATAGGCTCAAAATTGCGTCAAAAACGTGAGAGGGTTAAGCCGGTATCACACGAGCGCTTTTTCACTCAACATTTATCCTCAGCACTGGTCTGGCAGCTCACGAGGGAAACTTTTACAATATGTCGGTCACCTAAATTCATCTACCATCAGTTTAGTTTCAGATACCAGTGCAGAATAGTCTAGAAATGTTGGCAGAAAAATGTTGATCATCGAATGTGGACTATAAAAGCTCTCGTGTGATACCGGCTTTACACTGGGAGCTGTGTAGTATAAAGCTGGTAAGCTCACTTTTTATGTATATAATGTGATTAATAGTGTACAGGCAAACAATATAGGTATGTTTAGTTTGTTGAGGATATACCATGCAAAGGTCTGCTCCCGAGTAGCAGGAGTTGCGGTTGTTGTGAAAAATGTGTTGAATCCGAAGAGTTCACTGGCGTTATCCTTAAATTGATAATTATCGTCTCTGTACTTACAGTATAATCGATCGCTGCCTTTGCCCCCCTCCTCTCTCTCTCTCTCTCTCTCTCTCTCTCTCTCTCTCTCTCTCTCTCTCTCTCTCTCTCTCTCCTCGCTCGCATCTCTCTCTCTCTCTCTCTCTCTCTCTCTCTCTCTCTCTCTCTCTCTCTCTCTCTCTCTCTCTCTCTCTCTCTCTCTCTCTCTCTCTCTCTCTCTCTCTCTCTCTCTCTCTCTCTCTCAGACATTGTAATATATATTTTAAAGACAATTTGATAACATTTAAGATAAGTCAAATGCTACGGCAGGCGAATTGATAAGCTAATGCAAAACGAAGAAAATGTATATTTATTTGAAAATACTGAAGCATACTAAGTACTAATAATTCAGCCGTACGTACAATAGGACATTTCAAAAGACAATAACAATGTAGAAACATTTTCCAAGTTAGCTTATCTACCGATTTATTTCTGCCCTTACCTTATGCAAACATTGCTGGGAGGAGAATGGCTTTTTTTGTTTTTTTTTTGTTTTTTTTTGTTTTTTGGGGGGGGGGGGGGAGAGAGTCATGATATTTGTAATAATTATCTGGAACATTATTTCCGTTTATTATTGGGATTATTAAAGTATATAGAATGTATTTGATTATTTTTATTTTTTTTTTCCTGGCAGGTTGTTTACTGGCGGAGAAGAGAAGGAAGGAAGTTACCCCAAATACCTGATATTAGAAGTGGTAAGTACCCACGATATTTATTTACATGTTATAAGTTTTGTAGATAATTATATATTATGTTTGTTATTTTGTTTGTCCTTTAAAAGTGCAGGTTTCTCAGCTGTAACTGTATATTTTCTAGTTCCATTGCTCACGTTTCGTATTTAGATTTTTTGGAGTACAATGTTGAACGAATGGGTGATGAAAGGCTTACACAGAGAATATATGAATCAGAAACAAGGGGAAATAGATGAGAAGAAGACCTCGGAGGAGATGGAGAGATAGTCTGCAAAAAAGTGTTGGAAGATAGAGAGATGACTGAAGAACAGGCAAGAGAAGTGGTGATGAATAGGGATGAATGGAGAATGATTGTGAATAGATCAGTGATAACGTGGTCGTAGGGAGAGGGGGTCGGGCTCAAGTTGGACTAGATAACCAGTCCGTCAGGCGCCTGGCCCGGGGAGCTTGGAAGTAATGTGGGCGGGCATTGTGGTGTAATTCCGCTGCGTCTCTGCCTGCTGAGAGCGGAACCTCTCTGGGAGATTTGGGACCTGGGAATCTTTTGCTGGGGACCCCTCATGATCCTTGGTCTCTGGGTCTTCTCCTGGGCAACCTAGATGTGTGAATTTATTTGTATTTTATTTTGTTGTTTCTGTTCGGGCTCCGTCTTGATCGGCCACTCACAGCTATGGGGTATGTCCCTGAGTATATATATATATATATATATATATATATATATATATATATATTATTTTCTGTATTCCATAGGCTGAGAGCCTGTACATTCTACCGCTGAACACAGTGAAGCGTGAAGCCCGTGAGGTCTTGTTCCAGTCTAGGGAGTGAGACATGTGAAGCACCTACTAATGGCTCGAAGCAGCCCCATCTTGCTTCGCCTCTGTGCCTCACTGTCTCGCCCTCTAGACTCGGACCCTCACTCTCAGAACGCCACCTATTGAGCAATTCACTCACTAGGCATTGCCCCCCTGTAGCATATTTTGAATATGGGAATATTCATACAGTGCTATTTAATCAGGGAACAATGAGGGTATTTTTGGGGCATTTTGGTGGGCTTTGTGGTAATGCACTGATACTAGGTACAGCACAAATTCCATCCCAATAATATCTTCCCATTGACATATCGGGATTCGAACCCGGGTCCATTGGATTACCAGTCCAGTGGCTCCACCACACCTCCCCTATATACATACATAAAAAATGATTGTGTGTGTCTGTCTATTGGCTGATAAATTACTTTATTGTGTCTTGCAATGAGGTCCAACGATACTAAGATATGTATGTAGTGGATCTTAAGGGGAGACGGTCGTTTTTCTAGTCTCCTTTCTCCCTCGTGTTTAGTCCCATAATTTTTTTTATTTTTAGACGCTCGGCCCATTTGTTTGGCGATTTTAAGACCTTTCATCCCATTTCGTTATACATTTTAAGATCTATCGTGCCATTTAGGTGTCGATGTTTTCCTGGCGAGTGAAAGCGAGCCTGTAATTGTGAGAGGAACCGGCCTTCGGCCGGGAAAGTTTTCTGCCGAAAAATTTACAAATTTATCTTGAGGGGGGTCTAGGGGATGTTTTTCTAAGTTTGGTGGATGTCTAGCGAGGAAACTAAGAATTTATGAATGAATGAATTTATAGGCCAAAAAAGCAGTCCGTGTCCCCTTAACTATACAGATAGAGTTGTTGGTATATTTTTCACTATCGACAACACCAGGTCAGTAGGCTTACGTTAGGGTACTGATGCTATGGACGGTCACGCTTATAATTCCTGTACCACCCTCACAACTTAACATTATTATCTTTCCTGGTAAAAGATAACTATATACTCTTTTAACAAATATCAACCATTATCGAACAGACCTATTAAGTTTGTTAGTGTTCTTTGTATTTTATACTAGTTGTGCGTGCGTGCGTGCGTGCGTGTGTGTGTGTGTGAACCAGAGAATCAGGAATGCTTATAGACCTAGAAGCATCATCAGCCTACAAGATTATAATGCCATTCCACCCCTCACCCCACCTGTCTCCTATGTCTCTCTACCTAGTCCAGTAACCTGAAACCACACTTAAGGGGACTGGTAATTTTTTGGGGTCTATTTATTTATAGATTCATTTATTTTTAGTGTTTTCTCGCTAGACCTTCGTCAAGCTTAACATTACACCTTCTAGACCCCCTTCCAATATAACTTTGTATATTTTTCGGTTGAAAAATGTCCCGACCAAAGGCCGGTTCCTCTTTAATTACAGGCTCGCCATCGGTCGCCAGGAATATCGACACCAAAATGGCACGAAAGGTCTTAAAATCTTTAAAGCAATGGGGCTAAACATGAGACAGAGAGGGGTTCAGAAAATATTCCCCAATTGAAAAATTTCCCCTTAACCCCTTCAGTACATGATGACGCCATGCAAGCTTTGGAACTCTCTCCCTCAATCTGTCTTTCCCTCATCCTATGACTTAAACGGCTTCAAGCTCCGTGTGTCCAGACATTTTGACTCTAACGTACCTTGAATTTGGCTCTCCGACACTTTCAACTTTGGGAGAGACACTTGTTACAGGCGACTTTGCCTTTGGTCTCTTTCATCCACATAAAAGAAAACAAAACTAATATCCAGAAAAAGAAAAAAAATACGTCACGGTATTTTAAAGCCGCTGTCACACGAGCGTTTTTTTCCGTCAATTTTTCATGAGCAAGTTTTTTCTCGTATTATTTCGAGACTTTTTCACACTGGTATCGGCAACTAAACTGAAGGTAGATTATGTTAGGCGGCTGAATTCTGATAAAGTGTATTTTTGTATGCTTCCAGACCATAATTGCCCGTAAATATTGCTCGAAAAAGGGCTTGTGTGACTTTGGCTTAAGGAGAGAATTAGGGTTAGCTTTGTACAGTTGTTTTGGTTCTTCCCTTGGGGGTAGGAATTGCTAGTGTATTTTATTACTCACATTAAGGGCGTCACCGGCTCTTTGTTTATTTCTCTCCTTTTCTCTCTTTCCCTGGCCTGTATCGATTCGGCTCCATTCAGCCAACTGTTTTAAGACGTTTATCCCCATCCAGGTGTCGATATCTTCCTGGTGAGCGATAGCGAGCCAGCATTGTATGGAGAAATCCGGCTTCGCCGGAGACAATTTTTCTATCGAAAAAATTTAAAAAATTTAGCTTGCTGTCAAAACAAAAATATATATTGTATATGCTGGCTCGCTACCGCTTGCCAGGAAAATATTGACACCTGGATGGGGGTAAATGTCTTAAAACAGTAGGCTGAATGGGGCCGAATGGATACAAGTCAAAGAGAGAGGGAGAGAAAGAGAGAAAAAAAGCGAGGTGGGTTCCCATAAGGGGAGATCTCCACTTGAGGGATTTTTTTCTTGACCCCTTTCTCCCTCATATTTAGCCCCATTGCTTTTGATGATATAAAACGTTTGCCCCATTAGTTTAGCGATTTTAAGAACTTTCACCCCATATTAAGACCTTTCGTGCCATTCAGGTGTCGATTTTATCCTGGCGAGCGATAGCGAGCCTGTAATTTAAGAGGAACCGGCCTATGGCCGGGACATTTTTCTACCGAAAAATTTACAAATTTATCTTGAAAAAGACTCGAGGGGGTGTAATTTTAAGGTTGATGGAGGTCTAGGGAACAAACTAAATACCTCCCCTTAAGGTAGGTAGGTTTTTCCCCCATAGTCATTTGATGCTGCCTGGGATAGTGAAGTAAGCCGTATTGAAACTTAATGAACCTTGTTGGATTTTCGTTTTAGTTACTGTAGTGAAATATATAATTGTGATCCTCAATCTTTAATGGAGACATTATAATAATATATTGTATATTATAATTTGTCACCAACCAACTTAACTTCTAAACTCAATTAATTAAATCAACAAATATATGTGGCACTCCAAGGACTCGAACCTAGGACACTCACACTGAAATTCCGCGCACTTATGCATTACGCTATCAAGACGGTTTAACAGGCGTATACATTAAAGAATCAAGAACGAGGGATATGAAGAGTTTTTCGCTTGCCTGTATGTAAGCTGTCATCCTATATATACAGTATATGACAAAAATATATATAAATACCATTAATAATACAAATATCATCTAAACGTTTAAAATAGCTACTATCACGCCTTCAACTTTGGGAGAGACACTTGTTGCAGGCAGCTTTGTCTTTTGTCTCCTTCATACACATAATGCACATACAATATTATTATGTTTGAAGAGGTTAAAGATCATCAAAATTAGGAAAATACTATGTTACCTGAACTTCTCCTTTTTTATTTTTTTATTATTATTTTCATTTGTGTTGTCTATATTTGAAGGTAATCCAAGTGAAGTGGTATATTATACAAGCAGGGAGTAATTTGTGATACATATCTAGTTAGTTTCCGTACATGGATATTTGTGTGGAGGGTTGGAGGTGTGCAGAGTATTGTTCTACTACGAGGATTTTTTTTTTTTTTTTTTTATGTAGGTGAGGGAGACAAAAGGCAAAATTTCCTGTGACGAGTGCCTCCCCCAGAGTTGAAAGAGTGTCAGAGCTAAACTTAACGATTGGTCGAGCCGAAATGTCTGGACACACAGAGTTTGAAGCAATTTAAGTCATAGGATGAGATACAGATGGATTCAGAGAGAGAGTTCCAGAGCTCACCTGTTGAATAGAAGAAAGATTTGGAGTATCGTTTCACTCTTAGGTTGGAGAGTTGCACAGAGTAGGGGTGGAATTGTGTCACAAGACAGGTACTACTTACCCTACGTAGAGGAGGTGGTATACACTGAGAGAGCTCTGAGGAACACTGATTATTGTAGTAGCGATACAATAGTGAGAGATGCACATTGCGGCGGAAATAGAAAGATTGCAAACAATCGGTGAGTGGACGGGAGTTAATGAGACGAAAGGCCTTCCTTTCTACTTTGTCTAGAAGTGCTGTGGGAGAGAATCCTCCCCACACATGTGAACAATAATCAATGCATGGGATTGTTCTTATACTACGAGGGGTCTATATTTGAACCCCTTCTGTACCGGCGACGTCTTTTATATTTTATTTCAGCTACATTTACACGATCTGATGAAACTTAGGAAGGATTTATGGTAACTAAAAGGACTAATTGAGATAGTCTGCAGCCTTTTAATGGGTAGACGTCCTTCCTATGCTGAACAAAATCGTCTAAAAGTTGCCCGAATATAATGACAAGTACATCACCGGTACAGAAGGGGTTAACCCTATCTGTACCGGCGCCATTTTTGTATTTTATTCTTGCTGTATTTATTCTTGCTGTATTTGGCAGCTTTTGTGTAGTTTTATAAGGATTTGTGGAAGTTAAGAGTTTGGTTGAGATAGTTTGAAGCCTTATTATTGCTAGAGGTCCTTCTAAGCTTAATAGAATAATGATCAATATATCAAACTATTCTATATACCCTTTTTATACCATTTATTCTTTACAGTGTACAGCAATACACACACACACACACACACACACACACACACACACACACACACACACACACACACACACACACACACACACACACACACACACACACACACACATACATTCTCTCTCACACTCGCTCACCCACTCACTCACTCACTCACTCTACTCTATCTATCTCAACCAGGAACAAAAAATCAGGAAATATTAAAGTGTCCGGTTCTCGCTAATCACCGAGGCCCCAGCGATACTATTTCTCATCCCCTCGGCAATATAATTCTCTCTCTCTCTCTCTCTCTCTCTCTCTCTCTCTCTCTCTCTCTCTCTCTCTCTCTCTCTCTCTCTCTCTCTCTCTCTCTCTCTCTCTCTAATCCGGGTATAATGCATGTACAGACCCCGCCATACGATTCCCGTTGTGTGGAGAGGTTTATGCACTCGCGCTAATCTTTATTTTTGTTTTTTCCTGAACGATCACGCTAACTTACCTAAAGGGTTTATTTTTTGGTTTATCTATTGTGTTGGGTTTTTTTAGTTTCCTCGCTAAACCTCCTCCAAGCTTACAAAACCACTCCGTAGACCCCCCCCCCCCCCCCTTCAAGAAAATTTTGTATTTTTTTCGGTAGAAGAACGTCCCAGCCGAAAGCCGCTTCCTTTTAAATTTTCAGGCTCGCTATCGCTCGCCAGAAAACAAATACACCTAAATGGAGCGAAAGATCTTAAACCCCGCGGCGCCCTATTCCCGTTGTTTGGGGAGGTTCAGACACTCTAAGGATTTAAGGGGAGATGGGCCGTTTTTCTGGGCCCCCATCTTCTTCATGTTTAGCCCCATTAGTTTTCATGTATTATGACGTTAGGTTCTTTAGTTTGGCGATTTTAAGACGTTTCGCCCCATTTCTTTGTTAATATTAAGACTGTTTGTGACATTTAGGTGTCGACGTTAGGTTCTTTAGTTTGGCGATTTTAAGACATTTCGCCCCATTTCTTTGTTAATATTAAGACTGTGACATTTAGGTGTCGATTTTCTCCTGGCGAGCGATAGCGAGCTTGTAATTTAAGAGAAACCGGCCGAATTTCTATCGCAAAATGTACAAATGTATCTTGAAGGAGGGTCTTGGGGGTGTTTTATTTTAAAACTATCTCTTGGCAATATAATCCGGGTTTAACCCTTTGAGTACCAGCGACGTGTTACATTATATTCTAGCTATATGCAGACGATATTATGCAGCTTAGGAAGGATCTGTGGTAGTTAAACGGGTTGGTTGAGATAGTTTGAAGTCTTATTAATGCTAGAGGTCCTTCCTAAGCTGAATGTAATCGTCCACAAGTTGTCAGAATCTAATGAAAAGAACGTCCCTGGTACTCCATGAGATAATGCATGCACAGACCCCACCATCCGATGCCCGTTGTGTAGGGGAGGGAGGTTTATACACTCGCGGAATGTTCTTATACTTTAACTTCGGTTAGGTTAACCCTTGTCTTGCGGGGGTGGACTTAAGTTGGGCTAGAGAAGAAAGGACTATGTGGCGGCGACCGACTTAAGGCGGTGTGCAATTCTGAGCAATATTTGGCTCCGAGAGAGAGACGAGCGGGGGTAGGAGCGTAGGCCGGCTCTGACCGTTCGGCACGGCTCTCGCGCCAGCACTGGGCCCTACTCCACACACACCCACACTCACTGCCTCGCTACACAGGGAATAATGTAAGGAAATTACCATATTTTAGGGATTTTGCACTCGTCTTGCACGATCGTTGCAAGAGAACGCGTGGTCGTAGAAGGATGGTTCTGGTGTCATTGGAAAGCTCAATTATCGCCCTTTCAGGGATACATAATTGTATTACGCTCTGGCTCTTGTTTATGCATGAAAAAGAGCACGGAAACAAGGCCGTTTAGGGTAAAACCACCCGCTGGGCGGGTAGTAGAAGTTACTGACGGGCCCGCTCGTAAGGCGTGAAGAGAGGTGGATTTACATGTTTTTTTGTTTTTTTGTTTTTTTTTTCTATATTCCAACTACTCCCTCTCGGGCATAGGCTGATTGCCTTTACACTCTACCGCTGAACACAGTGAGGCCCGTGAGGTCTTGTTCCAGTCTAGGGAGTTAGACATGCAAAGCACCTATTCACGGCTCTAACCCAACTCCATCTCTGAAGCTGCTTCGCCTCTGCGCTTCACAGTGTCACTCCCCCAGGCTCGGACCCTCACTCTCAGAACGCCACCTATTGAGCAATTAACTCACTAGGCATTGCCCCCCTGTAGCATATTTTGAATATGGGAATATTCATACAATGCTATTTAATCAGGGAACAATGAGGGTATTTTTGTTTTGGCATTTCGGTGTGCTGTGGTAATGCACTGAAACTAGGTACAGCACAAATTCCATCCCAATAATATCTTCCCATTGCCATATTGGGATTCGAACCCGTGTCCATTGGATTGCCAGTCCAGTGGCAAGACCACTCTGCCACACCTCCCCTTGGTAAGGTTAGGTCAAGTTAAGGGGGGAATGGGTGTATTTATTGGCTCATTTATGTATCTTTCATTTGTTTAGTTTGTTCCCTAGACCGCCATCAAGCTTAAAATTACACCCCTTACAAGATATATTTGTAAATATTTCGGTTGAAAAAGTTCCGGCCGAAGGCCGGTTCCTCTTAAAATTACACGCTCGTGACACCTAAATGGCACGAAAGGTATTAAATTGATAGAAATGGAGCGAAAGTTCCAAAAATTGCCAAACTAATGGGGCAAAAGTCTTAAACTCTCAAGTGCAATGGGGCTAAGCATGAGGGGGAAGGGGGCCCAGAACAAAATCCCTCGAGTGGAAATCTCCCATAAGAGAGGTGGATTTACATTTGGTTAGGGTAGGGTAAGTTACTTCGATCGTCCTGGTAAAATGTGATCAGGAGTTGCTGGAACTCCTCTTTCATTTTTGTGGCCTCTCTCACTGTCTTTGTTTGTGCTCACCTACACAGAGAGTTGTTGTTGTTGTTGTTGTTGTTTTTCCCCAAGCTGCCTGGCCGAACAGCCCCAAGGCCCCGAGCAAGGCCAAGGCTATAACCGAGCGCCCCCACAGAACCCTCCCTGCCGACCACAATAAAGTTTGGGTGACCGAAGCCACTCCATGGCGCTCCCCGCCGAGGAGGGCGCGGAAACGCCCGGGAAACCAAAGCCCCACCCAGGGCCCTGTGCCCCTCACCAATTATGAAGAGAAAGTTGAAGGGCAAAGGAAAGATGTGACGCTTTGGCTTCCAATCTTGGTAGATTAGGAGGTCAATCCACGCAAGAGACGCCGTCACTTGAGATCTAGAAAATATATAAGTAAAAGGAACAGTCAGAGTAAGCTATGGGTATGGCAGAGATCGCTCAGTTCTCACTCTGATAGACCAGCCCATCACCACATGACTAGAACCCAATCCTCTCAGCATCAGCTAGGAAAGGCCCTAGAAAGCTGCCTTTGGCGGGGGGATAGCTCCCCTATTTCAACCCTTTTCGGGGTTGGGCACCCGCCCACACAGAGAGTAATCCAGCGAAGTCTCACAAACACCTCCTCCTCATATTCATTTCACTACACTTAACAAGCACACCGCACCTTTTTCCAACACTCCTAAATTACCTCCAATGTAACCCTTGATTTTGGCTCTGTCACTCTATCAACCTGAGAGGGGTAGGGGAGGGGGGGGGGGGGGGGCACTTGTAACACGCAGCTGGTTACGTAATTATCCTTTCATTTGTGTCGTTTAAACTCGTAACGTACAGCCTGCCAAATAAGTGATGTCGCGTCACCAAGTATATTTCGATCAATAATAGGTATCAGCACTATCTAAAGCATTGATTCATCGTTTCGAATGAGATATAGAAACATGTTCCTATATTTACACACCCTATTCAACATCTGACGGACATTAATACAACATTACACATTTTTCCATTCATGTATTACGAACAACCGAGAGAGAGGTGGAAGGATGGAGTTAAGGGGGAAGGGTATGTTTTTTGGTCAATTATTTTATATATATATTTGTGTTTATATAATTTAAAAAAAAAACATCCATTAGATCCTCTTTTTAGATAGATTTGTACACTTTTCGGTAGAAAAAATTCCCAGCCGAAGGCCGGTTCTTCCAAAATTACAGGCTCACTATTGTTCGCCATGAAAAAAATCCACACCTAAATAGCACGAAAGGTCTTAATATTGACAATGAAATGTGGCGAAAGGTCTTAAAATCGACAAACTAATGGGGTAAACATCTTAAAATCTGAAAACTAATGGGGCTAAACATAAGGAAGAAGGGGGTCTAGAAAAGCAAACCATCTCCCCTTAAGAAGTATATGCGTGTAAGCGGTGTTGGATGGGAGGGGCGCCACCTGACTGGGGACAGAAGTGCATGAGGGCGATTCGTTCGTGGCCACTCTTTTGGCTTCAAGGCGTTCGGCAATACATAAATAGATAGATTGATTGATAGATATATAGATAGATAGATAGATGGATGTATTATGAGTTATTTGTTGAGTTCATTGATATGTATCCGTTTGTTTCAGATATTGTTTGCATGATTGTGTTTGTTGATGTTTACTATGGTACACTCGGATGCCATAGTATCTAGCCCACTCATAAGAATTTTCTTTATTTAAATATAACTAGCTGGATTGCTTTTTGGATATAACTTGCTTTCCAATTAATAGCATAAATAGTTTTGTAGTTGATTTAGTAATAATTATATTCATAAACTCTTGTCCAGAGACATACTTCCATAATTAGAAATAGGTGAAGTCCATGAATTTGTATGCGTGGGCTACAGACTATAACATCCGAGTGTACAATCACCTTCATTGTAAAGTGTTGCACATACAATGAATTTGTATGTGTGGGCTACAGACTATGACATCCGAGTGTACAATCACCTTCATTGTAAAGTGTTACACATACAATGAATTTGTATGCGTGGGCTACAGACTATGACATCCGAGTGTACAATCACCTTCATTGTAAAGTGTTACACATACAATCTAAGGACTCGAAAACGCTGAAGTAATAGCTTGAGCATAAATAAAGGTATCCTGACCAGGATTCGAACCCACTCACTTCAGGTATTATAAGTAAAGCACAAAAGTTGTTTAACCCATACTGTGCCGGTGACGTAGCTTTTATTATATTCTGGCAACTATTAGATGATATTATCAAGTTTAGGAAGGACCTCTAACCATTAAAAGGCTACACTATATCTCCTTTACCCCTGTATACTGTATACTACCACAGATCCTTCTAAAGCTGCACAAAATCGTCTAAATATAGCTAGAATAACATAAAAAAGACGTCGCCGGTACAGAAGGGGTTAATTTCAAAGGTTAAGGATGCAAAGACTATTCAGAGGCGGGGTTTAGTGGAATAATTCAGATCCCATATAAGACCTACAATGAGAGAATAACACACAATCACATTC
This sequence comes from Paralithodes platypus, assembly GCA_032716605.1. Classification (NCBI taxonomy): domain Eukaryota; kingdom Metazoa; phylum Arthropoda; class Malacostraca; order Decapoda; family Lithodidae; genus Paralithodes; species Paralithodes platypus. Next base: position 55,397,010 of record CM064503.1, on the reverse strand, counting down.
TTTTAGGTGGTTGTGTGTGGGGTGTGTCTGAGTGTGTGTGTATGGGTGGGGGGGGGGGCATATATACACACACGAGCTGGTTAGGTATAATTATGTTCACATCAATATGCAGCCGTCGTCACTACTAGGCAAATATTTACACACACACAGGGCATTCACACACACACACAAAACACACAAAACACACACAAATACCCTCTCATTATAATCATGGACGTCTTGTTTGATTATTTGTGTGTTTGTTTAGATTAGTTATGAATTAGGAAGCTAATGCATTACTATAGTCAATTAATTATTATCAGGCCAGAAATCGTAACTCATAGCCTCTGTAACTCCACACATATTCCCTAGCCAAATCATCCTCTCTGGTAGAAATATTAGCTCGATTACTCTAGTCCTTTTAGAGTTATACAGGTAGAGGTTAGAGGTTACGATTTTTGGCCAACCTAGAATGAACGGACTATTAGTCATTTTAATTTGTAAATGGCATAGTTGTGTTCCTCCTATATATCTATCTATCTATCTATATGCTCAGGCCCAATCCCCATTTTGGGGGTAGCCGACTCAAGACAGAGCAAGAACAGGAAAAACACAAAAACAACACAAAACAAAAAATAAACACAGATAAAAAACACAAACTCTCACACAACCAGGTCACCCAGGAGAAGACCCAGAGACCAGGGTTACCAAGGTCGCTCCAGCACTCCCCCGGCCCCTGACCACCCGGAGAGGTTCCGATCTCGGCAGGCAGACATGCAGCGGAGCCAAAGCCACAAGCCCTCCCACCACACTTCCAGGCACACCCTTCATATTAATCGTCTCCCCGGGCCAGGCGCCTGATGGACTATTATCTAGTCCAACTTGCGCCTACATCCTTTGGAGTAAGGGTGTTCCTCCTGGTTCACAATAATACTATACTGTACTCTCCTATTTTATTATATTTATAAATTATTCAAAACACTAATGATAGCAATTATAATTAATCTTATTGTATTATATTGAGTTAAAGCTATGCCCTGAATATAGCGTGATTATATTTATGGAATAAAATATTCTCGTAGGTTCTTAGATTCGATCAAAGTTTACTTATAAGCACAATGATATAAATACAATCCTTACATACAATGAAAATAAATGGAAAATGGTGTTTATATTAAGTTCTAGGATAGTTTGAGATACAATAGTCTAACCTGCTTACGAAGATAATTAGAGTAGACTAAACAAGGTGTATTTTGACCAACGATATAACGATAAATATGACACACATCTACAGTAGACTGATCTATAGAACAAACTTCCGTTTACAAATATCACTGCTGCTTTGAAAATCCAACAGTCTTTCTGAATATTATTGAGTAAAGAAAATCATGGCCAGGGGAATTAAATAATAAATATTTAATTAACTGTAATATTCCATAAAATACAACAAGATACCGATAAACACAAATCACAAATACTGATATCCCGGAAACCACCATGTGCAAATAACACCAACTGCTTCTTTTAAAACCCCGGGCCTCTATTCCGCATGTTAATGAGTCAACAACATCATGACTTGGTGGATGTGTAAGTGGTGGGGTGGGCGTGTTTATCCTGGGTACAGTTGCATGCAAAAGTTTGGGTCAGTAACCATAATTGTATGCTTGGTTATACAGTATAAATTAAAATTCAAAATTCAAAGTCAAATATTTTATCTATATGTGGTAACCCAGGTTCGAATCCCGGGAGGATCACACGCTTTAATTACTTTCATTGGAAGGTGTTTGGTGTTGGGAGTGAAATTAATAAATTAGATTAGTATTAATACATAGAGATACGATTACATTAATATGTGATGATATAATATAACATAGCAATGAGGACTTGTTACCTTATGGCATTGTGTCCTATGCTATATGTTATAACTCCAACACGCACGAACTAAGCTATTATACCATTATTTGTGTTGTATACGGTGACGCCATTTAATAGTTTATTCTGGCTAGCATTAGACGATTGTATATTTTGGGGAAATTATGTCTGAGTCAAACATTAGAAAACCTATTGTGTTATTACTTGACCACGAAAAATAATTCTTGGGCTGATGAAAAATCGTTCAATGTGGATCAGAAAATACTGGAATTAACCCGTCCTACTGAAGGAGTTAAGGAGTTGTTATTTTGTGTCATATATAAACATAATCATAATAATAAATATATAAATACATAAATAAATATAATAAATAATGAAGGCGAAACTCTACTTGTATTGCACCGGGTATTGTAGTTAATGTTATTGTAGTTATAGTTATGTTATATAGATTATTGTTATTGTTGTTAACGTTATTGTAGTTTTAATTATTGTAGTTGTAATTAGAGATGTAGTTATAGTTATAGATGTTATTGTAGTTGTAGTTAGAGTTGTAGTTATAGTTGTTATTGTAGTTGTAGTTAGAGTTGTAGTTATAGTTATAGATGTTATTGTAGTTGTTATTGTAGTTAGAGTTGTAGTTATAGTTATAGTTTTTATTGTAGTTGTTATTGTAGTTGTAGTTAGAGTTGTAGTTATAGTTATAGTTGTTATTGTAGTTGTAGTTATACAGTTTTGTTGGAGCTGCTCCTACATATATCGGAAACAGATAACTGAAGCTGTAGATGTATATTTGGTCCCTGACATTTGCTTGTGACTGTATGTGGTGGTGGTGTTGACAGAGGGAGGAGGGAGGGTGGTGGACAGGTCCAGGGGTTACTGATAAAGCCGGGGGAAGGAAGGACAGAGGGGGGCTTCTTTTACACGCTGCCTTAATTGTTCCTTAAGCTGCCTCAGTCTGGCGAGTTAAAAGCTTTTGGGGTTGGACTTTGTGACATTTGTTTTCTTTAAAAAAAAAAAAAAACAAGGGACCAACTTGGTTGAGCCCGAGAACTTTCTATCGTCTACTGTACTTCTCCCTTCTCAGCTTGTTCTTCCTCTGTCCAATTACTCTTCTATCCTACTTTACTCCAGCCATCTGGTCTGGTCGGTGACATTGCGACTCCTGACTCTTACTGATATCTTTAAAAAAGCGATTTCTTAACAAAAGGCAAAGATACCTGTAACAAGTGTCTCCCCCCAAAGTTGAAAGAGTGACAGCCAAATTAAGGGCGTTTGATGGTCATTTTCATGTCGTGTGTGTGTGTGTGTGTGTATATTATATACAGTATATGTATGTGTGTACAGTATATGTATGTGTGTGTGTGTGTGTGTGTATATATGTATGTGTGTGTGTATATATATATATATATATATATATATATATATATATATATATATATATATATATATATATATATATATATGTGTGTGTGTGTGTGTTATCACACCCCAAATCCCCTGACAACCCTGTTATCAGCTACCCTCCCTATCACTATCATTATGTATCACCACCCACCTTCACCACCTTTATTACTATCACCACTACCATCATTACTACCACCATCATTTCTATCCCTACTACCATCATTACTATCACCACTACCATTATAAACTCTAATACTACTACCACCACAACCTTCACCACCACAACTTGTAAAGTCAGTGAAAATAGGTTATCCTAAACTGAACAAGATGCGGAAATACACTTAGACTACCAGGCTAAGTGAGGTACCTTTATTAGTCTCGTGGTAACGTGTCTACCTCGTAGCCCAAGGATCCAGGGTTCGATTCAGGCCCTGGGTGCAGATTATAGGGAGGCTATTTTCGCACAAACGAAGTTTAGGTTTGTTGATAAAATTGTCAAGATGGTTGGAAGTAAGATCGGAGCTCCATAAACCTCTTTACGGGCATGGTGTAAAAACCAAATCCTACAGACTAACCCCCCCAACCCTCACACACACACACACACACACACACACACACACACACACACACACACACACACACACCACTACCACAACCCCACCACCACCACCACTACTACACCCCCCACACCACACCACCACCACCACAACTCCCCCCCCCCCCCCCCTTCCTCACACACCCCTATCCCCCCCCCCTCCCCCTCCACACACACACACACAACCACCACCTCCAACCTCCACCCCGACTCAGTATTACCATAATCAAGACTCCCTATTATTCCCCCCTTACCTCCCCTCTCGCCTCCGCCCTCCTCCACACGTCCGGATAATCGAATGTAAATACTCCGGCCCGGTACGATGTGGGTCAATTAAGGGGTAGTGCTTGGTTTTTGGTCTTTATATTTATTTATTATTTTATTTTTCAGTTTCCTCGCTAGACCTCCATCAAGCTTAGAAAAACACACCCTAGACCCCCTTTCAAGATAAATTTGTACATTTTTCGGTAGAAACATTTCCCGGCCAAAGGCCGGTTCCTTCTAAAATTAGAGGCTCGCTTTCGCTCGCAAGGAAAAAAATCGAAAATTATATGGCACAAAAGGTCTTAATATTGACAAAGAAATGGTGCGAAAGGTCTCAAAATCGCCAAACTAATGGAACGAACGTCTTAAAATATCAAAACTAATATGCTAAACATGAGGGAGAAGGGGGTCCATAACCAGCGAGTACTACCCCTTTAAAGCCGCAGATCTTCCTAATTACGGCCGGAATGAGCCCGTAAAGTCAGGGAATTGGATATTTAATTCTGGGTTCTTTAGCCCATAATTTTTTACGGGCAGCTTTAAAATATAAGTTACGTAAGAATTAAACTAGCTAACATAATCTACCGTCGATCTAGTTTCCGATGCCAATGTGAAAGAGCCTCAAAATAGTACGAGAACAAAACTTGCTAATCGAAAATTGCCGGAATATGCGCTCGTGTGACATCCCCTTTATGCTCAAAACTCTCTTGGTGGCCAGTTTCTGAAGGTATTTGGCATTGGTGTTCTTGAATAGCGTAGTGATGGGTGATCCCCAAAGGGGTGGCCACGAACGAAATGCCCCCAATCGCCTCTTTCCCCAATCAGTCGACGCCTCTCCTCCCAACCAGCACCGCCTTCACTCATATACTTTTTCACTCCATCCTTCCACCTCTCCCTCGGTTTACTTCTCCCTCTCTGTCCTTCCACCTTGCTCTCGTACACCCTCTTAGTCATTCTCTCGCTTTCCATACATTCCATATGTCCGAACCATCTCAAGGTGTTCCTTTTCACACTTTCCAGCACATCTACATCCACACCACACCTCTCTCGTACTTCCTCATTCGTCTGTCTATCCCTCCATGTAACTCCGCATGCATTTCTCAAGTAACTGATTTCCACCCCTCTCACTCTTGGTTTGAGTCTCTTCACCAATGTCCATGCTTCGCTCCCGTAAGTCAAATGCCGGGATTACCACACTGTAATGCAAGGACTTCTTTACTTCCATGCTGACCACCCTATTTCTTGTTACTGTTTCTTGTTGCCCTTACTTTAGTCTTCTATGTTTGCTAGCATCTGCCCTACAGCACCTCACCTGGTCTCTGTCTTGTTCCTCATTGCCTTCCTTCTGACTTACACTAATGTTAGCAGTAAGTCAGTAGCCAGCCCTTACTCCCACAAGGGGTATGGAGGATCAGCAAGAAACATGATAAAGGAAAAAGAGGTGACAGGAGACTAACACATAACCGTTCGACCACAAAAAGCAAGCACACAAGCATACAGAAGCACCAGTCACACATCAGCCCCCGAAATCAATGGTTTCACCTCAGATGTTATACTTCCGGACAAGGTCTCATCACATCAACAACTCGGATAAAGACCTTCCAGATTTGTCATTTAAAAGGGTCCAGAGACTTTCATGTACTCTCTCTAACAAACTTTCTCCATTCATTCCTGTCATTCCTGTCATTCCTGTCATTCCTGTCATTCCTGTCATTCCTGTCATTTCCTAATTGTTTTGCTTCAACCATTCCCTTTTCACGCTTTGACACACATTCTGACACCATATCATACCATCTTCTTCTCGGCTTTCCACAACTTCTTCCTTCATAAGTAACATTAAAGCTGTGTCATTCATATGGTGGTTTAATCAGTGCCATAGGACCTGTAAGAGAATCAGTGCTATTAGTTGTCCTACATCTGTTTTGTAAATGTTATCGTAGCAACCATAAACGAACAACTAGCCTCGGATGCGGACGGACCCTGTGTTGACGAACCCCGACTGACTATGGACAACCCTACGGACATTCTGAGAATAGGTACATGGAACATGAGTGGCATGAATGATGGCACAAGAGAGAGGTACTGGAAGTGCTAGTGAATGCCAGGCTGGATGTATGTGGAATGACTGAGACCAAATGGAAGGGTACAGATGTGAGAGAGTGGGAGTATGGAATGGGTGTGTGTGCTGGAGTGAGTGAGGGAGCAGCGAGAGAAGGTGCATGTTTGTTTGTAAGTAACAAATGGAAGGAGTGTGTAAGAGAATATGGGTCTGTGGGTTCTAGGATTGTGTGGGTGAGAATGAAAGTAGGAATACAAACGTGGGTGCTTGTGTGTGTGTGTATGCTCCGACAGAGGATAAACTTGTAAGAGAGAAAGAAGAGTTCTGGGTGAATGTGGAGGCGTGCCTGGATAAATTTGACAAGAACGAAAGAGTATTTCTGATTGGGGATATGAATGGTAAGGTGGGTGATAGGAAAGTTGATGGAGTGGTGGGAGGATGGGGGGTACCGTCAGAGGTGAATGGGAATGGTAGTGCACTTGTGGACGTATGTGTGGGGAGGAGGTTGTGGATAGCCAACACCTTCTTCCGACACAGAATGATACACAGGTACACATGGAAAGTGGTGTGGACGATGAAGGATAAGACAGTGGTGGAACGAAAGTCACTGATTGATTATATATGTGTGGATGAAAGAATGAAGAAAACTGTGATGGATACTAGGGTGTATAGGGGTATTGGAGGGGGTCTGTCTGATCATTATATAGTAGTAGCTAAGGTTAAGATACAAAAGAAGTGGGTAAGGAGAGCTGGAGGGAGGCGAGAGGAAGGGGGAATGGTGAGGAGGGTGGAGAGGCTACAGGAGGAGGAAATCAGGGAAGAGTACAGGAGAGCAGTAGAAAGACGACTAGGTGGGTTCGACCTGGAAGATATGGAGGAAGTGGAGGAGATAAGCAAGGTGTTTAAGGAAGAGATATGTGCAGCATGTGAGGAGGTGTGTGGAGTCAGGAGAAGAGGGAGGGGAGTGAAAGGTACAGCATGGTGGACAGAAGGTGTAAAAATAGCTGTGGAAGACAAAAAGAAAGCGTATAGAGAGTGGTTGGGTAGTAGAGGGAATGATGATTTGGAGAGGCAGAAACGAGCGAGGTACGTGGAGGGAAAGAGAGTGGTGAAGAGAGTAGTGAAGGAAAGTAAGAGAAGAGTAGATGAGGAATTTGGAAGGAATATGAGTGTAAAATGGAGGGAGTGTAAGAAACTGTTCTGGAAAGAAGTCAAGAAACTTAGGGAAGGTAGCAAGGGAAACAGTAAGGGTGTGAAAGATAAGAATGGGAGAATGCTAGCCGAGAAGCAAGAGAGAGTCGAAAGATTGAGGGAGTACTTCAATGAGTTGCTAAATGTAAGGAATGAAGAGCCAGCAAACATAGTTGGATATGGTATGGGAGGGAGAAGAGGAGAAGTAGTGGAGGAGGAGGTGGGGATCAGGAGGTCAGAAGTGTGGGAAGCTATGAAAAGAGTGAAGTTGGGGAAAGCACCAGGAACAGATGGAGTGTGTGGGGAAATGTTAAGGTATGGTGGTGAGATAGTGATTGAATGGGTATGGAAAATGTGCAAACTAGCATGGGAGAAGGGGAATGCACCCGATGATTGGAAGACTGGCATAATAGTCCCCCTATATAAGGGCAAAGGGGAAAGAGGAGTGTGTGGTAACTACCGAGGAAATGTCTTTTAAGTGTAGTAGGGAAGGTGTACAGTAGGGTAGTGATTGAGAGAGTGAGAGTGAGAACGGAGAAATGGATAGGCGACGAGCAGGGAGGTTTTAGGATGGGAAGAGGATGTGGAGATCAGATTTTTACCCTGAATTGTGTTGTGGAGAAATATCTGGAGAAGCAACAAAAGTTGTATGTTGCCTTTATGGACTTGGAGAAGGCCTATGACAGAGTGGATAGAGAAGGCATGTGGAAAGTACTTAGAATATACTAGATGGCAAGTTGCTGAAAGCAGTGAAGAGCATGTATGAGGGTGCAAAGGCGGCAGTATGTGTGGAGAATGAGCAGAGCGAGTTCTTTGACCTGAGTGTTGGGTTGAAACAGGGGTGTGTGATGTCCCCGTGGTTGTTTACTGTATATATGGATGGAGTCATGAAAGAAATACTAGGAAGAGCAGTGGATGTTGGTGTATCGCTGAAAAGGGAGGGAAATGAGTGGAAGCTACCTATACTGCTGTTTGCTGATGACACAGTTCTGATGAGCGATAATGAATGGGAGTGGCAAGGTCTGGTAAATGAGTTTGGAACAGTGTGCGAAAAACGGAATTTGAAGGTAAATGTGGGGAAAAGCAAGGTTATGGTCTTCGAAAGGGGTGAAGTCACAGTGTGAGGTGAAGTTGAACGGTCAGGCTATGGAGATCGTCAGCTCTTTTAAGTATCTGGGCAGTGTGTTGAGTAAAGATAGGACTGGATGAAGAAGTGCGGGAGAGGGTGCAACAGGGGAAGAGGGTTGTAGGAATGTTGAAAGCAGTAACAAGAAATAGAGTGGTCAGTATGGAAGTGAAGAAGTCCTTGCATAACAGTGTGGTAATCCCGACACTAACTTACGGAAGCGAAGCATGGACGTTCGTGGAGAGACTCGGACCAAGAGTGAGAGCGGTGGAAATGAGTTACTTGAGAAGTGCGTGCGGAGTTACATGGAGGGATAGACAGACGAATGAGGAAGTAAGAAGGAGGTGTGGTGTGGAGGTAGATGTGCTGGAAAGTGTGAAATGGAACAACTTGAGATGGTTCGGCCATATGGAACGTATGGGAAGCGAGAGAATGACTAAGAGGGTGTACGAGAGCGAGGTGGAAGGACAGAGAGGGAAAGGTAGACCGAAGGAGAGGTGGAAGGATGGAGTGAGGAAGTATATGAATAAAGGCGGTGCTGGTTGGGAGGAGGGGCGTTGACTGACTGGGAACAGAGGTGCTTGGGGGCGGTTCGTTCGTGGCCACCCCTTCAGGGATCATGGCGTCGGGCAATAGATAGATAGATAGATAGTAGTTGGGTTCCCATTTGAGTCGTAGAGGTAGATTATATATTAAAGAAAATCTTCTTATGGCAACCAGAATACAATGAAAATTATGTAATGGTAGTGAAGGGGTTAAGTAAAAAAATATAATAAATACAAATAAATAAATAAAAAGTTGGACCCCTTCTGCCTACCTGTCGCTACTGTGAACGCTCTGATCAAACACATGCTGGGTTAATGGGACTCCTAATACTGGTCCCCACCCTCCCCTCCTGCCGAGACCACCACAGAGCTTCTGGCCCTCCCTTGTGGTTTGCCTGCTTTTATAACCCTAATCTCTAAGAGTGTTATCCTTTAAAAAAAAATCCCTTCGCACCGCCTAATGTCAAACGAATATTTTGGTAATGAGCGTTGTTTACTGAGATTACACGGATTTGCAGTCTAATATCTAAAGGTAACGTAATTTTTCAAGTTATTTCGTCCATTAACGGCTCTACGAAGGGAAAGAATTGTTTAAGAATACCACTCTTAACCCGTACAGCCCCAGCGACGCGTCTGACGCGTCGGCGATGTATGTAACACACAGCCCCAGAGACGCGTCTGGCGCGTCACCCTAATTGCGCCGACCGTAACCTCAGGTGTAGCCACTCAAGAGGGCTCGGATTTGTATGGGAACTGTGTACGTATCCCACGCAACCGTGCCGATGGTTGAAAACTCAAAGTCCACGTGCGTGCGCGTGAGCGCACAATAACCTGGTTTTTTGGGGTAATTGCCTTCAATTTTTTACTCTTGTAATATACGTTTTCGGGGGCTCTGTAGGACCATTCTTTAAGCTTTTTGAGCGTTTTTTCGTGGTTTTTCCTTCATTCCTAACCCATTCGCTATTGTTTCTGGAATAAAACCATTTTTTGAAAACCGGCCGGGTTCTGGTGAACAAACATTACAAAACAAGCCGGGGCTCCACGGGTTAAGTGTCGTCTACTCGCAACCCTTTCAAGATCCGATTACGGATTTGTTTTCTTGCTATTCTATCTATCTATTGCCAGATGTCATTATCCCCGAAGGGGTTGCCATGAATGAATCGCCCCAAGCACCTCTGTCCCCTGTCAGCCGACGCCCTTCCTCCCAACTAACACCGCTCTCTCTCATATACCTCTCAACTCCATCCTTCCACTTCACTTTTGGTCTGCCTCTCCCTCTCTGTCCCTCCAACTTACTGTCGTACACTCTTAGTCAGTGTCTCGCTTCCCATACGTTCCACATGGCTGAACCATCTCAAGGTTTTCCTTTTCACACTTTCCAGCACATCCACACCACACCACTCTCTTACTTCCTCATTCGTCTATCTATCCCTCCATGTAACTTCACAAGTTCACATGCATTTTTTTTCTCTCAATCTTGATTTGTGCCTCTCCACCAACGTCCATGCTTCACTCCCGTACATCAATGTCGGGATTACCACACTGTCATGCAATGACTTTTTTAACCCTCTCCGACATATGACGCGATTTTTAGCTTATTGGGGATACTTTAAAGCCTTGGTTACCATCAGGAGTATTTAGAAACCATTAGTTTTGTTACTTCAACCTCTGCAGTTGTTTTTGAGTTAGCTGTGGGCAAAAAACTAATTTTGGAGAGGTAATTATAAGAGTGAGAGAACTCTATTTTTTATTGCTAATCTGGCAACCTCTGCGTCATAAATGCGTGAAAGGGTTCATTCCATGCTGACTACCCTATTCCTTGTTACTGATTTCAGTGTTCCTATAACCCTCTTCCTCTGCTGCGACCTCCATACTCCCATCTTTACTCATCACTTACTTAATATAATACTTTAAAATACTTTAAAATACTTAGATGAGCTGACATTCTTTGTTGCCCTAGACATATTGAAAGCCTTCAATAGAGTCTGGCACAAATCCCTTATTTCCAAACTACCCTCCTATAGTGTCTATCCCTCCATCTGTGCCTTTGTCTCTAATATCCTTTCCGGCCGTACCATAGCTGCGGTTGTGGACGACCACCATTCACTTCCTCAACCTATCAACTCCGGTGTTCGTCAGGGTTACACTGTTCAACTACACTTCCATAAAGTTATTCACTGCAGGAACTCCAAAACTCACGTGAGAAGGCCATAAAAAAAAACCTATCTTCTGATATCTCTACTATCTCCAATTGGGGCAGAGAAAACCTTGTTACTTTCAATGCTTCCAAAACTCAATTTCTCTATCTGTCTACTCGTCGCCCCCTTCCAGAAATGTATGACCTATTCTTCAACAACATACAAATTAACCTTTCATCTTCTCTTAATATTCTCTTTTTCTTCTGATATCTCTTGGTAAGATCATATTACCACTCTTGCTAAAACAGCTTCCCAGAAGCTGGGTGTGCTCAACCGCCTCCGGGGGTTCTTTATCCCTGCGCAACTTCTTGTTCTGTACAGGGGAACAGTGCGTCAATGTATTGAGTATTGTTCACATGTGTGGGGAGGTTCCTCTCACCCAGCACTCCTAGACAAAGTAGAAAAGAAAGCCTTTCCGTTTCATTAACTCGCGTCTACTCACCAAATCTCTGCAGTCTCTCTTCGCCGCAATGTTGCAGCTCTCTCACTATTCTACCGCTATTACAATAATCAGTGTTTCTCAGAGCTCTCTCAGTGTATACCACCCCCTCTTCGTAGAACACGTAGCACCCATCTTGCAACACAATCCCACCCCTACTCTGTGCAACTCTCCAACCCAAGAGTAAAAAGTTATTCTCAATCATTCTTCTATTCAACAGCTGAGCTCTTGAACTCTCTCCCAGAATCAGTCTTTCCCTCTTTCTATGACTTCAATTGCTTCAAACTCTGTGTCCAGGCATTTTGGATCGAACGTCCCTTGATTTTGGCCCTGTCACTCTTTCAACTCTGGGGGAGGCACTCACTGAAGGCAGTTCTTCCTTTTGTCTACCTCACTCACATAGAAACAAAAATACAGAAAAACATAGGGGGGTGTCCAGGAAATTATATAAGTGACTGTACCGTCCTATTGTTATGTCAGCTACTAGAAACACAGACACGGCAATATTGTATTTGTCTCGGTTAACAGATTTTTTTTTTTTTTTTTTTTTTGTGGGGAAATTTACTAGTTTTTGAGTTTCTTCTCCCGCAGGCTTTTCCTCATTCCTACCACGGTCACTGTCCGGAGGGTCGACTTTATTTTATTCTCTCTCTCTCTCTCGCTCTCGCTCTCTCTAAGTTAAAAACAAATATGAAAACAAGTGCTTGAAAATGCTGAAAGGTTTTCGACAAATGTGACAGAAATGCTCACACAGTGACACATTACGTTAAGTATCTTTAGTATATAGTTTCTATTCAATCTATAGACCTTTGCTTTGCCAGGTTTGTTGCTTCGTTGTTTGTTATTGAAATGTTACTACCTCCATGTGTGAGCTGTACTTATAACTGTCTTGCTGGTGTAATGGTTGGTTAGAGCGTGTAAGTTTAGTATATGATATCCTGGGTTCGAATCCTGGGACTATCACATGTTTTCATTAATTTAATTTGGGGTGTTATTGGTGTTAAGGGGGTATTTTTGTTTTTCTATATTTATATAGGCCTATCTATTAATTTATATAGGCCTATCTATTAATTTATATAGGCCTATCTATTAATTTACTTTTGAGTTTCCTCGCTAGGCCTCCATCAAGCTTAAAAATAAACACACCCTAGACCTCTTTTTCAAGAAAAATTTGTACATTTCTAATGGAACGCACGTCTTAAAATCTCAAAGCAAATATGCTAAACATGAGGGAGAATGGGGTCCAGAAAAAGCAATTACCTTCCCCTTAAGAACGATGTTAAAAATGCAGTGGACAGCATTTTGTACTATACAATCTTATTTTATTATTTTATTATAACTATTTGTTTTCTTGGTCCAGGCCGAAGGGGTTTGATTTCAAAGATGAAAGCGGCGGAGATGAGCACTGCAGCAATGGACGTTAACTGTAACTCTTGACATCACTTATAATCTGAGTCATGTCAATGTATGCCACGAGACATTAATGGTGTTGCTCTTCTTAGGGTTTTTTGGTCTTCAGATTTTTTGGAAGAAAGCAATTTTGAATTTCGCTGTTTATATTGAGGTACGGAGTTGGTGTTTGGGAAGTACAGTGTGTGTAATATATATATATATATATATATATATATATATATATATATATATATATATATATATATATATATATATATATATATATATATATATATATATATATATTCCCCTCTTAACCTTTTACCTCGCATGAATCTCGCCTCCGCCGTAATCTCTGTGTTGGTGTTTCTCCGTTCCGCACCACCACCACCACCACCACAGCCTCCTTCATTGTCCACGGCACCACACACTAACACGGATTCATGGTCCTATCCAGAGTGAAGTTTGGCACCCTCTAATCAAGCTTAGCAATTTCTGTCAGTCATGTTTACCTTACTACTTTTCCTTCTAGGTGCTGGCGATAATTCCCGATTTGGTGGGGCTCCCTACGGTGGGGGCATTGGCCCGGGGGTGCAAGCTCGTGGGCTGATGATCCCCTCCCCTGCAGCCCTCTCAGAGACTGATTTTATCTCCCCTTGGTACCTTCGGGGGCCCGAGCATCTGGAACGGCTTTGGTCTACCGGAATCCGGACTGTTTGGCCAGACAGTCTGGGGAACAACAACAACAACAACAATCATGGATTCATTTACTCATAACTTGACTCAGTTACTAATATTTTGTAAGAATTTGTCTCTAGTGTCTGAAATCTCTGTTCTACTTTGTGGAAACTCGTTTTATCCTTATTAATACTGAACTATGTCCTACATAGGGTTTTTAATACACACTTGTAGGTCGACTCATTTATTGTTTACATTAACCCCTTCTGTACCGGTGACGTATTAGTTATTAAACTTCAGCTACATTTAGATGATTTTATGAAGGTTAGGAAGGGTATATGGTAGCTAAAAGTATTAATTAAGATAGTATGTAGTCTTTTAATAGGTAGACGTAATTCCTAAGATGAAAACAATCGTCCAATTGTAGCCAGAATACAGTTAAAAGTACTGTATCGGTATTGAAGGGGTTAATGAAAGAGAGGGTAACTGTATCGGTATTGAAGGGGTTAATGAAAGAGAGGGTATAAGGGATTTGTACATGCATTAGGATTCTAGCAACACCACAAGTCCCCGATGGCTCTCGCAACACTGGAGTCTGTTAGGAGGGGGGGGGCAATGATAAGTCGAGGTCCCGGACAGGCAAAAGTACAAAGGAAAACAAGCAACAACAGATATACTGGTCCTTACGAGGCTGCTTGTATCTAAACTACTGAAGCTAATTGATGATATTTTTTCTTGGTGAGCATCTAGTGTTGCTTTTAGATATTATTTAGCATACATGTTATAATAAGGTGCTGTATTCATTATAAATGTATATACATTTTTATAGCCTAATGATGACTACTGTGCTTAGTCGAAATGTTTCAAAAAAAAAAAATATATATTTTCTTTTGCTAGAAACTTGGAGACGATTCCTAAACCCAGATTCAGCCGTCCTCCTAGCTCGCTATTGTATCATCAGTTTATTTGTATTTTGCATATACTGTATTTGGCCTAAATGCCCCAAACCTATCCCAACTTATAAATCAGCCTATTGTAAGCCTACCTAATATAATAATATCCAGCCTTGGTATCCGGACAGATGCCTCTCTCTCTCTCACACACGTCGGGTATATTATCATTAAGTATTCAGGATCCTGGTAAATTATACTCGACGAATGGGGGGAACAAGTTTGTGGGGTGATTCAGTGGGTGTATGGTGGGGGTTTGGGGGACTCTGGGGTGTGGGGAGACTGGGAAGTGGGGAGAACCAGTTTGGGGGGTGATTCAATGGGTGTATGAGGGTGGTGTCGGGAGACTGAGGTGTGGGGATAACCAGTTTATAGGGTGATTCAGTGGGTGTCTGGGGTGTGGGGACGCATGGGGTGTGGGGAGAACCAGTTTGTGGGGGCATGAGGGGGTGTGGGGAGACATGGGGGTGTGGGGAGAGTGGGGGTTTTGGAGACTGGGGTGTGGGAGAACCAGTTTGTGGGGTGATTCAGTGGGTGTATGAGGGGGGTGTGGGGAATCCGGGATGTTGGGAGACTGATCCACCGGTATAGCACGCTAAGTAAGTTTTTGTTTTGTTTTTTCCCCTCCTGTACCGGTACCAGACATAGGCTTTCTAAACTCGATGGATTTGATAGTTGGATATGATGAAGTAGGAAGATCTTATACACTATAGTCTGTTTAATTTCAGCGGGCAGTCAATTACTCTGTTCCCTGCTTGATTGTTCAGCTATTACAATGATTTTGTATCTGTGTGGGTGGGTGTGTGTGTGTGTGTGTGTGTGTGTGGGGGTGGGTGGGGGTGGGGGTGGGGGTGGGGGTGGGTGTGGGTGGGTGTTATGAGAGGTTCAGTCATGCGTGGTGCGGTACGGTAATATTCTGTCAGGGATCATGGTACCTCTCTACCCCCTGCCAAACCACCCCCACACTTCATAACCTCAGGATATCCACCTTCACGATTTGTGAATCAGAACTGCATACCCAAACCTACCCGGCTTTTATATATGTCCACTGATATGTAGTTTGGTGATTTGTTGGTCAGAATTGCATACCCAACTCTACCCAGCTTTTATATACAGTACCTCCTCTCGTTGGGAGAGGAGGTCAGGCGCCAGTTGGACTAGATAATAGTCCGTCAGGTGCCTGGTGGGCAGGCATTGTGGTATGGTTCCGCTGCATGTCTGCCTGCTGAGACCGGAAACTCTCTGGGAGATCTGGGACCGGGAGAGTGCTGGAGGCCTTTAGTAATTCTTGGTCTCTGGATCTTCTGAGCGATCTAGAGGTATGTGAATTTTGATATTTTGCTTTTATGTTGTGTTGTGTTGTCCCTGTTCAGACTCTGTCTCGATTCGGCCACCCCCAGCTATGGGGTATGTGCCTGTTGATATACATACATACAGTACGTACAGTACATACGTCCTTTCATATGTAGCTTGGTGATGTGTAGGTCTGATATGTATTTGTGTTTTTCCTATGTGTATGAAGGAGACAAACGTCAGATTGCTTGTAACGAGTGTCTCCCCCCCCCCCCCCCCTCTCAAGCTAAAAGAGTGACAAAGTCAAATTCACGTTGTGGTCAAAATGCCTGGACACACGAAGTTTAAAGCAGTTTCAAGTCATGGCATGAAGGAAAGATTGATTAACCAACCCTTTCCATCTTATATAATATACACCCTCTGATATGCAACTTGGTTATTTGTGATCCAGAACTGCATAAGCAAATCTACCAAGCATTTCTATACAACAACTGATATTTGTGATCCAGAACTGCATAAGCAAATCTACCAAGCATTTCTATGCAACAACTGATATTTTGTTTGGTGATTTATGATTCAGAACTGCACAGTGCATACCCATCCCTACCCAGTTCTTATCTATGCCCTCTTAAGTATTTTGAAGTTGTGTAGGCTTGAACTGCATAACCAATCCTACTTATTCGTATGTTCCCTAATATTTGTCTTCGTTGCTGGTCACTAAGGTCAGAGCTGCCTACCTATCTCCTTACTATCCTTGGAATCTGACATGGTGATTTGTAAGCCTTACTTGTATATCGTGTGTGTCTGTATGTATGTCTGTCTGTCAACCTTGTCAATTCTTTCTCTACACTCGCTGATTTGCATATTTAACCCTTTCGAGATCCAATACGCATTTGTTTTCTGTCTACTAGTAGACGACTTTGTTTAGATTAGGATATGGAGGTCAGAGGGTTAGTTGAGATGGTCTTGACTCTATTATATATTTGTATTCTATGTCTCAACCTCGGGACTGTAGGGTGTTCAGTAGCCTGTAATTCTTACGAGGCCCCTAGATTATCGGTTGAAGCTTCGAGATGTTGGGTGCTTCATATGTGTCGCACTAGATGGTCACAGTGGAGCTTCAAGGTGTTGGTTGCTTCCTTTCTGCCACACTAGATGGTCACAGTGGAGCTTCAAGGTGTTGGTTGCTTCCTTCCTGCCACACTAGATGGTGACAGTGGAGCTTCAAGGTGTTGGTTGCTTCCTTCCTGCCACACTAGATGGTGACAGTGGAGCTTCAAGGTGTTGGTTGCTTCCTTCCTGCCACACTAGATGGTGACAGTGGAGCTTCAAGGTGTTGGTTGCTTCCTTCCTGCCACACTAGATGGTCACAGTGGAGCTTCAAGGTGTTGGTTGCTTCCTTTCTGCCACACTAGATGACGACACCTTATTTATACACGTCACTTGATTTGGAGAGAGCAGATATACGGTCGTTCACAGCATCTTCCAATATGGTCGGGCATCTTATATGCTATGAATTCGTGACGATATACCCATAGAATCATAGATCCTTCCTAAGCTGCATAGAATCGTCATAACGCGTCACAATCTTCAAAGGGTAATCCAATCCAGGAAAAGAACGAACGAAAGTCTAAAGGTTTCTGGTACTTGCCTTTGAGATCTGAGAGTCAGAATTGTATTATTTCCAGTGTGACCTATGCTTCTCCTTGAAAGGGGGGATGGGTCGATTTTCTGGTCCCTCTTCTTCCTCATGTTTACCCCACTAGTTTTCAGATTAGAAGACGTTCAGCCCATTAGTTTGGCGATTATTAGACCAGTTGCCCCATTTCTTCGTCAATATTAAGACTTGTCCTGTTGTCTAGGTGTCGATTTTTCCTGGCGAGCGATAGCGAGCCTGTAATTTAAGAGGAATCAGGATCCGGGACATTTTTCTATCGAAAAATGTACAAATTTATCTTAAAGGAAGGTCGTGGGTTATTTTAGCTTGATGGAGGTCTAGGGAGGAAAAACAAATATACAGTATATATAAAGATATTTAAATTAGTAAATATAAACAGTATGTCCAATATATATGAAAAAGAAGGAACGAAAGTCTAAAGGTTTCTGATACGTACCCTTTGAATTCTGTGAGTGAGAATTGTATTATGTCCAGTGTGACCTATGCCTCTTCTTGAAATTTCCTGATAACCGTCTTGATGGTGTAATGGTTAGAGCGTGTAAGTTTTGTATGTGATATCCTACCCTGTTTCTTTTCAACTGATGGTAAATCGCAAAGTTCCCATCAAGATTTCTCGGTTATTTTGAAGATTTTGTAGTGAAATATGTTGCTAATTATATAACTTTGGTCTTAATATGATGCAGAGACATAAAAACCATATTTTTCTCATTAAGTATCGACAAATTAGCTGCTAAGGGATTCAATTCTTACTACCCGTCAGAAACCTCCAGAGGACTATCCCTTATTCTTCAACAATACAAAAATCAACCCTTCATCTTCCCTCAATGTTCTCGGTGTCTCTTTTTCTTCTGCTCTCACTTGGAAAGACCATATTACCAGTCTCGCTAAGGCAGCCTCCCAGAAGCTGGGTGTGCTCAACCGCCTCAAGGGGTTCTTTACCCCTGCGCAGCTTCTTGCTCTGTACAGGGGCACAGTGCGTCCTTGTATTGAGTATTGTTCACATGTGTGGAGAGGATCCTCTCACACCGCACTCCTAGATAAAGTAGAAAGGAAAGCCTTTCGTATCATTAACTCCCGCCCACTCACCAACTCTCTGCAATCTCTCTCTCTTCTCCGCAATGTTGCATCTCTCTCACTATTTTATCGCTACTACAATAATCAGTGTTCCTCGGAGCTTTCCCAGTGTATACCACCTCCTCTACGTAGGGTATGTAGTACCCGCCTTGCAACACAATCCCACCCCTACTCTGTGCAACTCTCCAACCCAAGAGTGAAACGCTAATCTCAGACTTTCTTCTATTCAACTGCTGAGCTCTGGAACACTCTCAAAATTAGTCTTTCCCTTTTCCTATGGCTTAAATTGCTTCAAACTCCGTGTGTCCAGGCATTTTAGCTCGCACGTCCCTTGATTTCGGCCCTGTCACTCTTTGAAGTCTGGGGGAGGCACTCGCTGCAGGCAGTTATGCCTTTTGTCTCCCTCATTCACATAGAAAACAAAAATTACCATCAGATGAAATGAAACAGAGTATAGGTTCAAATCCTGGGAGAATCACATGCTTTCATTAATTTAATTCGGGGTGTTATTGGTGTTAAGAACAATGTTAAAACAAAAACCAGCTGTGTGTTGAGAGTTGAATTGGAATACCTTTTTTTTTTTTTTTTTTTTTTTTATTTTTTTTTTTTTTTTCGGACCAGTTTCTTTATATTAAGAGAGGATGGTTGGTTTCTCTGGACTCACTTCTCCCTCGTGTTTTGCATATTAGTTTAGGGATTCTAAGACGTGATTTCCATTAGTTTGACGAATTAAAAACCCTTAACCCCAGATTGTTATAACTGCCTAAGAAAAACATAGGGGATCCACGAATTATTATGAGTGGGCTAGAGACTATGACTCCTACTGTACCGTATGTATGTATGTATCTGTATGTATGTATGTATCTATGTATCTGTATGTATGTATGTATGTATGTATGTAACTGTATGTATGTATGTATGTATCTGTATGTATCTGTATGTATGTATCTGTATGTATGTATGTATGTATGTATGTATCTGTATGTATGTTATGTATGTATCTGTATGTATGTATGTATGTATGTATGTATGTATGTATCTGTATGTATGTATGTATGTATGTATGTATCTGTATGTATGTATGTATGTATGTGATGTATGTATGTATCTGTATGTATGTATGTATCTGTATGTATGTATGTATGTATGTATCTGTATGTATCTGTATGTATGTATGTATCTGTATGTATGTATGTATGTATGTATCTGTATGTATGTATGTATGTATGTATCTGTATGTATGTATGTATCTGTATGTATGTATGTATGTATGTATCTGTATGTATGTATGTATGTATGTATGTATGTATGTATGTATCTGTATGTATCTGTATGTATGTATGTATGTATCTGTATGTATGTATGTATGTATGTATGTATGTATCTGTATGTATGTATGTATATGTGTATGTATGTATCTGTATGTATGTATGTATGTATGTATGTATGTATGTATGTATCTGTATGTATGTATCTGTATGTATGTATCTGTATGTATGTATGTATGTATCTGTATGTATGTATGTATCTGTATGTATGTATGTATCTGTATGTATGTATCTGTATGTATGTATCTGTATGTATGTATGTATGTATGTACTCAGGCACATACCCCATTGCTGGGGGTGGCTGACTCGAGACAGAGCCCGAACAGAAACAACATTCAAGGGTTCTAATCCTCAGGGTCCGGGACCACGTTCGCGTTCCCTTGCCTCTTTCTCTGTCTCGTTGAGTAGGATAATTTTACAAGTGGAGGAGGATTCCTAGCCCTCTGCCCCCAGAAGGAAAAGTAGGGCAGTAAAAGAGACCGTCATAAATGATACCGTACCATAGGCATAGACCACCACCACACTGGATATTGGTGGAATATAAGAGGTTTATTACACGATGGATATTTCAGGGGATAGTGGCTGTTTGTTTGGTCTATTTATTCAGTTGTTTATATAATTTGTAGTTTCCTCCATCAAGCTTAAACAAACACCTCCTAGACCCCCCCCCCCCCTTTAAGATAAATTTGTACATTTTTCGGTAGAAAATGTCCCGGCCGAAGGCCGGTTCCTCTTATAATTACAGGCTCGCTGTTGCTCGCCAGGAAATAATCGACACCTAAATGGCACGAAAGGTTTTAAAATTGACAACGAAATGGGGCGAAAGGTGTTAAAATCGTCAAACTAATGAGGCAAACGTTTTAAAATAAAATAAAACACTAATGGGGCTAAGCATGAGGAAGAAATGGGACCAAAAAAACAACCCATCTCCCCTTAAGGAGTTTGGCAAGAGGTGGATTTTTGAGGCGATAATATTAGTTGGTGAATGACGGCTGCAATAATTAGGTTTGAAAGTTTATGAAGTTTGGTGAAAATGCCGGTAATATATTTGGTGTTGAAGGTCACGCGCGTTTATACAGAATATACGGTATATTTCACCAACACGATCCCAAGGTGTGAAGAATGTATCCGTTTATACAGAATATACGGTATATTTCATCAACACGATCCCAAGGCGTGAAGAATGTATCCGTTTATACAGAATATACGGTATATTTCATCAACACGATCCCAAGGCGTGAAGAATGTATCCGTTTATACAGAATACGGTATATTTCATCAACACGATCCCAAGGCGTGAAGAATGTATCCGTTTATACAGAATATACGGTATATTTCATCAACACGATCCCAAGGCGTGAAGAATGTATCCGTTTATACAGAATATACGGTATATTTCATCAACACGATCCCAAGGTGTGAAGAATGTATCCGTTTATACAGAATATACGGTATATTTCATCAACACGATCCCAAGGTGTGAAGAATGTATCCGTTTATACAGAATATACGGTATATTTCATCAACACGATCCCAAGGCGTGAAGAATGTATCCGTTTATACAGAATATACGGTATTTCACCAACACGATCCCAAGGTGTGAAGAATGTATCCGTTTATACAGAATATACGGTATATTTCACCAACACGATCCCAAGGTGTGAAGAATGTATCCGTTTATACAGAATATACGGTATATTTCACCAACACGATCCCAAGGCGTGAAAAATGTATCCGTTTATACAGAATATACGGTATATTTCACCAACACGATCCCAAGGCGTGAAGAATGTATCCGTTTATACAGAATATACGGTATATTTCACCAACACGATCCCAAGGTGTGAAGAATGTATCCGTTTATACAGAATATACGGTATATTTCACCAACACGATCCCAAGGTGTGAAGAATGTATCCGTTTATACAGAATATACGGTATATTTCACCAACACGATCCCAAGGTGTGAAGAATGTATCCGTTTATACAGAATATACGGTATATTTCACCAACACGATCCCAAGGCGTGAAGAATGTATCCATTTTCTATATTGTGTACATGTCAGGTCAGGTGAAGGTATTGAGGGATGTGCCTTTACAACGGCACCTCGTAGCTACTTTCTACTTTTCCTATTTTCTGAAGAGTTTAGAGAAGGGAAAAGTGGTGTTTGAGAGAGAGGAAGCTGTTGGAGTGGCTTTTTTATGTGTGTTCTTAGTCTGTATACGTCGTCGAGGTGTCTCCCGACTGGGTGCGAGCATGTGAAACACACTAGGACGTACTACCACACCCATTAAATGTCCGCCTTGGTTGGGATTGAACCTAGGTCAAGCAGATTCACACGTGAGCGTACATTATATTACAGTACACATAAATGAAAGCAAACTACCTTTTTTCGCTTCGCACAAAAGAGATACCCTCGTTCAAATACATAAAACACACACACACACACACACACACATACATACACACACACACACACACACACACACACACACACACACACACATACACATATATATATATATATATATATATATATATATATATATATACACACGTATGCAGTACATTTTAAATTATATCGATACATAATGTCCATGAACGCATACAAAGAAATTAAGACAGTTCGAGAGAGAGAGAGAGAGACAGACAGACCGACCGACAGCCTTCCTTCCAATTCTTCACTGCGTTTGTCTCACATCTCAGGTCAGCATCTCACTAAAGGACCAGCTTTCTCTCCTCAGTTTTTCCGACCTCACAAATATCTGAACAGGTCTCCACCCCCACCACCTCCTTCACCACCACCACCATCACCACCACCACCTCCATCATCACCACCACCTCCATCACCACCACCACCTTCACCACCTTCACCACCACCACCATCACCACCACCACCATCACCACCACCATCACCACCACCTCCATCACCACCACCACCTTCACCACCTTCACCACCACCACCTATATATACTGTATATAATTATGTCCCGGCCGGAGGCCGATTACTACTATGTTGCAGGCTCGCTATCGCTCGCCAGGAAAAATCGATACCTAAATTGCACGAAACTTCTTAATATTGACAAAAAATGGGGCGAAAGGTCTTAAAATCGCCAAACAAATGGAGCGAACGTCATAAAATCTCATAAATAGTGGGGTTAAAAATCTCCGAGCTAGAGCAAATGGGCTGTACATTTTCGCCCCTATCCCCTGGCTAACCCTTACCAAATGATAGCTATATTAGCTCGTTGTGAGTTACGGAGGTTAAGGCCAGATTTTGACTTAAGGGATTTGTTTTAGAACTTCCTTCTCAGTCATATTTAGCCCCATTAGTTTTGACATTTCAAGACTTTCGCTCCGTTAGTTTGGCGATGTTAAGAAATTTCGCCCAATTTTTTTAAATTTTTAGACCTTTCGTGCCATTTAGGTGTCGATTTTTTCCCTGGCGAGCGATAGCGAGCCTGTAATTTAGGAGCAACCAGCCTTTGGCCCCGACATTTCTCTACCGAAAAATGTACACATTTATATCGAAGGGGGGTCTTGGAGGTATTATTTTGAAGCTTGGTGGAGGTCTAGGAACTAAACATCTCCCCTTAATATTCAAGAGTGTGTGTGTGCCTACTTATTTGGAACAGAGTATAATACACATTGATAATTACCCCCCCCCCCTCATGATTAATTACCCCCCCCTCATGATTAGTGATTATATATTCCGTATCAGCCTCTCCTTTGGAACCTAGCAAAACATTATATATTCCGTATCAGCCTCTCCTTTGGAACCTTGCAAAACATTATATATTCCGTATCAGCCTCTCCTTTGGAAACCTTGCAAAACAGTATATAGACCGTATCAGGCTCTCCTTTGGAACCTTGCAAAACAGTATATATTCCGTATCAGCCTCTCCTTTGGAACCTTGCAAAACATATATATATTCCGTATCAGCCTCTCCTTTGGAACCTTGCAAAACATTATATATTCCGTATCAGCCTCTCCTTTGGAACCTTGCAAAACATTATATATTCCGTATCAGCCTCTCCTTTGGAACCTTGCAAAACATTATATTCCGTATCAGCCTCTCCTTTGGAACCTTGCAAAACATTATATATTCCGTATCAGCCTCTCCTTTGGAACCTTGCAAAACATTATATATTCCGTATCAGCCTCTCCTTTGGAACCTTGCAAAACATTATATATCCGTATCAGCCTCTCCTTTGGAACCTTGCAAAACATTATATATTCCGTATCAGCCTCTCCTTTGGAACCTTGCAAAACATTATATATTCCGTATCAGCCTCTCCTTTGGAACCTTGCAAAACATTATATTCCGTATCAGCCTCTCCTTTGGAACCTTGCAAAACATTATATATTCCGTATCAGCCTCTCCTTTGGAACCTTGCAAAACATTATATATTCCGTATCAGCCTCTCCTTTGGAACCTTGCAAAACATTATATTCCGTATCAGCCTCTCCTTTGGAACCTTGCAAAACATTATATATTCCGTATCAGCCTCTCCTTTGGAACCTTGCAAAACATTATATATTCCGTATCAGCCTCCTCTTTGCAACCTTGCAAAACATTATATATTCCGTATCAGCCTCTCCTTTGGAACCTTGCAAAACATTATATATTCCGTATCAGCCTCTCCTTTGGAACCTTGCAAAACATTATATATTCCGTATCAGCCTCTCCTTTGGAACCTTGCAAAACATTATATATTCCGTATCAGCCTCTCCTTTGGAACCTTGCAAAACATTATATATTCCGTATCAGCCTCTCCTTTGGAACCTTCCAAAACATTATATATTCCGTATCAGCCTCTCCTTTGGAACCTTGCAAAACATTATATATTCCGTATCAGCCTCTCCTTTGGAACCTTGCAAAACATTATATATTCCGTATCAGCCTCTCCTTTGGAACCTTGCAAAACATTATATATTCCGTATCAGCCTCTCCTTTGGAACCTTGCAAAACATTATATATTCCGTATCAGCCTCTCCTTTGGAACCTTGCAAAACATTATATATTCCGTATCAGCCTCTCCTTTGGAACCTTGCAAAACATTATATATTCCGTATCAGCCTCTCCTTTGGAACCTTGCAAAACATTTAAGGGGAGATGGGCTGGTTTTTCAGGCCCCACCCCCCTTGTCCCTCATGTTTAGCATATTAGTTTTGAAATTTTAAGACGCTCGGCCCATTAGTTTGGCAATTTTAAGACCTTATGCCCCATTTCTTTGACAATTTTAAGACCTTAGGTGCCATTAATGTGTCTATTTTTCCCTGGCGAGCGACAGCGAGCCTGTAATTATAAGAGGAACCGGCCTTCGGCTGGGAAATTTGTCTACCGAAAAGTGTACACATTTATATCCAAGGGGGGGGGGGGGTCTTGGGGTAGTATTTTGAAGCTTGGTAGAGTTCTAGGAAGAACACTAAAAATCTCCCATTAACCCCTTCTGTGCCGGTGACGTCTTTTAAGTTTTATTCTAGCTAATTTTAGACCATTTTTGAGCAGCTTAAGAAGGATCCGTGGTAGTAAAAAGGGTTAAGTGAGATAGTTCGAAGCCTATTAATTGCTGGAGGCCCTTTTGAAACTGAATAAAATCGTCCAATAATAGCCAGAATAAAGTTAAAAAGACGTCTCCGGTAAAGAAGGGGTTAATATTCAAGTTTGTGCCTACATATTTGGAACATGGTATAATACACGTTAATAATTACCCTGCCATGATTATATATTCCTTATCAGCCTCTCCTTGGGAACCTTGCAAAACCTTTACTGCAATGGAAGAAAGTGATATCCTAATTCTTATCATTATATTATGCTTCGTATGCCCCTGATAAGAAACTAGCCTCGACAGGATACGATGCTAAGGTTTTGTTTTTGTTTGTTGTTTTCATTATAATCTGGCTTTATTAGACGATTGTTTGCTGATTCGGAAAATCACATATTTTCATTCATTTCCTTGGGAGGTGTTTGGTGTTGGGAGTGAAAATAATATGTGTGATGTTAACTTCTTTCAATAATATGTGTGATGTTAACTTCTTTCAATAATATGTGTGATGTTAACTTCTTTCAATAATATGTGTGATGTTAACTTCTTTCAATAATATGTGTGATGTTAACTTCTTTCAATAATATGTGTGATGTTAACTTCTTTCAATAATATGTGTGATGTTAACTTCTTTCAATAATATGCGTGATGTTAACTTCTTTCAATAATATGTGTGATGTTAACTTCTTTCAATAATATGTGTAATGTTAACTTCTTTCAATAATATGTGTGATGTTAACTTCTTTCAATAGGTCAAGCTTAATATACATATTCTGCTGTAGACATTTTGTCAATAATTCTAGCAATTTAGAATGTATTTTAAGAAATATAAAAATCACATGAATAATCACATCTATTTATTTCACTCCCAACACCAAAACCTCCCAATGAAATAAAGGGGGTGACCTGTTTTTGTTCTGTCCTTTTCTATCTTTCTCTGGCTTGTTTCCATTTGGCCTACTGTTTTAAGACGTTTATCCCCATCCAGGTGTCAATTTTTTACGTGAGCCAGCATATTTTTTATTTTTGTTTGACAGCAGGCTAAATTTGTACATTTTTCGATAGAAAAATGTCTCCGGCGAAGCCGGATTTCTTCATATAATGCTGGCCCGCTATCGCTCGATAGGAAGAAATCTACACCTAGATGGGGATAAACGTCTTAAAATAGTTGGCTGAATGGGGCCGAATGGATACAAGCCAGAGAAAGAGAGAAAAGGATAGAAATAACAAAAAGCAGGTCACCCCCCTTTAATGAAAGCTTGTGATTTTCCGAAACTGCATAAATCGTCTAATAATAGCCAGATTATTAGTATTTCTTATTGTGTTATTGTTGGTCAGGCAAATAAGCAGAATATGTTTATTAAGCTTCAAACACAAACGTAATGAAGCCATACAACACTTATCTTCTGATCTGACAACCATTTCCAAGAGAAAACTGTGTTGCCTTTAATGCTTGCAAAACACAATTACAAAAATCAACTCTTCATCTTCTCTCGGTATTCTCGGTGTCTCTTTTTCTTCTGGTCTCTCTTGGAAAGGACCATATTACAACTCTTGCTAAAACGGCTTCCCAGAAGCTGGGTGTGGTCAACCGCCTCAAGGGGTTCTTTTCCCCTGCACAGCTTCTTGCTCTGTACAGGGGCACAGTGCGTCCTTGTATTGAGCATTGTTTACATGTGTGGGGAGGATCCTCTCACACAGCACTTCTAGACAAAGTAGAAAAGAAAAGCTTTCGTATCATCAACTCCCATCTACTCACCGACTCTGCAATCTCTCTCTCTCTTTGCCGCAATGTTGCATCTCTCTCGCTATTCTATCGCTACTATAATAATCAGTGTTCCTCGGAGCTCTCTCGGTGTATACCACCTCTTCTACGTAGGGTATGTAGTACACGTTCTTGCAACACAATCCCACCCCTACTCTGTGCAACTCGAACTCAAGAGTGAAACAATACTTCCAATCTTTCTTCTATTAAACAGCTACGCTCTGGAACTCTCTCTGAATCCATCTTTCCCTCATCCTATAACTTAAATTGCTTCAAACTCTGTGTGTCCAGACATTTTGGCTCTGTCACTCTTTCAACTCTGGGGGAGGCACTCGTCACAAGCAGTTTTGCCTTTTATCTCCCCCATCCACCAAAAAAATAAATAAATAAATAAATAAATAAATGGTTGACCCATTGGAAGAAGTTAACCTGACACATTTGGTCCTGAGCAATATTATATAACACTATTTATTAGGCTCATAAACTCTTAGTCTATGTTTAAGCTGTATATCTTAAATCTATGAAAGGATAATTCATAGTTCATATATTTGGGCTTTAATTTTTCACTTTATGCCAGTGAGATCAATCAACATTATCATGAATTACCGTGACCTTTCTTGGAGTAATATTCATTCTCAGACGGAAAATTATTGTTTTTAAAACTTGACTAGATCAGAGTAAGCAAATATGCAGCGAAACAGACACGATTTTGTGCAATATGCCATGTTTCTTATATATATTTTATATCCAGTATTCGAAGATGGATAATAAGTCGTAGGCGTGTGCATAAACCTTTTAACCGTCTTGGTGGTGTAATGGTTAGAGTGTTTGAAAATCTGTGTGTGATAACCCAGGTTCGAATCCCGGAGGGTCACATACTGTATATGGGTTCATTAATTTATTTACCCCTGCTCTGCCGACAGATACATTATTCTTTGTCATTGTCTACTGCTTCGTATGGGTTGTAAGTGTCATCCAGTAAGGTGTACCCAGGTTACTAAACTCTCAACACACCACTTATTATACACTTCAGTAATGTATAAGTGTACCCAGGTTACTACACTATCTACACACCACTTATTATACACTTCAGTAATGTATAAGTGTACCCAGGTTACTACACTATCTACACACCACTTATTATACACTTCAGTAATGTATAAGTGTACCCAGGTTACTAAACTCTCAACACACCTCTTATTATACACTTCAGTAATGTATAAGTGTAGCCAGGTTACTACACTATCTACACACCTCTTATTATACACTTCAGTAATGTATAAGTGTACCCAGGTTACTACACTATCTACACACCACTTATTATATACTTCAGTAATGTATAAGTGTACCCAGGTTACTACACTATCTACACACCTCTTATTATACACTTCAGTAATGTATAAGTGTACCCAGGTTACTAAACTCTCAACACACCACTTATTATACACTTCAGTAATGTATAAGTGTACCCAGGTTACTACACTATCTACACACCTCTTAGTATACACTTCAGTAATGTATAAGTGTACCCAGGTTACTAAACTCTCAACACACCACTTATTATACACTTCAGTAATGTATAAGTGTACCCAGGTTACTAAACTCTCAACACACCACTTATTATACTCTTCAGTAATGTATAAGTGTACACAGGTTACTACACTATCTACACACCACTTATTATACACTTCAGTAATGTATAAGTGTACCCAGGTTACTACACTATCTACACACCACTTATTATACACTTCAGTAATGTATAAGTGTACCCAGGTTACTAAACTCTCAACACACCACTTATTATACACTTCAGTAATGTATAAGTGTACCCAGGTTACTAAACTCTCAACACACCACTTATTATACACTTCAGTAATGTATAAGTGTACCCAGGTTACTAAACTCTCAACACACCACTTATTATACACTTCAGTAATGTATAAGTGTACCCAGGTTACTAAACTCTCTACACACCACTTATTATACTCTTCAGTAATGTATAAGTGTACCCAGGTTACTACACTATATACACACCACTTATTATACACTTCAGTAATGTATAAGTGTACCCAGGTTACTACACTATCTACACACCACTTATTATACACTTCAGTAATGTATAAGTGTACCCAGGTTACTACACTATCTACACACCACTTATTATACACTTCAGTAATGTATAAGTGTACCCAGGTTACTACACTATCTACACACCACTTATTATACACTTCAGTAATGTATAAGTGTACCCAGGTTACTAAACTCTCAACACACCACTTATTAACACTTCAGTAATGTATAAGTGTACCCAGGTTACTAAACTCTCAACACACCACTTATACACTTCAGTAATGTATAAGTGTACCCAGGTTACTAAACTCTCAACACACCACTTATTATACACTTCAGTAATGTATAAGTGTACCCAGGTTACTACACCTCAACACACACCACTTATTATACACTTCAGTAATGTATAAGTGTACCCAGGTTACTACACTATCTACACACCACTTATTATACACTTCAGTAATGTATAAGTGTACCCAGGTTCTAAACTCTCAACACACCACTTATTATACACTTCAGTAATGTATAAGTGTACCCAGGTTACTACACTATCTACACACCACTTATTATACACTTCAGTAATGTATAAGTGTACCCAGGTTACTACACTATCTACACACCACTTATTATACACTTCAGTAATGTATAAGTGTACCCAGGTTACTACACTATCTACACACCACTTATTATACACTTCAGTAATGTATAAGTGTACCCAGGTTACTAAACTCTCAACACACCACTTATTATACACTTCAGTAATGTATAAGTGTACCCAGGTTACTAAACTCTCAACACACCACTTATTATACACTTCAGTAATGTATAAGTGTACCCAGGTTACTACACTATCTACACACCACTTATTATACACTTCAGTAATGTATAAGTGTACCCAGGTTACTACACTATCTACACAACCACTTATTATACACTTCAGTAATGTATAAGTGTACCCAGGTTACTACACTATCTACACACCACTTATTATACACTTCAGTAATGTATAAGTGTACCCAGGTTACTACACTATCTACACACCACTTATTATACACTTCAGTAATGTATAAGTGTACCCAGGTTACTACACTATCTACACACCACTTATTATACACTTCAGTAATGTATAAGTGTACCCAGGTTACTACACTATCTACACACCACTTATTATACACTTCAGTAATGCATAAGTGTACCCAGGTTACTAAACTCTCAACACACCACTTATTATACACTTCAGTAATGTATAAGTGTACCCAGGTTACTAAACTCTCAACACACCACTTATTATACACTTCAGTAATGTATAAGTGTACCCAGGTTACTACACTATCTACACACCACTTATTATACACTTCAGTAATGTATAAGTGTACCCAGGTTACTAAACTCTCAACACACCACTTATTATACACTTCAGTAATGCATAAGTGTAGCCAGGTTACTACACTATCTACACACCACTTATTATACACTTCAGTAATGTGTAAGTGTACCCAGGTTACTAAACTCTCAACACACCACTTATTATACACTTCAGTAATGTATAAGTGTAGCCAGGTTACTAAACTCTCAACACACCACTTATTATACACTTCAGTAATGTATAAGTGTACTCAGGTTACTACACTATCTACACACCACTTATTATACACTTCAGTAATGTATAAGTGTAGCCAGGTTACTACACTATCTACACACCACTTATTATACACTTCAGTAATGTGTAAGTGTACCCAGGTTACTAAACTCTCAACACACCACTTATTATACACTTCAGTAATGTATAAGTGTAGCCAGGTTACTACACTATCTACACACCACTTATTATACACTTCAGTAATGTATAAGTGTACCCAGGTTACTACACTATCTACACACCACTTATTATACACTTCAGTAATGTGTAAGTGTACCCAGGTTACTAAACTCTCAACACACCACTTATTATACACTTCAGTAATGTATAAGTGTACCCTGGTTACTACACTATCTACACACCACTTATTATACAGTTCAGTAATGTATAAGTGTACCCAGGTTACTACACTATCTACACACCACTTATTATACACTTCAGTAATGTATAAGTGTACCCAGGTTACTACACTATCTACACACCACTTATTATACACTTCAGTAATGTATAAGTGTACCAAGGTTACTACACTATCTACACACCACTTATTATACACTTCAGTAATGTATAAGTGTACCCAGGTTACTAAACTCTCAACACACCACTTATTATACACTTCAGTAATGTATAAGTGTACCCAGGTTACTACACTATCTACACACCACTTATTATACACTTCAGTAATGTATAAGTGTACCCAGGTTACTACACTATCTACACACCACTTATTATACACTTCAGTAATGTATAAGTGTACCCAGGTTACTACACTATCTACACACCACTTATTATACACTTCAGTAATGTATAAGTGTACCCAGGTTACTACACTATCTACACACCACTTATTATACACTTCAGTAATGTATAAGTGTACCCAGGTTACTACACTATCTACACACCACTTATTATACACTTCAGTAATGTATAAGTGTACCCAGGTTACTACACTATCTACACACCACTTATTATACACTTCAGTAATGTATAAGTGTACCCAGGTTACTACACTATCTACACACCACTTATTATACACTTCAGTAATGTATAAGTGTACCCAGGTTACTACACTATCTACACACCACTTATTTTAAACTTCAGTAATTTCTCTGCCAGAAGATCTTCTTTTCTCTTTCTCTGGCTTGTATCCATTCGGCCCTATTCAGCGTACTGTTTTAAGACGTTTATTCCCATCCAGGTGTTGGTTTATTCCTGGCGAGCGGTAGCGAGCCAGCATTGCATGGAGAAATCCGGCTTCGCCGGAGAAATTTTTCTATCGAAAAATTTACAAATTTAGCCTGCTATCAAAAACATCTATTAAAATATGCTGGCTCGCTCCCTCTCGCCATGAAAATATCGACACCTGGATGTTGAAGCAGTAGGGTGAATGGGGCCGAATGGATACAACTCTGAGAGAGAAAATAAAAAAAGAGGTGTGCCCCCTTCACTATCAGCACACCACTTATTTTACACTTCAGTAATTTCTCACCCTGCCATAAGATCGACAGTTTCTCTCCTACCCCTGGGTCAGGATTAATATGTCTGCTCTCTCTCTTTCAGCACTTGAGATTGTTTGTCCAGACATCCTGATAGACTCATAGTGAACCAAAACTTTCAACCACTTCTTCTTTTTTCGACTTGAAGCATTTCGCCCACCACCCAACCCACCACCACCCACATTCACTCACACCTACCACCCAAACCCACCCACCTACCCTCCCACACCCACAATCCACCATCTAACTAATATTACACCCACACTCAACCCATATTCAACCCACACCCACTCACACCAAACACTCTTCCACATCCACCCACCTACCCTCCCACTCCAACCACCCACCTTCCAACCACCCTTACACCCACACCCACCACCACCTATCTACCCTCCCACACCCACCCACCCTTACACCCACCAACAGTCACATCCACCACCTACACCAACCATCCACACTACCCTTACACCCACACTCCCACCAAGCACCTACACCCAACCATCCACCCACCTACCCACCCGCACACCCACTCGCATCCACCAACCTTCCAACCACCCTTACACCCACACCAACCCACATCCACTCACACCCACCAACCCACACCACATCCACTCACCTTACCCAAGCTCCTACACCCCACACCCACAGCCACTCACCCACAACCAACCACCCTGGCCCTCTCCTACGCTTGACCCATATCGTTCTGGTGATCTGGGCCCCAAGTACCGTGTTCTCATCTCTTTAAATCATTACCCAGTCTGTTGGGCTAGTGACGGCACCAAGACAGTGGGGTACGGTATGGTATGGTCTGGGAGGCAAGGAAGGAAGGAAGGAAGGAAATGGGGAGGAGGTGGTGTGGAGGGAGGGAGGTGGGAAGGATGTTGTAGGAGAGAGGTGGGAAGGAATTGAGGGTGAGAGGTGGGCACTGGGAAGGAATTGAGGAAGGGAGGAAGGTAGGAAGGTGGTGGGACGGAGGGAAGTAAGGAAGGAGGTGGGGAGAAGGGAGGTTGAAGGAAGGAAGGGAGGTAGGTGGGAATGGAAGGAAGGAGGTGGAAAGGGGGGAAGGAGGTGGGAAGGAGGAAGGAAGGAAAGAGGTGGGAAGGGAGAAAAGGCAAGAAAATAAAAAAAACAATAGACAGAGAGAGGGGGGGGGGGGGGAGAGGAAAGAAAAACGAGAGAGAGAGAGTTCGCAGTTTAATTTTTCATGTAATACTAGGGGACATAAGATTCATATTAGTGATGTCATGATTAAATGGCGATCAAATTGCAATGTTAATGACCTATTATACTCTGGTGCATATATTTATAAGAGAGAGAGAGAGAGAGAGAGAAAGGGGGGAGGGGGGAGATTTAGCAAATTTGAGAAGAGAGAGAGAGAGGGGTGGGGGGGGGGGTCATGCCAGAAATCAGATTACCATTTTCTTGCAGATCTTGCCAAGTGAGTTAGTAAGATCAAGAATGTAATAATCCTGGTTCATACAAAATGAGAGAGATTTACATGGATACACTGGCCACACAGACCTTACGATCCAAACGAGGTGGTCAGGACTTAATTCTAGTAGAGATGGCACATTCGATAGAAAAGGAAAATTGAAGGAAAGGACAGAACAAAAAGAAGGCTCTCTCCCCACCCTCCGTTCCCTCCGGCAAATACCGTACATGAAAAAGTTGGAAGTGATTAACCTTGCTGGGCTTCGAAATCCCCAGAAGGAATTTACAGGAAAGATTGAAAAAAAAAAAAAAAAATCATGCAACCCTTCGCCTTAGCAGCATGTACATTTTGGGGTTAATTGGAATCATCCAACCCATCACCCTTAGTAGTATGTACATATTTAATGATGATTTTTATTATTACTATTCTTTATTTGTTTATTTACCTTTTTTCTGTTCTAACGCTCTCTTCAGCTGAACAAATAATAATGGTGATAATTACTGCCTACTCCATACCAATTTATCTGTGGTATGAGTCTAGATTTTTCTTAAATGTATCTATAGAGGAGCTGTCTATTACTTTATTTGGAAGTTTGTTCCACTCATCAATTACACTGCGAGTGAAGACATTTTTTGTTGGATCTAGATTCGCTCTCTGACCTAATAATTTTAAATTGTTTCCTCTTGTAGATGTGTCTTCGGCTTTTTTGAATAACTTATCTAGATTATCTAAGAGAGAGAGAGAGAGAGAGAGAGGGGGGGGGGAGAGGGAGATTTCGCAAATAGGTGAAGAATCTTCAAGTATGGAATCGAAAACTGTGAACTATTTAGTCTAGCTCATCCGATGTCATTAGACAATTGTGCAGCTTTAGAAGGTCCTATGAATCTAAGGGGCCGAAACCAGCTCCATTATTCCTCTGACTCCCATATATCCTTCCTAAGCTTAATATATATTAGTGTAATGGGAGCCAGATTAACCCCTTATGTACCGGCGACGTCTTTTTAATTTTATTCCAGCTATATTTAGAAGATTTTGTGCAATTTAATAAGGGGCTGTGGTAGTAAAAAGGGTTAGGCGAGATGCTTCGAAGCCTGTTAATTGCTGGAGACCCTTTTCGAATTGTATAAAGTCGTCTCAAAGTAGCCAGACTACAATTAAGGAAGCATGGGCGTATTAAGGAGGCATGGGCGTATTAAGGAGGCATGGGCGTATTTATTTGATCATTTATATATATTTTTACTTTTATGTTTTAGTTTCCTCCCTGGACCTCCATCAAGCTTAAAAAAATACACCCCCAAGACCCACCTTCAAGATAGATTTGTACCTTTTTCGATAGAAATTTTTCCCGGCCTCTTAATTTACAGGCTATCGCTCGCCAGGAAAAAAATCGATAGTTAAATAACACGAAAAGTCTTAACATTGACAAAGAAATGGGACGAATGGTCTTTAAATCGCCAAACTAATGAGCCAAACGTCATAAAATCTTAAAACTAATGGGGCTAAACATGAGGAAGAAGGGGAGGGGGACCAGAAAAACGACCCATCTCCCCTTAAAACGACGTCGCTAGTACAGAAGAGGTTAACTGTTAGAACGGATAATCATCTCAAAGGGATACTCTTTTTAGCAGTAGGATCCTTGCCTTTCCTTTATTCTGGGTGCCATTAGACGATATTAATTTTAACATCGTTCTTATCACCAATAACACCCAAAGGAAATTAATGAAAGCATGTGATTCTCCCAGGTTTCGAACCTAGGATATCACATACAGAACGTACACGCTCTAGCCATTACACCATCAAAAAAGTTATAAGTACAACACATGACCACGATTGATATACAGGCTTGGGAGCGTCTTTTGAAATGAGCAGAGTAAACATGATCCTAAATTGCCTTTAACTCTCCCAGGTTCTTAACAAACAGTCTAGGATCGTCTGATGATAGCCAGAAAAAATTATAAAAAAATTCTCAAATACAGAAAGGGTTAACTGACAGGCAAAGTTTAAAGCGAGGGAAGTGGTAATATCCTCCCATTAGAAAGTCCTGGAGGTGATGTTGGTGGAGATAAGAGCAAGACTGAGGCGGAAAGAGAACGGCAGTGATACCCAATGATAGAGATATAACAACGGTGATATCATGAACTGGTCAGATACGGGATGAACACACTCCTCGAGATCCCTGCTGTGATTCCAGGGCACAGTGAGTACAAAGGAAGTCAAGCAACAACAGGTCTAGCGACCCCTCGAGGTTGCTTACCCTCTAAATCACTGCTGTTCAAAGTGTTCAACATTGGCTTAGAGTGGGTAAGGGACATTTGGAAAGGGAAGTTATGCCCTAGGACTAATGACCCTGGCAGGTTTAGGAAAATTTAGTAGGGAATAATTTGGGTTAATGACATAACACAGCTATAAGACAATGAGTAACATCTTAGTTAATTATATATATCTGTAGTGATCCTCGATGTAACTGAATAAAAGGGAGGACAAAAAGATATTAATTTACAAATGCAGTCAGTCGCGGGTTTAAGGCAAGGTGTTTGTCTAGGCGATGTTTAAAGGAATCAACGGTGCTGCAGTCTTTAACATCTCGAGGTAGCCCATTCCACAAGTCCTAACTCGAATAATGAAGAAAATGTTACTCATGTGAGTTAAAAGATTTACCAAAAATGTTGTGTGTATGAGAGCGAGAAAAAATACAGGCAGAAAGAGAGAAATGCAAGAAGAAGAAAACGAGATATCAAATTGCCAGTTACCCTCAGGTCTCCCAAGTGAGTTAGGAAGAGGGAACATTTCAGAATCCTGGTTCATAGATCACGGCAGAGAGAGAGAGAGAGATTTCGCAAATATGGGAAGGGACAAAAGGCAAGATAATTGAGAGGGAGAGAGAGAGAGAGAGGTTTGCTGTTTTCCCTGTGAAGTATTGTATAAGAGAGGAGTGGGTTTATGTCAATTTCTCTTTCCCCGTATTATTTCAAGATTGTTTGCTGTTTACCTTCCACGCTCACGCTCTCTCTCTCTCTCTCTCTCTCTCTCTCTCTCTCTCTCTCTCTCTCTCTCTCTCTCTCTCTCTCTCTCTCTCCTCTCTCTCTCGCTCTCTCTCTCTCTTCTCTCTCCTCTCTCTCTCTCTCTCTCTCTCTCTCTCTCTCTCTCTCTCTCTCTCTCTCTCTCTCTCTCTCTCTCTCTCTCTCTCTCTCAGCAAAACGAGAAATCAGATTGCCCAGCAGATCTGGCCAAGTGAGTTAGGAAAAAGAAAAATCTCAAAACCTTGGTTCATATCGCACGAGAGAGAGAGAGAGAGAGAGGGGGGGGGGCGTGTTCTACTTTTTTCTCTGTGCATTACTGGAAGATAAAAGAGAGGGTTTGGGTTGCTTTCTCTTTCTCTGTGTTATTTGAAGGCTGATATTTTTCGTTCGAGTCAGAAACAGAGCGGGAGTAAATTCAACCAAGAAATCAGATTACGACTTATCAGCTAATCTGACCAAGCGATTTATGAAGAGGGAAAATTATAAATAAAGTTTCATATATCACGAGATAAATAGACAGACATAAAAACAAATTGTGTGTGTGTGTGTGTGTGTGTGTGTGTGTGTGTGTGTGTGTGTGTGTGTGTGTGTGTGTGTGTGTGTGTGTGTGTGTGTGTGTGTGTGTGTGTGTGTAGGGGTGTGTGTGTGTGTTGTGTTGTGTGTGTGTGTGTGTGTGTGTGTGTGTGTGTGTGTGTGTGTGTGACATAGATCATACAGACCATTTGATCGAACTGAGGTGATCCGGCCTTAAACACTACAGGTAATATACTGCAAAAGGAGAGAGAGAGAGAGTATGTGTAATAGTGAAAGAGAGAGAAATAACCACCACCATTCAGTCTTAACCGTAAAAGTGGTGTATTAGATAAGCCAGCCTCCCTTGAGAAACCCGAGTCGTTATAATGGTGTGGTGAGGTTGTATGAACACGAGCCTACCTCACGATCACCACCCTCATTACCACAACACTACACCACCTCAGTCCTATAGTATACACCACTACTATAGGTAAAAGTGGTGTATTAGATAAGCCAGCCTCCCTTGAGAAACCCGAGTCGTTATAATGGTGTGGTGAGGTTGTATGAACACTAGCCTACCTCACGATCACCACCCTCATTACCACAACACTACACCACCTCAGTCCTATAGTATACACCACTACTATAGGTAAAAGGGAAGGGAAGGGGGTCATGTGCTGTACCTTTAAGGGGAGGTTTATAGTTTTTAGTTTGGATAGGTGACGAGTAGGGCGGGTTTAGGAAGGGAAGAGGATGTGTAGATCAGATATTTGCATTGAAATGTGTTGTGGAGAAATATCTGGAGAAGGGACAACATGTATGCTGCCTTTATGGACTTTGAGAAGGCCTATGACAGAGTTGATAGAGAATCTATCTATTGCCGGACACCGTGATCCCCGAAGGGGTGGCCACGAACGAAACGCGCCCATGCACCTCTAAATCCAGTCAGTCGACGCCCCTCCTCTCCTCCCATCCAGCACCGTTTTCACGCATATACTTCTTAACTCCATCCTTCCACCTCTCTCTCGGTCTACCTCACCCTCTCTGTTCTTCCAGCTCACTCTCGTACACTCTCCTAGTCATTTTCTTGCTTCCCATATATTCCACATGGCCGAACTGTCTCAAGGTATTCCTTTTCACACTTTCCAGCACATCTACATCCACATCATACCACTCTTGTACTTCCTCATTCGCCTGTCTATCCCTCCATGTAATTCCGCATGCAGTTTTCAGGTAACTCATTTCCACCCCTCTCACTCTTGATTTGAGTCTCTTCACCAACGTCCATGCTTCGCTCCCGTAAGTCAATGTCGGGATTACTACACTGTCATGTAAGGACTTCTTTACTTCCATGCTGACCACCCTATTTCTTGCACCCTCTCCTGCACTTTTTCATCCATACTCCCATCAGCAAACAGCAGTACAGGCAACTTCCATTCGTTTCCATCCCTTATCAGCGGTACACCATCACTCACTGCTCCTTGTATTTCTTTCAGGGCTCCATCCATATATACAGTATAGTGACCAACCATGGAGACATCACATAATTTTGCTTTTCACCCAATTTTCAGATCCAAGAACTCGATCTGTTCATTCTCCACACGTACTGACACCTGTGCACCCTCATACATGCTCTACACTTCTTTCAGCAACTTGCCATTTACAGCAAGAGACACGAGAAAGGAAAAAGAATTGACTGGAGAAGAACACACAAGCATTCAGAAGCACAAATCACTCATCAGTTTCTTTGTTATCATCACATATCGCTTCAGGACGACGATTGTGCACTATTAACCCCTTCTGTACCGGCTACGTTTTTTTAACTGTATTCAACACCACCACATTTCATCTCCCTAGGGATCCCCCCTACCCTCCACCTCCACCACTACCCCCCCCACCACCCTCCACACACCCCACCAGTACCCCTCCACCCCACCCCCCATTACCCCTCCACCCCCTACGTAACCCTCCTCCGCCTCAGCTGTAACCACTGTCATCTCCCCCAGGTGGGAGAAATATGAGCCTTCCGTTGACCCTAGATAAGGTGGTTAATTGCCTGTCGTTAGTACACTGCTGACGCTACACGCTTTGTAATGGACCACCTAACCCTCTTTGTACCGGCAACATCTTTGTAATGGACCACCTAACCCTCTTTGTACCGGCAACATCTTTGTAATGGACCACCTAACCCTCTTTGTACCGGCAACATCTTTGTAATGAACCACCTAACCCTCTTTGTACCGGCAACACCTTTTTTATTTTATTCTAGGTATATTAGGATGATTTTGTGCTGTTTAAGAAGGAACCGAGGTAGAATAATGGTTAAGCGGAGGTTTTAATTTATTCCCTAGATCTCCATCAAGCTTAAAACAAATACCTGTCCAATACCCTCCAAGATAAATTTTTACATTTTTCGATAGACAAATTTCCCGATAAATTACAGGCTCGCTATCGCTCGCCAGGAAAATATCGACACCTAAATGACACAAAAAGTTTTATTATTGGCAACGAAATGTGGCTAAAGGAATTTTAAATCGCCAAACTAATGGGTCAAGCGTCATATAATCTGAAAACTAATGGGGCTAAACATGAGGGAGAAGGGGGACCAGAAAAACTACCTATCTCCCTTTATTCGCCTGCCGTTAGTAGGCCTACACTGCTGACGCTACACTCTTTGTAATGGACTACCTAAGGGAAGGGAGAGGGGGGGGGGGGGGTGAGGAGGGTACGAGGCATTAAGGGGAGATGGGTCGCTTTTCTGGTCCTCTTCTTCGTTGTGTTTAGCCCATTGGTTTAGATTTTAAGACGTTTGCCTCATTAGTTTGTCGATTTTACGACCTTTCGCCCCATATCTTTGTCAATATTAAGACGGTGTCATTTAGGTGTCGATGTTTTTCCTGGCGAGCGATAGTGAATCTGTAATTTAAGAGGAACCGGCCTTCGACCGGGAAATTTTTCTATCGAAAAATGTACAATATATCTTGAAGGAGGGTCTGGGGGGGGGGGGTGTTAAGCTTGATGGAGGTCTAGGGAGGAAACTATAAACATAATAAATTAGTTGGAACTACGGTACACTCATAAACCATCATGTGTATACCCCCATGTGAGTCGCTTATGTGTCTTTGGGCCTATATTGACAAGCTACACTTCAAAAATGTCTTCCCATACCAACATCAGATTCCCTTTCAAGCTAAATATGTACTTTGTGTGTGTGTGTGAGTGTGTGTGTGTGTGTGTGTGTGTGTGTTGTGTGTGTGTTGTGTGTGTGTGTGGTTTTGTGCTGTGGTGTGTGTGTGTGTGTGTGTGTGTGTGTGTGTGTGTGTGTGTGTGTGTGTGTGTGTGTGGGTGTGTGTGTGTGTGTTGTGTGTGTGTGTGTGTGTGTGTGTGTGTGTGTTACTCAGTTACTTGTTCGTCAAGGGGAATCCACGCAATGCGAGCTAAGCTCATTATTATCGCGCCTCCTTAACTGGGAATGTATTGCGTGAAATGCATGTTAAGTGTTTTATGTACTGTTGGAATGGCTGTGGATGTGTGTGTAGTCTGTATTTAGCCAATTGGCGACATCGGAAACGAAGGCTTAGGGTGGATCTGTATGGTACCATTCTCACTATAGACGGTACCGTCTCGCCCGAAGGCTTAGGTAGCCATCAGCTTAGGTGAACCATATGATACCCATCTCGCCTTGTACCATTTTTGCCAACCCCAGATGGGACGTCACAACGTCGTCCACTTATTCCAGGTACCTATTTACAGCTAGGTGAACTGAGGCTAACACATGAAAGGAGACAAGCCCAATTTGTCTCCGCCCGGCCGGGGATTGAACCCCCGACCCCTCGTGTGTGAGACGAGAGCTCTACCTACTAGGCTACGTGTGTGTGTGTGTGTGTGTGTGTGTGTGTGTGTGTGTGTGTGTGTGTGTGTGTGTGTGTGTGTGTGTGTGTGTGTGTGTGTGTGTGTGTGTAGACAAATGTCTTGGTAAAGGCCGGTTTTTCCTAAACGGTTAGTTCACTATCACATGCCCAGAATTTAATTGACACCTGAATAAATCAAAACGTCTTAAAATCGCCAATCTAAAGTAGCGAAACTGTGAGGTATCCAAGAAGACCACCCCCAAATCAGATACGGTTAACACTATAAGGTTC
The DNA here is from genome assembly GCA_032716605.1 of Paralithodes platypus. Taxonomy (NCBI): domain Eukaryota; kingdom Metazoa; phylum Arthropoda; class Malacostraca; order Decapoda; family Lithodidae; genus Paralithodes; species Paralithodes platypus. Next base: position 55,355,317 of record CM064503.1, on the reverse strand, counting down.
AGACGTGTTGACTCATTGATATAAAAAAAAAAAAATCCCAGTCTGTTTACATGATGACGGGATAGGGAGTCATCTGGTGTTGACAGATTTGATAGTCTCTCACTTGGGGGGGAGATACAATAGTCAAGCTCATGACGACGACGATATAATTGGACTTGTATGTATGTATGTATGTATATACACAGGCACATACCCCATAGCTGGGGGTGGCCGACTAGAGATAGAGCCCGGAAAAAAAACAAAAAAAAACATGCACACATCTAGCTAGTCGCCCAGGAGAAGACTCAGAGACCCAGGCACATTTGGGGTCTCCAGCAAAAGATTCCCAGGTCCCAGACCTCCCGGAGAGGTTCCGGTCTCTGCAGGCAAGCACGCAGCGAAGTTTTACCACCACAAGCCCGCCCACCTCACATCCAGGCATGACCCTTCATATATACCGGCTCCCCGGGCCAGGCGCCTGACGGACTATTATCTAGTCCAACTGGTGCCTGACCCCCTCTCCCAACGACCGAGTTATCACTCATCTATTCACAAACATTCTCCATTCCTGAGGAACACACCTACAGTATATGTCATTCCTGAGGAACACACCTACAGTATATGTCATTCCTGAGGAACACACCTACAGTATATGTCATTCCTGAGGAACACACCTACAGTATATGTCATTCCTGAGGAACACACCTACAGTATATGTCATTCCTGAGGAACACACCTACAGTATATGTCATTCCTATTTATTACCACTTCTCTTGCCTGTTCTACAGTCATCTCTCTATCTTCCAATGCTTCTACTACACAATCTCTCCATCTCAATGGAGGTCTTCCTACCTCTCTACCTCCCCTTGTATCTGACTCATAGGCTCTGTTTGTAAGCCTTCATCTTCCATTCACTCAGCATGTCCATACCAGCACAGCACCCTTCTGTCCACTCTGGCCGACAAGGGTTCCTGCTGTCCCACTCTCCTACTGTACGTACCTCTTAATTCCTCAATCTGTCTCAACGTGTCACTCCACACATACTCCTCAAGCAGTTCATCTCCATCACATCCAGCTTTCTTCTCTCTTGTGCCTCCTTGGACTAAGGAAGAATATTTCGAAGCCACTTTTGATTTATATTTGTAGGGTTTTTCAGTGTAGCGCTTGTGGTAAAATCCTGTTCACTGGTAGTTGAGATTTATGTGGACTCTGTTATGACTGGCATTACTGTGACTAAAACAAACCCTCTCCACTACCCCCTCCTCCTGGCCCCGACCTTCCCTCTCACCCTCTGTGCCAACACTAATTCTTTGTACACTAACTACTTTTTAAGGAGGATGGGAGTATTTTTGTGCTTATGTATTGGTATTTCTATTACTTTTTGTATTTCCTCCCTAGAACTCCATCAAGCTTAACAAAATACCCCCCAGACCTTTACCTGCTTTGTACACTCGGATGCCATAGTTTCTAGCCCACTGATAAATACCCCCCCAAGACCTTTACCTGCTTTGTACACTCGGATACCATAGTTTCTAGCCCACTGATAAATACACCCCCAAGACCTTTACCTGCTTTGTACACTCGGATGCCATAGTTTCTAGCCCACTGATAAATACCCCCCCCCCCCCAAGACCTTTACCTGCTTTGTACACTCGGATGCCATAGTTTCTAGCCCACTGATAAATACCCCCAAGACCTTTACCTGCTTTGTACACTCGGGTACCATAGTTTCTAGCCCACTGATAAATACCCCCAAGACCTTTACCTGCTTTGTACACTCGGATGCCATAGTTTCTAGCCCACTGATAAATATATCCCAAAGACCTTTACCTGCTTTGTACACTCGGATACCATAGTCTGTAGCCCACTGATAAATACACCCCCAAGACCTGCTTTGTACACTCGGATACCATAGTCTGTAGCCCACTGATACATATTCGTGAGCTTCACCTATTTCTAATTATGGAAGTGTATCTCTAGAAACAAATCCAAGTATACAATTTTCTATTCACCAACTACAAAACTAGAATTATATAATATTTATTGAATATCAAGTTCCATCCACAAATCAATCCAGATAGTTATAATTGCAAAGATAAAAGCATAGGGGTTCCACTAATTCTTATGAGTGGGCTACAGACTATGGCAACTGAGTGTACCTACTTTTAAGGGAGTGGTGGATATTTGTTTATCTTTATATATTCGTATATTATTTTAGTTTCCTCCCTAGGCCTCCATCAAGTTAAAAAAAAAATCCCCTAGACCCCCCCCCCCCCCCATTCAAGATAAATTTGTTAATTTTTCGGTAGAAACATTTCCTGGCCAAAGGCCAGTTCCTCCTAAAATTGCAGGCTCGTTATCACTCGCCTGAAGAAAAAAAATCGACACCTAAGTGGCACGAAAGTTCTTAATATTGACAAAGAAATGAGACGAAAAGTCGCAAAATCGCCAAACTAATGGAAGCGACGTCGTAAAATATCAAAACTGATGGGGCAAAGCATGAGGGAGAAAGGGGTCCAGACAAAAATCCCTGAAGTGGAAATCTCCCCCTAACCCTTGGTACGAGTGCTTCTAATAGTCAGCACTTTCTACTTCTATCTGATTGCCCTCATATCATTACCTCATGTCCTTGATTGTAGGCCTGGGTGGGTTCAAGTCACACACACACTTTCCCGAGAGAGAGAGAGAGAGAGAGAGAGAGAGAGAGAGAGAGAGAGAGAGAGAGAGAGAGAGAGATAGAGAGAGAGATGAGAGAGAGTATGAGAAGAGAGAACAGAGAGAGAGAGAGAGAGAGAGAGAGAGAGAGAGAGAGAGAGAGAGAGAGAGAGAGAGAGAGAGAGAGAGAGAGAGAGAGAAGAGACGAGAGAGATAGAGAGAGAGAGAGAGAGAGAGAGAGAGAGAGAGAGAGAGAGAGAGAGAGAGAGAGAGAGAGAGAGAGAGAGAGAGAGAGAGAGAGAGAGAGGAAGAGGGAGAGAGTGAGAGGAAGAGAGAGAGAGAGATAGAGAGAGAGAGAGAGAGAGAGAGAGAGAGGAGAGAGAGAGAGAGAGAGAGAGAGAGAGAGAGAGAGAGAGAGAGAGAGAGAGAGAGAGAGGAGAGAGAGAGGGAGAGTGAGAGAGAGGGAGAGTGAGAGAGAGGAGAGAGAGAGAGACAGAGAGAGAGAGAGAGAGAGAGAGAGAGAGAGAGAGAGAGTGAGTGTGAGAGAGAGAGAGAGAGTTGATTACTTTATTCGATGTGTTCAATACAGTATGTACCCTAAATATACCAGAGGCAGGATTTGTTAATACACTGATAAGGAGAGTATTATTGGAGAGTGGAGTGAGAGTAGAGAGAGAACATTTGATTGTTTTATTGAGAGAAGTACACATGAGAGAGAGAGAACGAGAGAGAGCGCGTGAGCAAGAAAGAGAGATGGGGGGGGAGGTAGAGTGAGTAAGCAAGGGAGTGCATGTGTGTGTTAGTGGGAGTAATATCGTCAACACACATAGGGGAGGGGGGGGGGGAGATTACTGACATATGATACCAGTCTATATAGCACCCTTTATAAATAATACTACCCAGTAACTCTCAGACCAGCACGTACGCTACAACACACATACTCACGCACACTAACACTTATACGCATAAATAAACTTAGATACGTACGGTTGCCCTTATAAGTCATATCTCAGCTGTCATTACCTTTGGCTTGCGCTGTGCTGTCTGTCAGATGTTGAATAGGGTGGGTAAGTGTAGGAACCTGTTTGTATATATTTCATTCAAAAAGCAGAAATCATGTGTAAATATGGTTTATCAATTATTGATCAAAAATAATTGGTGCCGAGACATCACTTATTAGGCCGATTGTAATTGCGGATGACTATATACTGTGTATATATATATATATATAAAACTCATTCATTCATCTACGCCTAAATACTATTAACAAAGTTTTACATGCAACGTAAATTCACCACACACACACACACACACACACACACACACACACACACACACACACACACACACACACACACACACACACACACACACACAGGGGTCCTCAGTTCTCACAAAGCAACTCTCTCTCTCTCTCTCTCTCTTTCAGGTGGAGGGTGGGGAGAGAGCCTTACGTTTTGCCATCCTTTACTTCCACACTTCCATACTTGGTATTAGGTTATGTCTAATAGAATGAAGTTTAGACCACCTGGATTGGATCGCAAGGCTTGTGTGGTCAGTGTAGTAAATCACACTTAACCCCTTCTGTACCGGCGATGTCTATTTAATTTTAGTTTTGCTATTTTTAGACGATGTTTTACAGTTTAAGAAATATGAGGTAGTAAATAGGGTTAAGTGAGATTGTTCGAAGCCTGTTAATTGCTGGAGGCTCTTTTTAAGCTGAATAAAATCGTCTAATTGTAGCCAGAATAGAGTTAAAAGGACGGCACCGGTATTGAAAGGGTTAACTTGTAGAAGCATCATACACTCGACTTAAGGGACAGGTAGTCGATTTTTCTGGGCCCCTTCTCCCTCATGTTTAGCATATTAGTTATCAGATTTTAACATGTTCGTTCCGTTAGTTTGGCGGTTTTAATATTAAGACCTTTCGCCTCATTTCTTTATCAATATTAATACCTTTCGTGCAATTTAGGTGTCTATTTTTTCCTGGCAAGCGATAGAGAGCCTGAAATTTTAGAAGGAATCGGCCTTCGGCGGGACATATTTCTACCAAAAAATGTCTAGGGGGTGTTTTTCTAAGTTTGATGGAGGTCTAGGGAGAAAACTAAGAAATAAAGAAATACATGAATTAATCGACCAAAAAAATCAAAAAATCAAACGGTCCGTCTCCCCTTAACAAACTACATATATTATGACATCAACCACCATTCCCTCATCAAGAGCACTTTACTATCTAATAAACCTAACTCACATTTCAAGTTTAAGCAAACATACAGTATTTCACATCTCAAGAGTTACTATGTTATTTATAAATTGATTTATAATAATTTGAAGTAATAAATTAAAACCTCGCTCGCAGCAGATTGTTCTAGTTTATTCTTGGTCGATAGCGGATTTTTTTTTTTTTTTTTTTAATGCCATTACAACAATGGCATATACTATATTATACTGTGATATTGTTTATTTCTCTATTTGCATATTAATAGATAATTGCCATGGGGGAAAGTGGACAGAGATATATACATTGATGTTCCTATATGTTAATACTTCAATTGATGAATAAATATATAGTTAGATTATTTATTAACTTTTTTGTTTAATTTTTTTCAGATTCTGAATTGGCTCATCCGAAATGGAACAATTCTACACTTCTTCTAAATGTGAGTAAATTTATCGTGCTTTAGGAGAGAGGTATCTTGACCAGGATTCGAACCCACTCACTCCAGGTATTTTTGGAAGAGTTGGGCACCGTATCCTGTCGACCATCTGCTCATGGTCGACTGGATACGGTGCCCAACTCTTCCAAAAATACCAGGAGTGAGTGGGTTCGAATCCTGGTCAGGAAATCACTCTCCCTACCTGTGCAACGTTATCCTTAAATCTTGCTATCGATGTAATAACTATGACATTATTTATTACTGATTGAGTTGATAAAGTAGAAAAGTTTTCATCGTTAGGTAAATATTGTCTTTTATTTATGAATGTCTATCTTATATATTTGTTTCCACTGATCTTTTTGTTTTCATCTCTAATAATTTATAGATCTTTGTCCTATTTATTTGTATACGGTATTTCCACTGTGTTGCCAAGTTTGCTTCATATCAACTTCATTTATTTTCATTTTCATTTTATCTATTCTTTGTCTTTATCTCACCATCATTACAGTAACACGTGTTATATATTTGTTAAGTATATAAGGCCCTTATGATCCTTGGGTCTCTGGGTCTTCTCCTGGGCGATATAAATGTGTGTTTCTTTTTGTTTTTTCTCGTTTTGTTGTTTTTGTTCGGGCTCTGTCTCGAGTCGGCCACCCCCAGCTATGGGGTATGTGCCTGAGTGTATACATACATACATTCAAACATACATACATACACACACATACATACATATTACATACATACACACACATACATACATGTATACATACATGCATACATACATACGCACATACATACATACTCGTGCTTCACTTGTCTTACTTCCTAAGCTGGAACAAGACCAGTGGGCTTCATGTGCTTCACAGTGTTGAGCGGTGAATGTGCAGGCTCTTAGCTTATGCCCGAGGGGGAGTAGTTGGAATATAGAAACAAAAAATACATACATACATACATTACTACCACTATGTTATCATCACTCTTCACCGGACGGCTCTAACTGGAAAATACCGTTGGTCGGTCAGTCAGTCAATAGCTAATCCCGGAATCCATAACTCGAAAATAAGCCCTTAATGGGAATGGTTCACTGTTTTGTTTTGTTTGTTTTGTTCTCGTTAGTTTCCTCCCTAGACCTCCATCAAACTTAAAATAAACAACCCCAGTGTCCCCCTTCAAGGTATATAAAAAAAAAAAAAAAAAAATCGGTAGAAAAATGTCTCGGCCGAAAGCCGATTCCTCTTAAATTACAGGCTCGCTATCGCTCGCCAGGAAAAATAATAGATACCTAAATGACACGAAAAGTCATAATATTGGCATAGAACTGGGACAAAAGGTCTTATTATCGGCAAACTAACTGGCTGATCGTCTTAAGATCTGAAAACTTAAGGGGCTAAGCATGAGGGAGAAGAGGGGCTAGAATAACCAACCATCTCCCCTTAAAAAAATGGTAGGACTGAGGTTGTCGTGTCATAAACGTAACGACAAACTCTGGTAAGGGGGCGACCACACGACCACCACGCGACCACTGACACCCCCTACAATACTACAGACCCCCTCCCTACAAAACACAACCGGTGCCCCTCTCTACATTACTACCGACTCCCCTCCATCCCTATACCACCAAAATCCCCTTTACACTACCACTACCCCCCCCCCCCCCCCACACCCCCACACCACTACCCTCCCTCCCTACTCCACCACTACCCTCTCTCCATCCCTACACCACCAATACCCCCTCTACACCACCACCACAAACCCACCAGGGAAAGACCCACTGCTGACGTGTGAACAACCCAATTAGAAAAATAAAATAAAAACATGTACAAAATAAAATATAGGAAACTAAAATGTGTGTGTTGTTAGTTCATTGGTCATAGTGCTCGCGGGGACCCTCATAAAATATAGTACAGTTATATGGGTATGGTTAGTATAACACACACACACACACACACACACACACACACACATGAACACATTAATACGCCTATCCCCTCTTACCACAAAGTATACAAATAGGTATAGTGAATAATATTACACCGAACACGTAGCGCCAATTACAAGCCCCATTGACTGTGCCGTTATTTATACTAGGACATAACTAGGTCAATAAAAGAGCTGTTGTCTCTCTTCTCTCTCTCTCTCTCTCTCTCTTGCTATTTCCCGCTCTCTCTCTATTTCGCTCTCTCTCTATTTCGCTCTCTCTCTCTCTCTCTTGCTCTCGCTCTCGCTCCCTCTCTCTCTCTCTCGGGACTGTAGGCTGTTCAATATCCTATACAGTATAACTCTTACGAGGCCCAGAGTTATATAACTCTACCTACCGCTAGGCAATTAATTCAGCTTAATCTCTCTGAGTCATAATGTTAAGAAAAGTCGCTCATATATCGACTGTAAAAAAAACATATATATATATATAGAGAGAGATATATGTATACAGTATATATATATACCGGTATATATATATATATACCGGTATATATATATATATATATATATATAGAGGGGATATGATAGAGGTGTTCAAGTGGGTTAGTGGGATTAACAAAGGGGACATGAAAAATGTACTAAAGCTCAGTGATAGCGAAAGAACTCGTACCAATGGTTTCAAATTAGATAAATTTAGTTTCAGAAAAGATATAGGCAAATATTGGTTTGGTAACAGAGTTGTAGATGGGTGGAATAGGCTACCAAGTGATATAGTGGGATCAAGAACGATAGGGAGCTTTAAGAAAAAAATTGGATAAGCATATGGACGAGAAGGGTTGGGTGTGAAGGGGGATCAGCCGGGTTGGGCCAATCAGCGCTCTGCAGACCCCGTAATCCTGCGTTAATCTCTAACCGGTTTGGTAAGATGATCCTCAGGGTATTAGAGTGTTGAGCCTATAATTGGGCTTTGTAATTGGGGTTGTGTGGGACAGGGATCTGCCTTGCTTAGGCCAATCGGCTTTCTGCAGACTCCCATTTTCTTATGTTCTTATGTTCTTATATAACCACGTGTCACGGTAGTTGAATTATGATCGTGAATATAATCATATTCACAGTGTGCTGTTAATATAATCATATTCACAGTGTGCTGTTAATATAATCATATTCACAGTGTGCTGTTAATATAATCATATTCACAGTGTGCTGTTAATATAATCATATTCACAGTGTGCTGTTAATATAATCATATGCACAGTGTGCTGTTAATATAATCATATTCACAGTGTGCTGTTAATATAATCATATTCACAGTGTGCTGTTAATATAATATTCACAGTGTGCTGTTAATATAATCATATTCACAGTGTGCTGTTAATATAATCATATTCACAGTGTGCTGTTAATATAATCATATGCACAGTGTGCTGTTAATATAATCATATTCACAGTGTGCTGTTAATATAATCATATTCACAGTGTGCTGTTAATATAATCATATTCACAGTGTGCTGTTAATATAATCATATTCACAGTGTGCTGTTAATTTTAGTAGAGGAATATCACACTTTCATTATCATACAGGAGTGAGGCTATGCTGTTATAATGCCTTCACTTGTACTACAGGTACATACGTACATACATACATACATACATACATGCATACATGTATACATACATTATCATACAGGAGTGAGGCTATGCTGTTATAATGCCTTCACTTGTACTACATACATACATACATACATACATACATACATACACACATACACACATAAATGCATTATCATACAGGAGTGAGGCTGTTGTGTTGTAATGCCTTCACTTGCACTACAGTTGCAAATACTGATTACTGAGTCAGGCTTTGATGTGGAACATCTGTTGGCAATATCCAGATCACCAATATTGATACTGCCGACGATGCAGTCACCCCCTTCATACTGAGTCACTACAAGGTCTTATGCTTGGTAGTGGAATGATCAGGTGGAATTCTTTGGTTAAAGTTATGTGTTTAAGGGGAGAGTGGTTATTTTGGGGGGTCTCTCTCTCTCGCTCTCGCTCTCGCTCTCGCTCTCGCTCTCTCTCCACTGAGTCACTACAAGGTCTTATGGTTGGTGGTGGAATGATGAGGGGGAATGCTTGTGTTAAAGTTATGTGTTAATTAAGGGGGGATTTGAATATTTATTGGCTCATTTATATAGTTTTTATCATTTATTTTAGTTTCCTCCCTAGACCTCCATCAAGCTTTAAGAACACCTGACAAGACTCTCTTTCAAGATAAACTTGTACGGCCGAAGGCCGCTTACTCTTAAAATTACATGCTTGCCATCGTTCGCCAGGAAAAAATAGACACTTCACACGAAAGGTCTTAATATTGACAAAGAAATGGGGCGAAAGGTCTTAAAAGCGCCAAACTAATGGGTCGAACGTGTTATATTATGAAAACCAAAGGGGCTAATCATGAGGAAGAAAGGGGACCCAAAAAACGACCCATGTCCCCTAGGGAAGGAAAGACTGCCACAGAGAGCATTTGGAGTACTCTGAGAAACATGTATAATTTAATTTATTAATTTCACTCCCAAGACCAAGCACCTCCCAATGAAATTAATGAAAGCATGTGATCTTCCCGGGATTCGAACCTGGGGTATATCATACAGAAGTTACACGCTCTAACCATTACACCATCAAGACAGTTAAAGGTTAAGTACATGACTACGATTTTATATCCATTTATCGAATACTGGATATCAATATAAGCATGTGCTCGAACCCAACTGCACACTGAATAGCCTAATAAGTGGGATTGTCGTAATAAAGCGTTGACTGAAAATACAATGGGCAGACCACACAGACAAAGGCAGCGCCCCTACCGTGTTATTAAAACTCCGGATGGTCATTACGGAAGGCTACAATTATTACTGAAGGGAGGTGGGGAGAGGGGAGGGGGGGGGGGGGGTAGTGAGGGGAGAAACAGTGAAAAACCGGGAGAGGCGAGAGGGAAGGGGGGTGGGGGAGGATGTTAGGGAAATAGAGAGAAGGAGGGAGTACGAAGGAGTACAAAGGAAATCAAGCAACAACAGGTCTAGTGACCCTTCTAGGCTGCTTGTCCTCCAAAACACTGAGGATCAAGTGTCCAAACAGTGGTTTAGAGTGGGTAAGGGAACATTGGAAAGGGAACTACTGCCCTGCCACTAACGTAAGGGAACATTGGAAGGATGATGGGGAGATGGGGAGGAGGGGGGAGGGATGATACAGTTTGTGGGGAGGGGGGGGGGGTAGTGAGGGGAGGAGCAGAGTGAAAAAACAGGAGGGGCGAGAGGGAGGATAAGGGGAGGCAGACCGTTTTTCTGGACCCCCTTCTCCCTAATGTTTAGCCCCACTAGTTTTGAAATTATAAGACGTTCGGTCCATTAGTTTGGCGATTTTAACACCTTTTGCCCCATTTCGTTGTCAATTTTAAGACCTTTCGTGCCATTTAGGTGTCGATTATTTCCTGGCGAGCGATAGCGAGCCTGCAATTTTAAGAGGAACCGGCCTTCGGCCGGGAAATTTTTCTACCGAAAAATTTACACATTTATCTTGAACGAGGGTCTAGGGTTTTTTTTTCTAAGCTTGATGGAGGTCTAGGGAGGAAACTAAAACAATATATGAATAAATGAATTAATAGACTAAACAAACGGTCAGCCTCCCCGTAACACACCGGAAACATAGGAATCCATTACTAACCAAACATCACCACTACCTCGCTCACAACTCGGTATTAACAATTATAAAAAGGAACACTCGTATGCCGTAATTAATTCTGATCACGTAATTGGTTTGGGGACTTTCAACGTAACTCTTAATAATTAATTCCTGGGTGTGAGCACATGGTGTGTGTGTATGTGTGGTGTGTGTATATGTACTGTGTGTGTGTGTGTGTGTGTGTGTGTGAGCAGATGTCGTTTGTGTGTGTGTGTGTGTGTATTTTATAAACAGCATATGAGTGTGTTGCGTGAGCAGAAGTCGTGTTTGTATATGTGGTGTGTGTACATGCATGCGTGTGTGTGTGTTGTGTGAGCAGATAGTGTTGTGTGTGTGTATAAATGTGTGTATGTGATGCGGGTTAACCCCTTCTTTACCAGCGACGTCTTTGTGCTTTTATTCTAGGTATATTTAGAGTATATTTGCAAGTTTAAGAACGATCTGCGGTAGTAAAATTGGGTTAAGGGGAGATTTCTACTTGAGGAATTATTTTCTGGACCCCTTTCTCCCTCATGTTTAGCCCCATTGCTTTTGAGATTATAAAACGTTTGCCCCATTAGTTTAGCGATTTTAAGAACTTTCACCCCATATTAAGACCTTTCGTGCAATTCAGGTGTCGATTTTATCCTGGCGAGCGATAGCGAGCCTGTAATTTAAGAGGAACCGGCCTTTAGCCGGGACATTTTTCTACCGAAAAATGTACAAATTTATCTTGAAAGGGACTCAAGGGGGTGTAATTTTAAGCTGGATGGAGGTCTAGGGAACAAACTAAATACCTCCCCTTAAGTGAGATATTTCGAAGCTTGTTAATTGCTGGAAGCCCGTTTACAACTGAATAAAATAGCCTAATAGCCGGAAAACAAAAAAGAAATTTGTACATTTTTCGATAGAAAAAATTCCCGGCCGAAGGCCGGTTCCTCTTAAATTACAGGCTCGCTATCGCTCGCCAGGAAAAAAATGACACCGAAATACCACGAAAGGTCTTAATATTGACAAAGAAATGCGGCGAAAGGTCTTAAAATCGCCAAGCTAATGGACCAAAAGTCATAAAATCTGAAAACTAATGGGGCTAAACATGAGGGAGAAGGGGGCCCAGAAAAACGAACCCCTCTCCCCTTAAGGGGTTAACGGGGAAGAGGGCGGCCATTGTACCGATTAATATGTAAAGGGAAGCACTATGCAAGGGAAGGGCTTATGTATGGATATTAAACTGGTGCAGAACGAGGATGAGGTTATGCATAATTTTAAGCTGCGGGGCCGTCCATTATATAGAGGTCGGGATACAAATATATATATACAGTATATATATTATGAATGTGGTATGAAGGAGACAAAAGGCAAAGCTGTCTGTAACAAGTGTCTCCCCCAAAGTTGAGAGAGCAATAGTCGCTATTATAAACGTGTGTGTGTGTCTGTGTGGGTGTTTGTGTGTGTGGGTGTAGGTGTGTGTGTGTGTGGGTGTAGGTGTGTGTGTGTGTGGGTGTAGGTGTGTGTGTGTGTGTGTGTGTGTGTGTGTGTGGGTGTAGGTGTGTGTATTGGAAATAAGTTTGGTGTGCTTGTTTAGTGTAGAGAAGTTACTAGGAGTGAGTTTGAACCGAAAGGACAATATTTACTTTAACCGCTGTACTGCATCGACGATTAATTTATGCCATCGTAACTTCCGCTGAGCAACGGTGACGTGTTACAACCCTTTGTTCTGGCTAACAGGAGACGATTTGTTTCAGTTTAGGAAGGATCTCGAAGTGCTAAAGGGGTGAATTATAACTCAACTCTCAGACTACCATAATTGTTTTGCTAAGCCGATGACAAATAATCTAATAGCCTAAATGCGCGCGAAAACGTTGGAGCTGTAAGGGGGGGGGTCACAGGCTTTATTCCTCTCTTTCTCTGGCTTGTATCCATTCGGCCCCATTCAGCCTACTGTTTTAAGACGATTACCCCCATTCAGGTGTTAATGTTTACCTGGCGAGCGGTAGCGAGCCAGCATATATATATTTGTGTTTTGACAGCAAGCAACATTTGTACATTTTTCGATAGAAACATTTCTCCGGCGAAGCCGGATTTCTGCATACAATGCTAGCTCGCTATCGCTCGCCAGGAAGAAATAGACACCTGGATGGGGATAAACGTCTTAAAACGGTTGGCTGAATGGGGCCGAATGGATACAAGCCAAGGAAAGAGAGAAAAGGAGAGAAAGATAACAAAACAAAACACGGTGACCCCCCGTAAGCATCGATATAGAACACAAATGTAAATGTTGGTTCATTTTTATGTGGTGAAGTTTTAAGTATTCATGAGGAGGCGCCGGAGTGAAGTGTTTTCCTCCCAATATACTGGCCAGCTCATGTTTTATTCACCCCAACCAAGTGTGTGCCGGGCATAAAGTATATAAGATAGTGAGGTCTTTGGTGTGTTGAGTGTTTAAGTTTGTCTTATATTTATCAAGGGGAGGTGTTTAGTTTGTTCCCTAAACCTCCATCAAGCTTTAAAAAAAGACCCCCAAAGACCCCCATAGACCCCCAAAGACCCCCATAGACCTCCATAGACCCCCAAAGACCCCCATAGACCCCCAACGACCGCCATAGACCTCCATAGACCCCCAAAGACCCCCATAGACCCCCAAAGACCCCCATAGACCCCCAAAGACCCCCATAGACCCCCAAAGAACCCCATAGACCCCCAAAGAACCCCATAGACCCCCATAGACCCCCAAAGACCCCCATAGACCCCCATAGACCCCTATAGACCCCCTTTTTATATATTTTGTTTTACATTTTTCGGTAGAAACCTTTCCCGGCCGAAGGCTGGTTCCTCTTAATTTACAGGTTCGCTATCGCTCGCCAGGATAAAAATGAAACTTAAATGGCGCGAAAAGTCTTACAATTGACAAAAAAATAGGGTGAAAGGTCTTAATATTAACAAAGAAATGGGGTGAAAGGTCCCGAAAGCTAAAACACCAATGGGGCTAAACACGAGGGAGAGGGAAGGCGCCGGAGTGAAGTGTTTTCCTCCCAATATACTGGCCAGCTCATGTTTTATTCACCCCAACCAAGTGTGTGCCGGGCATAAAGTATATAAGATAGTGAGGTCTTTGGTGTGTTGAGTGTTTAAGTTTGTCTTATATTTATCAAGGGGAGGTGTTTAGTTTGTTCCCTAAACCTCCATCAAGCTTTAAAAAAAGACCCCCATAGACCCCCAAAGACCCCCATAGACCCCCATAGACCCCCAAAGACCCCCATAGACCCCCAAAGACCCCCATAGACCCCCAAAGACTCCCATAGACCCCCAAAGACCCCCATAGACCCCCAAAGAACCCCATAGACCCCCATAGACCCCAAAGACCCCCAAAGACCCCCATAGACCCCAAAGAACCCCATAGACCCCCAAAAGACCCCCAAAGACCCCCATAGACCCCAAAGAACCCCATAGACCCCCAAAAGACCCCCATAGACCCCAAAGAAACCCCATAGACCCCCCAACACCCCCAAAGACCCCCCATAGACCCCCATAGACCCCCAAAGAACCCCAAAGACCCCCATAGACCCCCAAAGACCCCCTTTTTATATATTTTGTTTTACATTTTTCGGTAGAAAATTTTCCCGGCCGAAGGCTGGTTCCTCTTAATTTACAGGTTCGCTATCGCTCGCCAGGATAAAAATGAAACTTAAATGGCGCGAAAAGTCTTACAATTGACAAAGAAATGGGGTGAAAGGTCTTAATATTAACAAAGAAATGGGGTGAAAGGTCCCGAAAGCTAAAACACCAATGGGGCTAAACACGAGGGAGAGGGAAGGCGCCGGAGTGAAGTGTTTTCCTCCCAATATACTGACCAGCTCATGTTTTATTCACCCCAACCAAGTGTGTGCCGGGCATAAAGTATATAAGATAGTAAGGTCCTTGGTGTGTTGAGTGTTTAAGTTTGTCTTATATTTATCAAGGGGAGGTGTTTAGTTTGTTCCCTAAACCTCCATCAAGCTTTAAAAAAAGACCCCCATAGACCCCCATAGACCCCCAAAGACCCCCAAAGACCCCCATAGATCCCCATAGACCCCCATAGACCTCCATAGACCCCCATAGACCCCCATAGACCCCCAAAGACCCCCATAGACCCCCAAAGACCCCCAAAGAACCCCATAGACCCCCAAAGACCCCCATAGATCCCCATAGACCCCCATAGATCCCCATAGACCCCCAAAGACCCCCTTTTTATATATTTTGTTTTACATTTTTCGGTAGAAACCTTTCCCGGCCGAAGGCTGGTTCCTCTTAATTTACAGGTTCGCTATCGCTCGCCAGGATAAAAATGAAACTTAAATGGCGCGAAAAGTCTTACAATTGACAAAGAAATGGGGTGAAAGGTCTAAATATTAACAAAGAAATGGGGTGAAAGGTCCCGAAAGCTAAAACACCAATGGGGCTAAACACGAGGGAGAGGGAAGGCGCCGGAGTGAAGTGTTTTCCTCCCAATATACTGGCCAGCTCATGTTGTATTCACCCCAACCAAGTGTGTGCCGGGCATTAACTACACTATAATATATAAGATAGTAAGGTCCTTGGTGTGTTTGTCAGCCGTCTATATTTATATATATTTATATTTAGGGCAGGTTTTTAGTTTGTTCCCTAGACCTCCATCAAACTTAAAGTTACACCCCTTTGACCCCCTTTCAAGATAAATGTGTACATTTTTCGGTAGAAAAATGTTCAGGCCAAAGGCTGGTGTCTCTTAAATTACAGGCTCGCCAGGAAAACATCGACACCTAAATGGCGCGAAAGGTCTTAAAATTGACCAAGAAATGGGGTGAAAGGTCTTAATATTGACAAAGAAATGGGGTGAAAGGTCTCAAAATCGCCAAATTAATGGAACGAACGTCATAAAATCTCCGTGTTTTCCCGCCATCAACATACTGGTAGTTAATGTTGGGTTAAGGGCAGATTTATACTTGAGGAATTATTTTCTGGACCCCTTTCTCCCTCATGTTTAGCCCCATTGCTTTTGAGATTTTAAGATGTTCGCCCAATTAGTTTGGCGATTTTAAGAACTTTTGCCCCATTTTAAGACCTTTCGTCCCATTTAGGTGTCAATTTTTTCCTGGCGAACGATAGCGAGCCTGTAATTTAAGAGGAATCGGCCTTTGGCCGGGACATTTTTCTACCGAAAAATGTACAAATTTATCTAGAAAGGGAGCGAAAGGGGTGTAATTTTAAGCTTGATGGAGGACTAGGGAACAAACTAAAAACCTCTCCTTAATTCATAGTAATATATACCCCAAGTGGGTGACGGGCATAGTAATATATACCCCAAGTGGGTGACGGGCATAGTAATATATACCCCAAGTGGGTGACGGGCATAGTAATATATACCCCAAGTGGGTGACGGGCATAGTAATATATACCCCAAGTGGGTGACGGGCATAGTAATATATACCCCAAGTGGGTGACGGGCATAGTAATATATACCCCAAGTGGGTTTTTTTTTTTTTTTTTTTTTTTTTTCTCTATATTCCAACTTACTTCCTCTCGGGCATAGGCTGAGAGCCTTAACATTCACCGCTTTACAATGAACAGTGAAGCCTGTGAGGTCTTGTTCCAGTCTAGGGAGTGAGACATGTGAAGCACGTAGAGTACAACGAGCACCTGCCATCTTGCCTTCACATGAGGCACGGTGCTCACTCATGGCCCGAAACGACCCCATCTCTGAAGCCACCTCGTTCCCGTGCTTCACTGTCTCACCACCTACACTCGGACTCTCACACTTACACACACACAACGCCACCTGTTGAGCAGATAACTCACCAGGCATTGCACCCCTATAGCATATTTTGAATATGGGAATATTCATACAGTGCTATTTAATCAGGGAACAATGAGGGTATTTTATTGACGTTTCGGTGGGCTTGTGGTAATGCACTGATACTAGGTACAGCACAAATTCCATCCCAATAATATCTTCCCATTGATACATCGGGATTTGAACCCGGGACCTTTGGATTACCAGGCCAGTGGCAAGACCACTCCACCACACCTCCCCTTGACGGGCATAGTAATATATACCCCAAGTGGGTGACGGGCATAGTAATATATACCCCAAGTGGGTGACGGGCATAGTAATATATACCCCAAGTGGGTGACGGGCATAGTAATATATATACCCCAAGTGGGTGACGGGCATAGTAATATACCCCAAGTGGGTGACGGGCATAGTAATATATATACCCCAAGTGGGTGACGGGCATAGTAATATATACCCCAAGTGGGTGACGGGCATAGTAATATATATACCCCAAGTGGGTGACGGGCATAGTAATATATACCCCAAGTGGGTGACGGGCATAGTAATATATACCCCAAGTGGGTGACGGGCATAGTAATATATATACCCCAAGTGGGTGACGGGCATAGTAATATATACCCCAAGTGGGTGACGGGCATAGTAATATATATACCCCAAGTGGGTGACGGGCATAGTAATATATACCCCAAGTGGGTGACGGGCATAGTAATATATAACCCCAAGTGGGTGACGGGCATAGTAATATATACCCCAAGTGGGTGACGGGCATAGTAATATATACCCCAAGTGGGTGACGGGCATAGTAATATATATACCCCAAGTGGGTGACGGGCATAGTAATATATACCCCAAGTGGGTGACGGGCATAGTAATATATATACCCCAAGTGGGTGACGGGCATAGTAATATATACCCCAAGTGGGTGACGGGCATAGTAATATATACCCCAAGTGGGTGACGGGCATAGTAATATATACCCCAAGTGGGTGACGGGCATAGTAATATATATACCCCAAGTGGGTGACGGGCATAGTAATATATATACCCCAAGTGGGTGACGGGCATAGTAATATATACCCCAAGTGGGTGACGGGCATAGTAATATATACCCCAAGTGGGTGACGGGCATAGTAATATATATACCCCAAGTGGGTGACGGGCATAGTATATATACCCCAAGTGGGTGACGGGCATAGTAATATATACCCCAAGTGGGTGACGGGCATAGTAATATATATACCCCAAGTGGGTGACGGGCATAGTAATATATACCCCAAGTGGGTGACGGGCATAGTAATATATACCCCAAGTGGGTGACGGGCATAGTAATATATATACCCCAAGTGGGTGACGGGCATAGTAATATATACCCCAAGTGGGTGACGGGCATAGTAATATATACCCCAAGTGGGTGATGGGCATAGTAATATATACCCCAAGTGGGTGACGGGCATAGTAATATATACCCCAAGTGGGTGACGGGCATAGTAATATATACCCCAAGTGGGTGACGGGCATAGTAATATATACCCCAAGTGGGTGACGGGCATAGTAATATATATACCCCAAGTGGGTGACGGGCATAGTAATATATACAGTATACCCCAAGTGGGTGACGGGCATAGTAATATATATACCCCAAGTGGGTGACGGGCATAGTAATATATATACCCCAAGTGGGTGACGGGCATAGTAATATATACAGTATACCCCAAGTGGGTGACGGGCATAGTAATATATATACCCCAAGTGGGTGACGGGCATAGTAATATATACCCCAAGTGGGTGACGGGCATAGTAATATATACAGTATACCCCAAGTGGGTGACGGGCATAGTAATATACAGTATACCCCAAGTGGGTGACGGGCATAGTAATATATACCCCAAGTGGGTGACGGGCATAGTAATATATATACCCCAAGTGGGTGACGGGCATAGTAATATATACCCCAAGGGGTGTGACGGGCATAGTAATATATACAGTATACCCAAGTGGGTGACGGGCATAGTAATATATACAGTATACCCCAAGTGGGTGACGGGCATAGTAATATATACCCCAAGTGGGT
The DNA here is from genome assembly GCA_032716605.1 of Paralithodes platypus. Taxonomy (NCBI): domain Eukaryota; kingdom Metazoa; phylum Arthropoda; class Malacostraca; order Decapoda; family Lithodidae; genus Paralithodes; species Paralithodes platypus. The sequence continues at coordinate 55,336,503 of CM064503.1, read as the reverse complement.
GACGGGCATAGTAATATATATACCCCAAGTGGGTGACGGGCATAGTAATATATATACCCAAGTGGGTGACGGGCATAGTAATATATACCCCAAGTGGGTGACGGGCATAGTAATATATATACCCCAAGTGGGTGACGGGCATAGTAATATATATACCCCAAGTGGGTGACGGGCATAGTAATATATACCCCAAGTGGGTGACGGGCATAGTAATATATACAGTATACCCCAAGTGGGTGACGGGCATAGTAATATATACAGTATACCCCAAGTGGGTGACGGGCATAGTAATATATACCCCAAGTGGGTGACGGGCATAGTAATATATATACCCCAAGTGGGTGACGGGCATAGTAATATATATACCCCAAGTGGGTGACGGGCATAGTAATATATACCCCAAGTGGGTGACGGGCATAGTAATATATATACCCCAAGTGGGTGACGGGCATAGTAATATATACCCCAAGTGGGTGACGGGCATAGTAATATATACCCCAAGTGGGTGACGGGCATAGTAATATATACCCCAAGTGGGTGACGGGCATAGTAATATATACCCCAAGTGGGTGACGGGCATAGTAATATATACCCCAAGTGGGTGACGGGCATAGTAATATATACCCCAAGTGGGTGACGGGCATAGTAATATATACCCCAAGTGGGTGACGGGCATAGTAATATATACCCCAAGTGGGTGACGGGCATAGTAATATATACCCCAAGTGGGTGTCGGGCATCGTAATATACCCCAAGTGGGTGACGGGCATAGTAATATATACCCCAAGTGGGTGACAGGCATAGTAATATATACCCCAAGTGGGTGACGGGCATAGTAATATATACCCAAGTGGGTGACGGGCATAGTATATATACCCCAAGTGGGTGACGGGCATAGTAATATATACCCCAAGTGGGTGACGGGCATAGTAATATATACCCCAAGTGGGTGACGGGCATAGTAATATATACCCCAAGTGGGTGACGGGCATAGTAATATATACCCCAAGTGGGTGACGGGCATAGTAATATATACCCCAAGTGGGTGACGGGCATAGTAATATATACCCCAAGTGGGTGACGGGCATAGTAATATACCCCAAGTGGGTGACAGGCATAGTAATATATACCCCAAGTGGGTGACGGGCATAGTAATATATATACCCCAAGTGGGTGACGGGCATAGTAATATATACCCCAAGTGGGTGACGGGCATAGTAATATATATACCCCAAGTGGGTGACGGGCATAGTAATATATACCCCAAGTGGGTGACGGGCATAGTAATATATACCCCAAGTGGGTGACGGGCATAGTAATATATACCCCAAGTGGGTGACGGGCATAGTAATATATACCCCAAGTGGGTGATGGGCATAGTAATATATACCCCAAGTGGGTGACGGGCATAGTAATATATACCCCAAGTGGGTGACGGGCATAGTAATATATACCCCAAGTGGGTGACGGGCATAGTAATATATACCCCAAGTGGGTGACGGGCATAGTAATATATACCCCAAGTGGGTGACGGGCATGAAGTATTTGATAGTGAGAGGTTTGTTTACACTTTATACCTGATGCAAGGGATGAATAGGTTGCCGGATGTTTAAGGGGAGGTTTCCACTTGAAGGGATTTTTTTCTTGACTCCTTTCTCCCTCATGTTTAGCCCCATTGCTTTACTAATTTTAAGACGTTCGCCCCATTATTTTGATGATTTTAAGAATTTTCAACCCATTTCTGTCAATTGTAAGACCTTTCGTGCAATTTAGGTGTTAATTTTATCCTGGCGAGCGATAGCGAGCCTGTAATTTAAGAGGAACCGGCTTTCAGCCGGGAAATTTTTCTACCGAAAAATTTATAAATTTATCTTGAAAGGGGCTCAAGGGGGTGTAATCTTAAGCTTGATGGATACCTAGAGACCAAACTAAAAACCTCCCCTTAAGTTTATCGTACATTTATTAAACCATTAACCCCTTCACCACCGTGACGTAATGGTCATCATATTCTGGTTACCATTAGACCATTTCCATATATTCTACCTCTGCGACTCCAAGGGGTAAATACAATCTCAATAAACCCTCTTAATAACATAGGTCCTTCTTAAGGGCAGGTATTTAGTTTGTTCCCTAGACCTCCATCAACCTTAAAATTACACCGCCTTGAGTCCCTTTCAAGATAAATTTGTACAAGTTTCGGTAGAAAAATGTCCCGGCCAAAGGCCGGTTCCTCTTAAATTACAGGCTTGCTATCGCTCGCCAGGATAAAATCGACACCTAAATGGCACGAAAGGTCTTAATATGGGGTAAAAGTTCTTAAAATCGCTAAACTAATGGGGCAAACATTTTATAATATCAAAAGCAATGGGGCTAAACATGAGGGAGAAAGGGTCCAGAAGAAAATCCCTCAAGTGGATATCTCCCCTTAAGCTGGATAAAATCGTCTCATTTTAGCCAGCACCAAAGGGGAAAATGCGTCATGGTGCTGAAGGGGTTAAGGGTCCTACCGCATTTGTTGACACTTTATTCTGGCTATCATTAAACGATTTGTTGACACTTTATTCAGGCTATCATTAAACGATTTGTTGACACTTTATTCAGGCTATCATTAAACGATTTGTTGACACTTTATTCAGGCTATCATTAAACGATTTGTTGACACTTTATTCAGGCTATCATTAAACGATTTGTTGACACTTTATTCAGGCTATCATTAAACGATTGTTGACACTTTATTCAGGCTATCATTAAACGATTTGTTGACACTTTATTCTGGCTATCATTAAACGATTTGTTGACACTTTATTCTGGCTATCATTAAACGATTTGTTGACACTTTATTCAGGCTATCATTAAACGATTTGTTGACACTTTATTCAGGCTATCATTAAACGATTTGTTGACACTTTATTCTGGCTATCATTAAACGATTTGTTGACACTTTATTCTGGCTATCATTAAACGATTGTATACAATTTAGGAAAGGATCTGTGGGAATCATAAGGGTAAAGACTATCTCAATTAACCCTTTAATTTCAATATACCCTTCCTAATATGAATAAAAACTTCCAAAAACAGCCTGAAAACAAAAACAAAATGCGTACCGGTATTGGATCTTGAAAGGGTTAATGAATAACATCTAGATGCTAACTTTACTTAAGGGAAGATTTCCACTTGAAGGATTTTTTTGTTTACCCCTTTCTCCCTCATGTTTAGTCCCATTGCTTTTGAGAATTTTAAGACGTTCGCATCCTTAGGTTGGCGATTTTTAGAACTTTTGTCCCATTTCATTCAGTGTTAAGACCTTTCGTGCCATTTAGGTGTCTATTATTTCCCGGCGAGTGATAGCGAGTCTGTAGTTTATGAGGAACCAGTCTACGGCCAAGATATTTTTCTACCGAAAAATTTACAACTTTGTCTTGAAAGAGGGACTCTAGGGGGTGTAATTTTTAGCGTGATGAAAGTCTAGGGAACAAACTAAAAAAAAAAAATCCTTAACCCCTTATTGGCGGCACGCGACATATGTCCAGTGAAATAAATTTGGACTATCTGTCGGTGCACGACATCTGTCGAGCACCATTTTCAGCACGTAATGTTGCTGAGAGAGAGAGCTGAGCGGTGGGACGAGCGTAGTAACCTTATGACCGCTCCCCACGACCACCGCGTGTGTACTGAACTGTATTCTAACTTCCTCCCCCTCTTCTGCCTCACTGCACAGGGAATTATGTAAGGAAATTGCCTTATTTCAGGGTTTTTGCACTCTTGTTGCGCGATCGTTGCAAGAGAACCAGTGGTCGTACAAGGATGGTTCGGGTGTCATTGGAAAGCTCTGTTTACGCCCTTTCAGGGATAGATACTTGTTTTACGCTCTGAGTCTTATTTAGGCATGAAAATGAGCACGGAAACAACCCTATTTAGGGTAAAAAAAAAAACGCTGGACGCTACGGTCAAATAGACCACCTAGGCCGCCAATAAGGGGTTAAACTCCAGATATCAGTTGATTGTAGTAAAGATATGTTTAGCTCCAACATTTATTATCATCCACCAACACCACCATTATCACCACCATTATTATCATTATTACAACCACTTTACACATCACCAATATCATCGCCACCACTACTACCACCATATATATATATATATATATATATATATATAGGCCTATTGTTTATTTATATATATATACTTTTAATTAGCTTGCATGTCTACCATGGTGATTGGCACTAACATTGTTTACTCATTGCAAAAAGGCTAATACTAATTTATATCAAATGAGTATCAGTAGAAAGACCAATTATATCATATGAGTAGCAGTAGAAAGACCAATTTGTATCATATGAGTAGCAGTAGAAAGACCAATTTATATCATATGAGTAGCAGTAGAAAGACCAATTTATATCATATGAGTAGCAGTAGAAAGACCAATTTATATCATATGAGTAGCAGTAGAAAGACCAATTTATATCATATGAGTAGCAGTAGAAAGACCAATTTATATCATATGAGTAGCAGTAGAAAGACCAATTTATATCATGAGTAGCAGTAGAAAGACCAATTTATATCATATGAGTAGCAGTAGAAAGACCAATTTATATCATATGAGTAGCAGTAGAAAGACCAATTTATATCATGAGTAGCAGTAGAAAGACCAATTATATCATATGAGTAGCAGTAGAAAGACCAATTTGTATCATATGAGTAGCAGTAGAAAGACCAATTTATATCATATGAGTAGCAGTAGAAAGACCAATTTATATCATATGAGTAGCAGTAGAAAGACCAATTTATATCATATGAGTAGCAGTAGAAAGACCAATTTATATCATATGAGTAGCAGTAGAAAGACCAATTTATATCATATGAGTAGCAGTAGAAAGACCAATTTATATCATATGAGTAGCAGTAGAAAGACCAATTTATCTGTTATAAGATTAAGGGGAGGTTTTTAGTTTGTTTTCTACTCCTCCAGCAATCTTAAAATGTCACCCCCTTGACCCCCTTTCAAGATAGATTTGTACATTTTTCGATAGAAAAATTTCCTGGCCAAAGGCCGGTTACTCTTAAATTACAGGCTCGCTGTCGCTCGCCAGGATAAAATTGACACGTAAATTGCACGAAAGTTCTTAAAATTGACAGAATGGGGCGGAAATTCTTAAAATCACCAAAGTTATGGGGGCAAACGTCTTAAAATCTCAAAAACAATGGGGCTAACCATGAGGGAGAAAGGGGTCATGAAAAAAATCCCTCAAGTGGAGACCTCCCCTTAAAGCTCAAAAAAATTGGACCGTAACTGTGCATATTAGCTAGGATGACCTGTGGATGAATGTGTTGATGTTATACAGTATATACTACATGGCGGGTCTTTTAGTAGTTTACTGTACTGTGGCTGCACCGCCACTTGAGTTAACCTTTTACGCTAGTGAGTGGCTAGTTTCAAGTTACCTCTATAAAGATGACTACTCTGGCTGGCCCGGTACTATACTGGTCTGTAACGGTGATTAATTCAACCCCATATGGCATACAAATATATATATATATATATATATATAATATATATATAGTTGTATTATACTTTATATTTGTTCTATGTGAATGGGGGAGACAAAAGGCAGAACTGCCTGTGACGAGTGCCTCCCCCGGAGTTGAAAGAGTGACAGGGCCAAAATCAAGGGACGGTCGAGCCAAAATGCCTGGACGCACGGAGTTTGAAGAAATTTAAGTCGGAGAGACAGAGAGAGAGAGTTTATGTTTGTGTGAGAGTGAGAGAGCGAGAGAGGGGGGGGGGGTGTATATGGAGAATACATTACCCTAATACACCCGTACATAAACCGTATTTAATTACTCTCCTTAAGTGATACTGAAGGCAAGCGGTGCAACAGAAAGACCCACCACCACCACCACTCCTATTCCATTACCAGGCCATTTACCATGTTAAGGGGAATATTAAAACGGGGAGATGGACCGTTTATCTTGACCCCCCCTTCTCCCTCGTGTTTAGCCCCATTATTGTTCTCAGATTTTAAGACGTTCGCCCCATTAGTTTGTCGATTTTAACACTTTTCGCCCCGTTTGTTTGTCAATATTAAGACCATTCGTGCTATTTAGGTGTCGATTTGTTTTCCTGGCGAACGATAGCGAGCCTCTAATTTTGGAAGGAATCGGCCTTTGGCCGGATATTTTTCTACCGAAAAATGTACAAATTAATTTTGAAAGGGCTACTAGGGTTTTTTTTATTAAGGGGGGTGACCTGTTTTTTGTTATTTCTGTCCTTTTCTCTCTTTCTCTGGCTTGTATCCATTCGGCCCCATTCAGCCAAATATTTTAAGACGTTTATCCCCATCTAGGTGTCGATTTCTTCCTGGCGAGCAATAGTGAGCCAGCATTATACGAAGAAATCCGGCTTCGCCGGAGACATTTTTCTATCGAAAAATTTACAAATTTAGCTTGCTGTCAAACAAAAATTTACAAATTTAGCTTGCTGTCAAACTATAATACAAAATATGCTGACTCGCTACCGCTCACCAGTAAAAAATGTACACCTGGATGGGGATAAACGTCTTAAAACAGTAGGCTGAATGGGGCCAAATGGATACAAGCCAGAGAAAGATAGAAAAGGACAGAACAAAAACAGGTCACCCCCCCCCCCCTTAAGTTTGATGGAGGTCTAGGGAGGAAAAAAAATATATATATATATATATATATATATATATATATATATATATATATATATATATATATATATATGAAATAAATCGACCAAAAAGTGAACCATTAAAAGCGTAACTGGATTCCTGATTTTATCTTGGTTGTTTACGATCGTGGTAAAAAATATAAACAAAGTACTAATTTGGATTCTCTCTCTATCTCTCTCTCTCTCTCTCTCTCTCTCTCTCTCTCTCTCATTCTTTTTATTTATGTAACTTTCTTTTTCTCTTTTCGTTCTGTCTCTCTCTCTCTCTCTCTCTCTCTCTCTCTCTGACACACACACTCACACTCTCTATCTCTAATTTTTTGTATTTATTTATTTCTTTTTCTCTCTCTCTCTCTCTCTCTTCCCCCCCCCCCCAGTGTTTCAGAATTGAGTCATTAAACTGCACTTAAGGGGAGATTTCCACTTGAGGGATTTTTTCTTGACTCCTTTCTCCCTCATGTTTAGCCCCATTGATTTTGAGATTTTAAGACGTTCGCCCCCTTAGTTCGGTGATTTAAAGAACTTTCGCCCCATTTATGTCAATATTAAGACCTTTAGTGCCATTTAGGTGTCTATTTTTTCCTGGCGAGCGATAGCGAGCCTGTAATTTAAGAGGAACCGGCCTTCGGCCGGGACATTTTTCTACCGAAAAATTTACAAATTTATCTTGAAGGGTGTCAAAGGGGGTGGACATTTAAGTTTGATGGAGGTCTATGGAGCAAACTAAAAACCTCCCCTTAAACTTTCAGTGATATTGAGCTAGTATTTAGTAATCTCTTAAGGGGAGGTTTTTAGTTTGTCTCCTAGGCCTCCATCAAGCTTAAATAAACACTTCCCCAACACCCTCCTTGAAGATATGTTTGTACATGTTTCGGTAGAAAAATGTCCAGGCCGAAGGCCGGTTCCTCCTAAATTACAGGCTCGCCAGGAAAAAAATAACAAAATGAGAGGAAGAGCCTTAATATTGACAAAAAAATGGGGCGAAACGCCTTTAAATCTGAAAACTAATGGGGCTAAACATGAGGAAGAAGGGGAACCAGAAAAGCGACCCCTCTCCCTTTAAACTTTCAGTGATATTGAGCTACTATTTGGTGGGGGGGGAGGGATGCTTGTTTTTGTTCCTCCCCCTCCCCCCTCCCCCCTCCCTTCTCCCTCATGTCTAGCCCCATTAGTTATTATGTTCTCTCCACTAACCAACTTTACTCCTAAACTCGATCAATGAAATTAACAAACACATGTGGCAGTCCGGGGATTCGAACCTAGGATGCTCACACCGAAAATCAACACACTTATGCATTGCACCACGAAGACAGTTAAAGAATGTTGCACAAGCCTACGATTTATTATGCAGTTTCGAATCCTGCATACCAATCTTAGCATGTCCAATCATTCCAACTGCGCTATCGGAGGCTATGGATATGTGAATGGAAATAGTAATTAGTAATAGTGTTCAAATTCTATGGAGTTTGGCACATTAGTTTGGTGATTTTTAAGACCATTTGCCTCATATCTTTCTCAATATTAAGACCTTTCGTGTCATTTAGGTGTCAATTTGTTTTTTCCTGGCGAGCCAACGCGAGGCTGTATTATGGAAGAAACTGGCAAAAATTTACAAATTTATTTAGAAGGGGAATCTTAGGGGTATGTGTTTAGAAGGGGAATCTTAGGGGTATGTGTTTAGAAGGGGAATCTTAGGGGTATGTGTTTAGAAGGGGAATCTTAGGGGTATGTGTTTAGAAGGGGAATCTTAGGGGTATGTGTTTAGAAGGGGGATCTTAGGGGTATGTGTTTAGAAGGGGAATCTTAGGGGTATGTGTTTAGAAGGGGGATCTTAGAGGTATGTGTTTAGAAGGGGGATCTTAGGGGTATGTGTTTAGAAGGGGGATCTTAGGGGTATGTGTTTAGAAGGGGGATCTTAGGGGTATGTGTTTAGAAGGGGGATCTTAGGGTATGTGTTTAGAAGGGGGATCTTAGGGGTATGTGTTTAGAAGGGGGATCTTAGGGGTATGTGTTTAGAAGGGGGATCTTAGGGGTATGTGTTTAGAAGGGGGATCTTAGGGGTATGTGTTTAGAAGGGGGATCTTAGGGGTATGTGTTTAGAAGGGGGATCTTAGGGGTATGTGTTTAGAAGGGGGATCTTAGGGGTATGTGTTTAGAAGGGGAATCTTAGGGGTATGTGTTTAGAAGGGGATCTTAGGGGTATGTGTTTAGAAGGGGGATCTTAGGGGTATGTGTTTAGAAGGGGGATCTTAGGGGTATGTGTTTAGAAGGGGGATCTTAGGGGTATGTGTTTAGAAGGGGGATCTTAGGGGTATGTGTTTAGAAGGGGGATCTTAGGGGTATGTGTTTAGAAGGGGAATCTTAGGGGTATGTGTTTAGAAGGGGGATCTTAGGGGTATGTGTTTAGAAGGGTGATCTTAGGGGTATGTGTTTAGAAGGGGGATCTTAGGGGTATGTGTTTAGAAGGGGGATCTTAGGGGTATGTGTTTAGAAGGGGATCTTAGGGGTATGTGTTTAGAAGGGGGATCTTAGGGGTATGTGTTTAGAAGGGGGATCTTAGGGGTATGTGTTTAGAAGGGGGATCTTAGGGGTATGTGTTTAGAAGGGGGATCTTAGGGGTATGTGTTTAGAAGGGGGATCTTAGGGGTATGTGTTTAGAAGGGGGATCTTAGGGGTATGTGTTTAGAAGGGGGATCTTAGGGGTATGTGTTTAGAAGGGGGATCTTAGGGGTATGTATTTAGAAGGGGGATCTTAGGGGTATGTGTTTAGAAGGGGGATCTTAGGGGTATGTGTTTAGAAGGGGGATCTTAGGGTATGTGTTTAGAAGGGGGATCTTAGGGGTATGTGTTTAGAAGGGGGATCTTAGGGGTATGTATTTAGAAGGGGGATCTTAGGGGTATGTGTTTAGAAGGGGGATCTTAGGGGTATGTGTTTAGAAGGGGGATCTTAGGGGTATGTGTTTAGAAGGGGGATCTTAGGGGTATGTGTTTAGAAGGGGGATCTTAGGGGTATGTATTTAGAAGGGGGATCTTAGGGGTATGTGTTTAAGCTTGATGGAGGTATAGGGAGGAAACTAAAAATCTAAAATAATAATAAAGTAGACGTGCCGTTTTGCCCAAAATCAAAACGGCATACCCAACTCTGCGATGGGTTACCACCATTACTTCTACTATCATCATCACTACAACTGTCACCATCATCACTACTACTATCATCATCACCATTACTATCATCATCACTACTACCATTACAATCATCACTACTACTCTCACCATCTTCACTAATACTGTCACCATTGTCACTACCATCATCACTACTCTCATCATTATCACTACAACTATCACCATAATCATTATTATCACCATCGTCTTACAATCATAATTACTTGTCACCATCATCACTACTATTATCACCATCACCACTACTATTACCATCATCCCCACTATTACTACCATCACTTCTAATGTCAACTAAACTAACTTAACCTAACTTAACCCGACAAATGCAGGGCAAGTTGTCTTCAGTCCCAGATCGATGGCGTTCCCCATCGTTGCCACGGTCTAGGAGTTTCGGGACAGACGGACGACGATAACGACGACGACAGACATTTTTTTCCGGTGGTTCCCACTATACGGGGGGGGGGGGGGGGGTGATACCAAACTCTGCTTACGCAGAGTTAATGATGACAGTAGTGATAATGGTAGTGACGATGGTGACATTATTAGTGATGATGGTGAGTAGTATTGATTATGGTGAACATTGTAGTGATGATACCAATAGTAGTGATGATGAGAGTAGGAGTGATGATGGTAAAAGTAGTATTGATGCCTATAATAGTAGGTGTGCTGATGATAGTAATGGTGATAGTGACTAGTAGTGATGATGGTGACCCATCGCAGAGTTGGGTATGCCGTTTTGATTTTGGGCGAAACGGCACGTCTACTTTCACGAGGCCGGTCTATGTGATCTGTGCCCCATGAATATTCTTTCCTCTCACTTAAACATTAGGCTACCATAGCGCGGTTGGGAGTATGAACATGATAGATTAATATCCAATATTCGAGAATGGATAATAAGTCGTAGGCGTGTGCATAAACCTTTAACCGTCCTGGTGGTGTAATGGTTAAGGTGGCAAAAATCTGTGTGTGATAACCCGGGTTCGAATCCTGGCGGATCATATATACTTTAACTAATTTCATTGAGGGTGTTTGGTGTTGTGGTGAAATTAATAAAATATAGATTATATATATATACTCCCAGGCGGACATGAACCACTAACAGTCAGGAGGAGTGTCCAACTGTCCATGCTTTAATCCACTACACACAAGTATCCTCTATCACGCTGTGGTACAGTGGATTAAAGTATGGGCACTTGTTCTGACTGTCGGTGGCTTAAGTCCGGCTGTGAGTATAAAAAAACATTTAGTATATATATATCTATATATATACTGTATATGAACCGAATTTACCTAAGAGATTCAATACTATTTGCAGAATTCTAGGTCGCAGAGTTGCGTATGCAGTTTTTGTTTTCCTTTTTGTTTTGGTAATGCGAAAACTGCACACCTACTTTATGTATAACTTAAATAGCATAAATAACAAGAGCTCTGGCACAGCTGGAATTCAAAACAAAAACTTAAAAATAAATCCTTAGAGTAAAAAAGCAAAATTCATACCGTCATCGCAGCCCATAATAAACACCCACGGCAGCGTTAACAGCAGCATTCACGGCAGCTTTAACAGCAGCATTCACGGCAGCGTTAACAGCAGCATCCACGGCAGCGTTAACAGCAGCATCCACGGCAGCGTTAACAGCAGCATCCACGGCAGCGTTAACAGCAGCAATGAGTCCAGAATCGCGTAGAGACTTACGAGGAAGCCATCCTTGATAATAACAAACATGTTGAAATGTAGCATTATCAATTTTCTGCTCAGTTCTACAAAAAAATTCCCCAAACTCCCAGGCCTTGCAAAAGATGTCATAAAGAGTATTATGAATATTGAGCAAAGGCGAGAAATGGTATTACAGGCTTCACCATTCTCCGAAGTACTTTCTTGATCGCCTTCCCACCCCTCTTCACCTGAACCTTTACAGCCTGGATACGTGTGTTCACCATTGTTATGAGTTGAGAGATGAACGCAGTGAACACCATGCGATATAATATCACCAATGAATATATAAAATTAAGGGGAGATTTCCACTTGAGGGATTTTTATTCTCCCTCATGTTTAGCCCCATTGCTTTCGAGATTTTAAGACGTTCGCCCCCATTAGTTTGGCGATTTTAAGAACTCTCGCCCCATTTCTGTCAATTTTAAGAGCTTTCGTGCCATTTAGGTGTCGATTTTTTCCTGGCGAGTGATAGCGAGCCTGTAATTTAAGGGGAACCGGCCGAAAAATGTACACATTTATCTTGAAAGGGGGTCTAGGGGGTCGTAATTTTAAGCTTGATGGAAGTCTAGGGAATCAACTAAAAACCTCCCCTTAAAGAATGGTGGACAAGCCTACGAATTATTATGCAGTTTCGAATCCTGCATATCAATCTAAGCATGTACACACATTCCAATTACAATTTAGGTTAAACTATGCTATCCAAACTAGTTATATTACAGGATGATACTTAAAGCATATAACTGCATATTACAAAATGATAATTAATTAAATATACACATAACTTTGCAATTTGACAAGATAGATATTAAGGGGAGATGGGTCGCTTTTTTGGTCCCACTTGTTTCTCATGTGTAGCGGCTGTAGCCCCATTAGTTTTCAGATTTTAAGACATTTGGTCCATTAGTTTGGCGATGTTAAGACCTTTTCCCCATTTATTTGTCAATATTAAGAAATTCCGTCTCATTTAGGTGTCGATTTTTTCCTGGTGAGCGATAGCGAGCCTGTCATTTAAGAGGAACCGGCCTTTACCCCGGGACATTTTTCTATCAAAAAATGTAGGCTACAAATTTATCTTGAAGAAGGATCGAAAGAGGGGGGGGGGGGGGTTAAAGCTTGATGGAGGTCTAGGGAGGAAACTAAAAAAGAAAAAAAATATATATACATAAATGAGCAAATAAATACACACCATCCCCCCTTAACAATAGTACACAATAATACGGTACATACAAACGGGTAGGTGCCAATAAGACTTCGCAATAGACAATAGTCACATTGATGATTTACAATAACCACCAATACAAGTCACAATGCTCTCGTTTATAGTTCACACATGAACATGATCTACAATAGTTTACGGCAAGATATACGTTTTCTCTATATCCGCAGGGTAAACAGAAAGCTCCACTTTGATGGATAACTATGAAAAAGCGTGTGTAGGCTAATAATACTGGTTTGATTTTACGTGTCTCCCTGGTGGGTGTGATGGTCTTGACTTTGTTCAAATACTACCATATAGCGGCTCGCTTGGTGTAGTGACTAGCGTCTCGGACTTCCACCCAGAAGGCCCGGGATCGCGCCCACGCTCGGCGCATTAAAGATTTTCCACAAGCACTGAGTCGTACCATCCCTCATGAGCAAGGGGATGGGGTAGTAGTACAGGACCCCAATGGAAATACGCCTAATCTGCCTTATTGGGCTATCCTTAGCTGGCTTAGCATGCGCTAGCTTTAAGAACTATTATTATTATTATTATTATTATTATTATTATTATTATCACCATAAAGGGACAGTATGCAGAATATACAATACTGTACAAGGATTAATTAATCGTGGCTTGTGTCCTCGTAAAATGAGGCCCATCAGGTTAGAAGGGAGGTCTGATTGAACAGCCTACGGATATAGCTAACATTGTAGACTTGGTCTTCTTTGGTGTCCATCGACAGGTTCTCGCTTCTGGTGGTTTACGTCCTGGCCTGGATCTCTCGACGGGGTAAAGGCGATGGTTGTCTTTCGGCTGTTGTGGCACTCAGGGTCCCAACCGCCCCATACATCTTGGGACTTATCAAGAAAACCATGACCTGCCTAGAGCCCTAGACTCTGAAATGATGCTGACTTTATACAAGACCTTGGTCAGGCCTCGTCTTGAGTAGGCTACTGTATTCAGGCGTGGTCTCCATACACCAAGGGAGACATCAAGAAATTAGAAAAGGTACAGCGACGAGCCACAAGAATAGTTCTGGAGCTGGCGGGGTTAACATATGAACAGAGACTAGCCCAACTGGGTCTCACTACTCTGGAGGAACGAAGGATAAGGGGAGACGTGATAGAAACCTTCAAGATCCTAAAAGGTTTTTTGACAAGATCGGTGAGGAAGAATATCTGCAGCTAGCCCCCAGAGGACACAGCATGAAGTTGATGAACCCCCGTCACAGAACCACCAAACGGAATCAGTTTTTTAAATCGAGAATCGTGAATGAATGGAACAGTCTCACTGAAAAGGTAGTTACCAGCACAAGCGGCAGAAAATAAAACATGAGGCAACCCGAGTGAAACAAGTGGCATATGCAGATGACCTCACAGGTGCAGGAAGAATAGGAGATCTCAAAGAATGGTGGCGGAGAGTGCAATCAGTTGGCGAAGTCATGGGGTACCATCCGAATGCTAGTAAATCTGTACTAATAGTGAAAGAAGACAAGTATGAAGAAGCGGTGCAGACTTTTGATGGGACAGGAGTGAAGATTACAAAGGAGGGTCAACGCCATTTGGGAGCAGTAATAGGCACAGAAGAATGCAAGAGAGACTATGTGCGAAAAAAGGTAGCGGAGTGGGTAAAGGAAGTGAAAATCCTGGCAGACATTGCAAAATCTGAACCACATGCTGCATATACTGCCTTCACATATGGTGTTAAGCACAGATGGACCTTTCTTATGAGAACAGTGCCTGACATTGGACAGATGCTCCAACCGCTGGAAAAAGCAATCAGAGGAGCATTCATACCTGCTTTAACAGAGATGGAAGGCGTCACACAAGAGCTAAGAGATCTATTAGCTCTTCCGCCAAGGTTCGGAGGTATGGGGATCATAAATCCAGTGGAGGCGGCACCTCATGAGTACCAAAATTCCCTTAAACTTACTACGTCTCTGACAGAAAAAATACGGGAGCAAAATGAAAACGGTGAGATGGACGAAGAGGAACAACGAAATGCAAGACAGGAAATTACAAAGAGCAGAGAAGAGAGACAGAAACACAGCCTAGAACAAATTAAGACCGTATGTAGTGAAGAACTGAAAATGAGAGTTGAGATGGCACAAGACACGGGGGCTTCAAATTGGCTCACATCATTACCAATAAAGGAAAAAGGCTTCAGCAGGGGAGACTCCAGGATTTTTCCTAACTCAGCTTAAATTTCTAATGTTTCTGTTTTTGTTCTATAATGCTTCTTTCAACATAGAATAGCATAGGAAGGAACAAAAAAACATATCGCATCCATAACCACCCGGGCCGGGGGTTCGACCTCGACCCCCGAAAAACTATATATTTTTTTGTTCAGCCACCCAAAAATGTTGTTGGTGTCTGTAGTCTAAAGGGCTGCTGTAAGCAATAGAAATGATCATATGAGGGCATAAACACCCATAGGATATCCCTAGGGCCCCCTTGGGGGGGCCCCAAAATCATGGTTTTTGGCAAAAATTTCACTTATAAATAATAATACAAAATAATTTAGTCCCCCAAATAATCAAGTTTTCTTTGCGAGCGGGTGGCACTACACGGGACGAACCTATAATATGGGTAACTGAAGGAAAATGTCTCGCGGGCTCTGACTGGAAAAAGTTTTCGTTACGAGTAAATTTCAATCTCTATTCATGAATAGTGCATGTTTATGTAATTGTTTAATCGAAGTCCTCTTTTTCTAGTTATTAAAAACGTATTCTATGGTGTATTATATGATATATAGAAGCAATAGAACTGTTCAAATGACCTGGGAAGTGTATATTAAACCAAATACAAAACTTTGAATAATGAGGTAAGCGATATGTGTTTTTATAACTTTTCAACCCAAGACCAGCGGGGGTCTGGGGGCAGCAGCCCCAGGATGCTCAGGTTACCTTAGGTTAGGTTAAGTTAGGTTAATTTAATGACCAGCTATGTAAATACAGTAGTGAACATTTGGTTTAGTCTGTGCTCAAAAATCCATTTTCTTTAGGAGGAGGACATACACTAAACAATTACCCATGTTTATTCACCTTATATGATGGTGAGTCAGCCATTTACTGTTCGATTGTCTCCAATTTCTCCACATAATTAGAACAAGTATACATACCAACTCCCTCGGAAGCTTTTTGAGTTTGGGAAATATTTTCCATACTCAAATGATTTATTTAGGATAGGAAATTGGCCCAATTATTTATATTGATAATTTACCTGCGGTTTTCAACATTATCACGTATCAACTTGGCAATATGCTTCCGAGGAGTTGTAGACAGTCTATATAAGGTACCTCATACACAATATAAAACAATTTTGCAAAGTGGTTTTGGGATCACCAGAAATTTAGTAAAAAAAATAAAAAATGCGCTCACACGCGCGTGAGCGATGAAAATGAAAAACGATGAAAATTTCAGCGAGTCACCGTTATACCATTAGCATATATATGGCTAAAGGCCAGCAATGAGTCTCTTATAGAAGTTGAGTAAAGCATAAATCCTGGAGTCTCCCCTTATAAACAAGAATTCAATGATGCCGTAGCCTTGAGGTATGGGTGGCCAGTTTCGAACCTGCCGCTGAAATGTGCATGCGGTGAAATAAACAACTCAGACCACTGTATGACCTGTAAGAAAGGAGGATTCATCTATATCCGGCATGATGAAGTACGAGACATCGCTGCACAAATGCTGGACGAGGTGTGCCATGATGTCAGAATCGAACCGGAACTTCTGCCTATGGACGGACAGCGCTTGGCCCACAATACTGCAAATATTTCAAATGAAGCAAGAGTGGACGTAAGTGCTCGAGGTTTTTGGACGAGGGGACAACGGGCTTTTTTCGACATCAGAATCTTCAACCCAAGAGCACAAACATATCGTGAGCGAGGACACAAGGCGGCATACTTGAGAAACGAAAGTGAGAAAAAACGCGCTTAAGAAGAAAGAATTTTGAACAGGGATCAAGGAAGCTTTACTCCTCTGGTCTTCTCATCGTCGGGAGGAATGGAACCTTCTGCAAGTGTCTTCTATGCCAGATTAGCTGAACAAATATCGGAGAAAAAGTGCCAGCATAGAAGCCAAGTCATAACTTGGATGAGATGCCGGCTCTCTTTCTCTCTTCTCAGGTCTGCACTCCTATGTCTCAGGGGTACAAGGTCCTCCCCGCTACAGAGGACAAGAGTGAGAGACTTGGACTTTGAAATGGTCGTTGCGGAGGGACGAATTGGGGAACAACTAGGTTGATTGTAGGGAGGTACTGGTACAATAAGATAAACTATAATGTAACTAGAATAAGATAGATTGTACACCACTTTGTAACTGTCACCATAATAAGTTACCAGCACAAGTATAAATATGTTTAAAAATATATATGACCAGTTTGAGACTGAAAGGAAAATGAGAAGAGGCACCCATTATGAGTTTTGACTCTGTTGCCTCTTTACTATCACTAAGGTAAGCCCCCCCCCCCCCCCCCAAAAAAAAAAAAAAAAATTGGTAGTTATTAGGGAGGAAACACTGGAAAACGGTCGTAAGGAATTGTCTGACTGGGCTCTACACATTTGTTTAGGATCTACTTCTGTCTAAATAAGCTATGCTATCTTTTCGTCAATGGCCTATACTCAACTGAGGTTCACATATAGAACAAAAACCTGTAATTCAGCTAATTCTGTAGTCTTCCCAAGACTTCCTACATGTCAAAATGTAATGGATTTTGTGTAATTCAATATTGTTTAAGGTTATTGTTGGCTAATAATTATGAAGCAGTATTGCTGGACGACGAGTCCTGTATAGCTGCGTTTCCCATCACCACCCAAGGCCTATAACCCGGCGCGTTATCTGGAGGTGGCAGAAAATGCATAAAGCAGTGAGCTTGACTTCAAAATGTATACATTATATAGGCAAGACACACTTACTGTTGTTGAGCATGAAAGTAAATATATATTGAAGAATAATTACCTCAAGTAAATAAAGTATTTATCAAAACGAATATTGTAATGCACTGAATATTATGAGTTATGTCAAAAGCTGGAATGATCGACACCAGAACATATTGGCAATAACTTTAAATATATACAATTAAAGATTGTTTGTGATAGGAGGTAGAATTCTCCCTACCAGGAATTCACCGGAGACCTCTGGTGGACGCTTCCGAAGTAGCGCTAGAGCTACGTCTGTCGACATCAACAGTACTCAACACCTAGGCTATGCAAAGTTTATCACGATTTCTTACGATTCTGCATGTTTTTACTATATACTAGATGGCTACACTAAGTGCTTATATAGTATGTTAGTTGTGGGAATGTCCGTATGTAGCAAGAAATTACTAAAAGCAAAATTATACAGATGATGAACTATCATAACAAATACCTTATTCCTTATATATATAAATATAAGTTATTTAATATTATGGGTGACTAAAATATAATGAGCATCAATATGCAATGAGTTTAACCCCTGTCCAACGGGGATGTTTGTAACTTTTACGACCTGTGTGGAGGGCAGATTTACCCTAAACGAGCATCATTCCATGCTCTTTTTCATGCATAAACAAGAGCCAGAGCGCAATACAATTATGTATCCGTGAAAGGGCAATAATAGAGCTTTCCAGTGACACCTGAATCATCCTTGTACGACAACGGGTTCGCTTGCGACTATGTTGCAACGCGAGTACAAAAACCCTAAAATACGGTAATTTCCCGAGATTTTACCCTATCTAGCGAGACGAGGGATATGTACACGTGTTGTGGTGAGATCAGTGGCGGGACTAGGTCCACGCTGAACGGTCAGAGCCCGCCTGCGGTCCTCCCACCCCGTGGACTCTCTCTCATAATGCCGATAACGTGCGCAACATCCCTTGCTACTTAAGTCGACTCCCGCTGTTTGGGCCTAGGTTCTCTAAGCCAACTTAAGTCGTCAGCCGCTCTTTGAGGGTTAATGTGTGTCAGCTATAGAAAGTACGACATATAGCTTATAATTAAAAATTATTGATGGAGAGGGGAGGGTGAAGAACTGCGAGATATCACCATTTAAAGGGCCCAGGTCGCTTACTGTACAAAACAACGTGTCAGGGGCGGCAACTCCAAGAATTTCTGGTAGGGAGAATTATACAAGTATAAATTTCTCTTTGTAACATTCCAGTAAAAGATAATTGGTTAGATTAAAATCCCAATTATTCTGAGGAGGGGCAGATTATTGTAGGTGACGAACACTATCAGGATGCTGCTGGCTCACCCTTCTCCCACTAATCTTCCCCCTCCCACCACTGCCTCCTACTACTCCTCCATCAAGCTTAAGTCATGAACTTGACCGCCCATGTACCCTTCTGACTAAACTAAACCGCCGTCACAGATCGGACCATTCTGATATTCGAAGTGATTATGCGGATTTCTCAGTTCTTTTGGGAACCGTCAGTGTGGCTCAGGCAGCCAGAGAGAGCACGTCAATGTCATTCTCCCTCGTATGCATTCGCCATCTCTCCCGTTACAATAATAGTTGTTCATTGGATATTGGATCTTTACACATATTTTCTGGTTCTTCAATGTTCACATGTTCATTATGCAAGTAAAAGATGCATATATAGAGCAGTAATATTGCTTTATGTGGTAAATATAACTAATTTTGTCGGAATTGAAATTTAATGGTCCAGCACTGGCAGCCGTTTAACCCGGGAACGGTGAGCACACTCTTAAGAGGTTTTGGTGGTGAAAGGCGACGAAACTCTTAAGATCCAATGCCTAAAAAAAAATGTTTAAAAAGCCCTAGTTGCACTTAAAACAAGGGAATATGTGATTAAGTGAGATAATTCCCCTCCATACCTCCTATCACTCCTCCACATGTGTCAAAACCCCATCCTTACCCCCCCCCCCTTCAATTATCACATATTTTTCCTCTTATTCCCTTGTTTATCGGTGTATTTACAGCGCCGATATCTCCAAACCGGTTCCAAATGTGGTCCTGTGTGTGTCTATAGTGCGTGGGGCAAGAGAGAGAGTGAGAGACAGGCTTAATTCAGTATCCCTATACGCATCGAGAGAGGAGAGTGTAGGGCTCGCGCGTCTCTCACCTCATGACTGAACGGTCGGCAATAATTCGCTATTTTCACCCCTCAAATACTATTCCCACTTGTTTTATTGCTGTTACATGTTAATATCTTCATATTAAACGTAAAATAGGCGCATATGAATAATTAATAACGATGTTTATCGTAAAATGACGATTTTAGGAGGGAGTGAAGCCTAATATAGTCGCCTAGTGGTAGGGTGTTCACTACATACAGCTCACGCTTACCGGGTTAACACCTTACGAGCGGGTGGTGGAGTATATTTCACTGTGCCGCTCAGCGTTTTTTTTTACCATAAATGGGGTTGTTTCCGTGCTCTTTTTCATGCATAAACAAGACCCAGAGCGTAATACAAGTATGTATCCCTGAAAGCCTGAAAGGGCGTAAATTGAGCTTTCCAATGACACCCGAACCATCCTTCTACGATCACTGGTTGTCTTGCAACGATCGTGCAACCGAAGGGCAAAATCGCAAAAATACGGTAATTTCTTTATATAATTACGTGAGGGAGTGAGAGTGGATGTAAGTGGAGTAAATCTCAGTAGGTCCACGGCGGCCGTGGCGAGCAGTCATGAGGTAACCCATGCTCCTCCAGTCACTCGTCTCTCTCTCAGAGCCAATATTGCGCCAAAATTGCACTCGGACTTAAGTCGGGCCCCGCCACATAGTCCAAATTTTTCTATACGGACATAAGTCGGGCCCCGATCTTTAACCCGGGAACTACGGGAAGACTCTTAAGAGTTCCCCCGGCGGACTGCGGGAAGACTCTTAAGAGTCAGGGGGAAAAAAAATCCATTTAACACCTTACGAGCGGCCTATGCGGTTTATTTATATGTACCGCCCAGCGGGGTGTTTTTAGCCAAAATAGGGCTGTTTACGTGATCATTTTCATGCCTAAATAAGACCCAGAACGTAAAACAAGTACCTATCCCTGAAAGGGCATAAACAGAGCTTTCGAATGACACCATAACGATCCTTTTATGATGGCTAGTTTTCTTGCAATAACCGTGCAACGCGAGTGCAAAAAGCATGTAATTAGCCACTTTCCCGATACAATTCCTTATATAGCGAGTGAGAGAGGGAGGAGGGAGCTGGGATTTGTGTCAGTATGTTCGCCGCGGTGGTCTGGAGCAGTCATACGCTCGCTACTCTCCTGCCACCACTTGTCTCTCTCTCTCAGCAACATTACGTGCTGAAATTGCCACTCGACCTATGTCGAGCGCCGCCACATAGTCCAGCTTTATTAAATACGACTTATGTGGTGAGCCGCTAATTAAGGGTTAAAACACCCAAAAAAAAAATTTTTTTTTTTTTTTTTATTTATTTTTTTTTTATTGCCCCTGGGCCATGCCAAATATCACTCCTCCACCTTCCCTCCTTCCCCACTTTCCTCCCCTCCTTCAGTTATCACCTATTTTCCCCTGTTATTCCCTTATTCTGTGGTATATTTTCGTGCTAACATTAGCAAGTTGCAAGCAGGGCATTGTTATCACTGTTAGCAAGCGAGTGCAAGAGAGAGAGCATCGATCGACAGTCTCTCTCCAGAGGTGGAGAAAAGTGGTGGGAAGTGAGGTTGCCTCAGCCATACATTATGTAACTCCCGGCCTGTATCACCGATTTTGACCATCCAAACGCTGTTTCCACTTGTTTTATTGTTGTAGCAGGCTAATACCTTTATAATCAACCTATAATAGGCGCATATGGATAAGTATTAATGCTATTTATGGTAAAATAACGATGTTAGTGATGGGAACAGCTCAAATACGTCAGCACAGGAGTGTGGTGTCTCATACCCCCCATGCGCACTTCAGAGGTTAAGGGTTAACCCGGGAGCTGCTGGGAGACTCATAAGAGTTCCCCCGGCGCACTGCGGGGAGACTCTTAAGAGCAGAGCTTTTGAACGCGTACCAAAACCGCGCGTTTATAGCCAGACGGCTGAAAATTGGTGTGGGTATAGTACTACATGTCAACTCTCGACACCACCCCGCCAAACGCTCGCCCCGCACTCGTGCAAGCACCACCGCGCCAGTAACCACGCACTAGTCATGGAGCCCACACGTCCCTCACGCTCGCTCCCTGATGACACAACCAGCCCTCCTTCTGGTGGTGTTAGCCACCGTGGAAGGCAGAGGGTGGCTGCTAAAGACCCTAGCTACCAGTACGACACGCCCTACAGCTCGGAGGACGAAATACCTGCACCCAAAGCACGAAAAACACGTGCAAGCACAAGAAAGGTACAGAGGTCATTGGTGTTTCGGGATACTGCCACCACGACCCAGGCCACTACAACAACCACTACCACCACCACTGCCACCCCTGCCACCCCTGCCACCGGTACCAGCGACGCAGGAGGCCGCCCTAGGGCTGCAGAACCTGCGGGGGCAGGAAAAATTAAAGGCACGGGCGTAGGGAAGAGAACCCGTACGCCAGCTACAGTGCCCCTACCACCACCACCACCACCAGCCGCCCCTGGCCCGGCTGCCCCTGCCGCCCCTGCTGCCCCTGCCGCCCCTGCTGCCCCTGCCACCGGTACCAGCGACGCAGGAGGCCGCCTTAGGGCTGCAGAACCTGCGGGGGGCAGGAAAAATTAAAGGCACGGGCGTAGGGAAGAGAACCCGTACGCCAGCCACAGTGCCCCTACCACCACCACCACCACCACCACCAGCCGCCCCTGGCCCGGCTGCCCCTGCCGCCCCTGCCGCCCCTGCCCAAGGAACAGGGAAGGGGAAGGGGAAGGGGAAAGGGAAAGGGAGAGGGAAAGCAACTGGGAAAGCGACTGCTGGCCCTGGTGTCCCTGCCGGCCCTGCTGCCCCTGTTGCCCCTGCTGCCCCTGCCGCCCATGCCGCCCCTGCCCAAGGAACAGAGAGAAGGGCGACAGGCACCACCATCATCTTGCCATCAAGGCCACGCACCACTGCTGCCCCTGCCGCCGCCCCTGCCACCACCTCTGCTGTCCCTGTCCATAAGACTCCCGCACGTGCAAAAGTGACCCGGAAAACTCTGACACCATCAAAGTATGCCGCCCTGCTGTTTGATGGTGATTCGCAGGACATTGGCAGCCCGGGTTTCGACGACGAAGCCCTAGCACGGGACCAAGGGTGGGGGGATTTGGGAGTGGACAGTGGGAGTGAGTCCGACGTCGGTGACGAAAATGAGGAAGGGCATCGTCTGTCAAGTGAAGATGAGGGTGATGATGAAGTGCTGTATCGCGACCATGGAAGCGATATTTCAGACGATGAAGCAGACGCAGACGACATTCCGATCCCTGAGCTGCCTTTGTTCGATTGGTCTGACGGGGTCAATTTTGTACCTGACGTGCCCCAGTTCAATCCTGGGACGTCAGGAACAACTGACGACTGGCCCTGTGACGATCAAGCGAACGAAAGCGACTTCTTCCTCGCTTTTTTCGACATGGAGGTAATGACGTACATCGTTGCCCAAACAAACGCCTACTACAGGTGGGTGTTTGGCAGATTGGACGTCCTTTCTCCAAAAGCGAGAATACGAGGCTGGGTGGATACGACTGTGGAAGAATTTATGACGTTCTTTGCCTTGTTGTTCCTCATGCCTCTGATCAAGAAGCATGTGTTGCAACATTATTGGAAGCACGACCCTCTCATCGCCACCCCAACTTTCAATAAGTTCATGACTCGTGACAGATTTTTGTTGCTGCTAAGATTTATGCACTTTGCAGACAACGAAAATCCTAACAGGATTGACAGGATATGGAAAGTTCGGGATGTGTTCACCATGTTGTTGGAGAGGTATAGGAAATACTTTTACCCCTTCCTCAATTTGGTGATTGATGAGTCGCTCGTGCTCTTCAAAGGACGTCTTGTTTTCAAGCAGTATATCCCCTTGAAAAGGCATAGGTTCGGAATCAAGCTCTTCGTTTTGTGTGACTGCGAAACTGGAATAGTGCTTGACATGATCGTGTACACAGGCACTGACATTGACATACCGAAAGCCGCTGCCAATGACCCCATGGGCATGTCAGGTGCCATCGTCAGGAAAATGTTGGCACCTTACCTGGGCAAAGGCCACATCATCTACACTGACAACTGGTATACTTCTCCTGCTCTCTGCCAGTTTCTTCATGACAACCAAACGGGGTCATGTGGGACTGTCAGAAAGACAAGAAAGTTTATGCCAAAGTTCACAGGTGATGTTCATTCCTCTCACAGATGCCTCCTCCAGTGACACACCTTCAGAAGACGACCTGGCCCAGGAACACCGCGAGAGGCATGTGCGAAGAAGGCGACGAAAGGGGCAGAAATTCAAGCAGCTCGAGAAGTGTGGGAAACTGATAGCCCTGAAGTGGAAGGATAAGCGAGACGTCCACCTGCTTTCCACCGTCCACACAGGTGCCCAGGTGGATTCTGGCAAAATCCACTACCGAACCAGGAAGACAATCTACAAGCCCGACATGGTAGTGGACTACACTAAAAACATGCGCCTGGTGGACAAGTCTGACTGTCAGCTGTCAGGCGTTGAGTGTCTGAGGAAGACTGTGAAGTGGTATCACAAGCTCTTCCTCCACCTAGTTGATATAACGATGCTGAACGCCTACAACTTGTGGTTGGTGAAAAAGGATATGGCCCCAAACCAGAAGCTGAAATTCCGGGAGTTCGTCTACAACGTCTCATACCAACTCCTGGAGAAGTATGGCACCACCACTCACAGACGTACGGCATGGCGTGGGGATCACGTTCCTGACCGCATCCAGCTGGGTGTCGAAAGACACTACCCCATCAACACTGAGATGCTTGGCACTCGTCACAGGCAGGCGCAGTGCACCGTCTGCAGCTCCAGTGTCAGGAAACCCCATGTCACGAAAAGAGTCACCTCAATGTGCGCCGAGTGCAAAGTTCCACTCTGCCTGGGTAACTGCTTCAGGGACTACCACACCTTCAAGAATTATTGAGTGTCGCCCTGCCCTGCCCTGCCCTGGACTCGCCCCATGCCCTGCCCTGGACTCGCCCCCTGCCCCGCCCTGTCCTGGACTCGCGCCCTACCTTACCTGACCTGACCTAATTGATCACGCTACCTCATAATGTAACATATATATTATGTAATGTATAAGTTCCAAAGATGTCCCTGTGATATAGCTTTTACATTATATAATTGTATGTTTCATTATTTAGTTTATAAGTTTCAAAGATTTACATGTAATATGCCTTATTTTTTTAGTATATCAATATATATGTTTGTTATTAGCCAAAGTAATGTGTATATAATTATTTTCTTACCTCAAATGAATTGTACACAAATAAATATGTTTCAATAAATCCTGTCAAACCTACTAAGATAATAAAAAAAAACAATAAAAAAAAAAAAAAAAAAACAAGGTCATGTCATTGTATTCTTACAATATGATATATTCTATGAATATTTCATATTGTTTGAATACAATGGCATGATCTTGTAAAAAATAAAATTTATCAAAAAATTTCTAGACCATATAAAACCTTCCCCATAACCCCCTCCTGGATTCGATCCCACTACCCTACGACACTTTGAGTTTTCCAGTCCGCGACCTTACCAACCATGCCACAGGAGCTCATACCAAATATCACTCAAAACTTTGTGTCTACAATCGAAATGACAATATACAAAAAAAAATGAATTATCCCACCAATTTACGTTTGTAAATTGATGGGATTATCAATTATATCATGCCAAGGTTTATAAAAGTTTGTCTCTGTCAAGAATTAGTAATTATATAACTTTATTCTGTCAAAAATTGCCCAAACACTCAGCAAAATTGCCCCTCTCAGTGCAACTCCACTCATTTTCACACGGTCAAGCGGTGACCCTTGCCGCTCCTTTATGCCCCAGCTACACCAGCAACAGCAGCTCTGTCTGGGAACAAAATTTGTATAAATACAATAATGGATAAAATACTCTTCACAAATACATTTGTATTGTATAATATTGTAAATAAAAAAGAATAATAACTGTGTGGGTGTCGAAAATTGCTCAACCAGCTTTCTTATGTCTCGCCTACGCGCGTATATTGGATTATACATAGTCATGACTGTCATACAAATAATTGCAGTAGGTCTCGAATATACATTTAGATTGCATATTACTTGGAAATAAATAAGTAAACGTTTCTCTGGTGGCAATCTACCCTTTCGCAAGTGTAAGGAGACACCATTCTATATTTAGCCCTTTATCACAAAAGGCAATCTGCCTGTGTTTACTCACCACCGTCGCTGGTGGTCTATAATATAGTACTTTATTTACAGTCAATGGCCTACATGTTTCTGTGGTACTTCACATGTGTCTAAAATGCAATGTCTGCTTGCATAAAAATGCAATTCTGAAGTCCATTTATACGTACGACATACGCATGTCTCAGTTTCTCTCTCTCTCTCCATTCCTGACTCATGTTATTGTAGACCTGTTGATGGCAACGAACACCAGCCATCTGGTAGACATAAGGTTCAAAATACCAAGACATCAATACGCCTGGGGCGCCTCCACAATTATCACAAAGCTGGTTATCTATCTAGAGATCTGCCTGACTTCCATCTCTCCATGACTCACTCACTCACTCACTCACTGCACCCCTGCATGCCTCCCTCCCACCCACCCACCCCAACCCACCCTTTCAGGCTTCCGTCTGCTAGAAACACATTCACAATTTGCGTAAATATCGCATCAATTGGGCTATATGCGGTATATTCCTTGTTATATGGGACGCCTACATATGTACACGTCTTTATTATAGCATGACAGTGCTCTAAATACAAGATTTACGTGATATTTATGGCGTAACACACCCTCTCCCCCTTTCATTCCCAGCACAACTCACTCACACCTTGGTTCACGCATAGAAACTCATTGATAATGTGCGTAAATATCGCATGAATTGGTCTATATGCGGTATATATTTTGATATATGGCACGTATACATACGTACAAGTCTGTATTATAGCATGACAGTGCTCTAAATACAAGATTTACGTGATATTTATGGCGTAACACACCCTCTCCCCCTTTCATTCCCAGCACAACTCACTCACACCTTGGTTCACGTATAGAAACTCATTGATAATGTGCGTAAATATCGCATGAATTGGTCTATATGCGGTATATATTTTGATATATGGCACGTATACATACGTACAAGTCTGTATTATAGCATGACAGTGCTCTACGTACAAGATATACGTGATATGTATGGCGTAAACCACACTCTCGGCTCATAAATTGCCGCCAAACCTCCAACACATCTTCATTCCCGCCTAAAAATTATCTTATAATTCCCTTATATATTGCAATTTTTGGTCACTATGAGGCATATTCATTGTTATATGGGTGCCCTACACACGTATACATACTCTAAATAGCCTAAAAGGGCTCAAAAAAGGAGATATACGTGATAATATGCGGTAACCCACCCCCTCCTCCCTCTCCTTCTATCCCCTAGGCGCGTGAACATTCGGCAGGGAAATCTCGCCGCTCGATGACAATCTAGCTGCGCGGTGCCATTCGCTCCACATTTTTCAACTACGGACCGTTCCCCTACCCACCCCAGACATTTTTTGGGGGGTCAAATATATATGGGCCGATGCACGCAAACATTCCCTACACGATGATGTACTTTTTATCGAAATTGGCAATAGGTCCCAAAATCACCATAGGTGCGCACAGTCTTACCCTGTAGAAAACCCCCTGTGCGCCGCGGAGAGGTTAAGCTGCGAGGGAAAATAGTGATGGTAACAGAAAACGAAGCCTTTGTAAATATTTTTTGGATATCACAGATACAGATTTTGTTTTCTGCCATGCTCTATAGATACTACAATGGTGATGTTGGAAAACACAACTTTTGTTTGCATCGGCCTTCCTATTTTGCCTATAGCTTCCCACTCTCCACGGTGGAGGTGTTTGTTGCGTGCAAAGCTTGTTAATATTTGCAAGTGTATTATTTCACATTATTGTGTACAGTATAACACTTTATGCTATATATTTAGCTTGGGTTATCAATATATAACCTTTTTCCCATATTGTAGCAAATCGACGAAGAAATAAGAGTACCGAATTATGAAGGTGAACCGAAAACTCCAATTTTCATTGTTGTGTCCGCCATAATTCTGTAAACAATGGCCGGGCGCAGACTCACCTTATTTCTACACATTCAAAGTTAATTTTCGATGATTTAGCGATAGAAAGGAACGCTAATAATGGATTCCCCAATGAAGAGCAAGTCTGGGGATGCAACAGGTAATATATGGAGGTGTATCTCTTGTTAACTATTGTGTAAATGCTGATTAGGCCTAAATGTGTTGTGCTTTAACAGTGGAGTGGCGGCTTCAGAACTTCAGCATCAGTTATTGTTTGCGACAAGTTTGTTGATGTCTACCTTTAGTGATGTCTTACCTTTAGGCTATGAACTTTATGAAGCTTGTAATACCAAATGAAAGACTAGCCTAGGCCTTACAGGGTGCCAAAATAGGATTTTTCCAGTTAGCCTAGGTATGAATTATTGAAATTGGCTGAGGTATGAAATAAAGGGAAAATATTAAGGAAACCACCCACCAATTATTTTCATTATTTTTTTTTTAGTTTTAGTTTATTTGCATCAATAGGCCTATATAGTGATTGACATTAGTTTCAACCTCCGGAAAAAAATTTTTCCCCTTTATCCAACGATCTTAAGACACGGCGCCCGATAGTGGGGAGGGCTATGAAGATCAGGGAAAATGTGGGGTTAGCCTAAAGACATAAAAAGGCGATATAGCCTAATGGCTTTTATGATGAAAGTTGGCTCGGATTTTGTTGTTTTTCAACTTGAGAAAACCCCAAAATGAAAAAACCCGAGCCAAGTTTTGGCAAAAGTTGGCTGGAATTTTAAGAATTTTCAGCTTCATAAAAGTCAGAAAGTGGCAAACAAAAGTTGGCTCAGGTTTTCTTGTTTTTCAACTTAAGAAACTCCCAAAATGAAAACAAAAAAATCAAGTTTTGGCAAAAGTTGTTGGATGGTACATGGGATAGAAAATGAACTTACCCAGTAAGCTCATTATCCAACAATTAAGCAACATTAAAGATTTTAGCCTAACCTACCAACCTTACCTAACCAAACCTAGTATTATGGGTGGGGGCTGCCACACCCCCGCTGGTTGGATAGTAGCCTACATTGGATAGAAAATTAGGTAAATTCCTAGTGTTAATTAGACTGGAAGGCAGGGAGAAAGAGGTCCGCCGAGTCGTGTTGTGTGCCGTCTATGGGCAGGAGAACCCTGGACAAATATCGTTACAGGTTCTAAGTTCTGTATCTCCCTTAATAGAATTTTTCGAGGGTTGACACTTATTTTAACATGGAGTATAGGTTATATTACATCCTAAATTAAATTTAAAATATCTGTGAAAATTCTTGGGTTGTTTATATAATAGAAGTTATTGTGAGACACGTAATATGTTGAAGGGGGAGCTCTGCCCCCTCTAAACACCCGTCACTTATGTCATCATAATCTGTTGTACTTCATAGGGGGTCCAATTAAGGAGAAAGTTAATTAACAGACGAAATTAGGCCGCAAACTACAATAACATAGCGGGCCGCCGTTTATGGGAGACTTTTTACACATCATTTTCAATGTTAATTTTCTCCCTTAATCGATTTTTTCCAAATTATCAAACTTACATAAAAATGAAGTACAGTTTATAGGGATTCCAACATGCATTTCAAAATTGTCATGAAAATTGGTGGGTGGTTTGCTTAATATATACCAAATAAAGTTCGTATGAGGGGGGGTGTCCGGGGGGCTTCACCCCCCCGGACGCTGGCGAAATGTGATAGGCCTAATAACAAAAAAATAAGGAAATAGGCCTAGATGGAGAGCATGTTAGCCTACAAAAGAAATTTGGGTAAATTGATGCGGTGTGACAGTCACGAGTTTTAGAATGTGTGTGGTTTTTTTTTTTGCATTTTTTCTTTGATATACCGGTAGGCTACAGACCTACAGTGTTGTTTTACCAAGGTAAGATCCTATGTAGCGGTAGTCACCGTATTTTGTTTGCCCATTAACTAAGGATCCTTATTTATATCCTCATATGAGTCATATCTCTTAGTTATTTTCTTCACTTACCTCAACAATACTAAACCCTGATAGCTGGGGAGGGTATGAAATATATCAGGGAAAGAGAGGGGTTGAAACACGGCGATTAACTAGAATATAGCCATCTTGATTAACCAAGCCAAGACGTTGTGTATCCTTGCTTGTGATTGGTTGTTGATTATCGTGACGTCATCAGCCAAGGCGGGCCTCAGCAATGACGTCATTCCAGCCCTCGGCCAACATGTCGTCATTACACCCGCTTATTTTTACACCCGCTTAATCTTACACCCGGTTAATTTAACATCAGCGGGGTATATGTTTCACACAACGTGTATTATAATGTCATTAGTGCACTGTGTAATTTGCGTCTTGATATTCAAACCGTTTCTATTTATCAATACTAATTAGTATCCCCCACCCCCGTATATGCCTCGAGAACGGTACGGTTAATCTGCGAGAGCGGTATCGTCCCAAGATGAAGTGATATATTGGTAATTATAGGGAATAGGCTCACACCCTTATTTTTTATGTTTTTTCCTCCACATTTTGAGAAATGAGTGTAGCCTAGGCCCTATTCATGGTCTTAGTTATAATGCCAATGTTGGATACACGATGGGTTGAGGGGTGGATTTGTTATTTATATGATTTATAAGGTTTCTATATTACAATTTGTTCATGCAAATTAGGGAAAATATCCAGGAACCTGGCCAACTTTTATTTTGTGAGTTTTGTTTTTGGGTTTTAGCTAGTTTTCATCATTATACAGTGGTTGTCATTAATTAGAATCTCCGGAAAAAGAGGTGTCCCCATTATCCAACAATCTTAAGATACGGCCCCCGATAGTGGGGAGGGCTATGAAGTAGGCCTACAGGGAAATTGAGGGGTAAAAGACGAAAATAAGGGGTAATATTAGCGTAACCTAACAACCTTACCTAACCTAACCTAATATATTAGGTGGGGGCTGCCGCCCCCACACCCCCGCTGGTTTTGGTATTTAATTCATAAAAGATTGACGGTCGCCAAAAGAGGTAATTATAAGAGTGAGAGAACTCTATTTGGTATTGTGCCAACCTCTGCGTCATTTGAGTCTGAAGGGGTTAAGTGGGCTAAGAGTTAATGAACATGGCTAAATTGCAGATAATGTTTCAACATCACTTTTTCTTTTATATAATTCAGGGCCTCTGCACCTAGGCCTATATGGGTTATTATTGACGAGGTAAGTGAAGGAAATAAGTCTGTATTGAGGATATAGGCCTACATTAAAGATTCCGGAAAAAACATTTTCCCCCATTATCCAACAATCTTAAGATACGGCCCCTGATAGTGGGGAGGGCTATGAAGTACAGGGAAATTGAGGGGTAAAAGACGAAAATAAGGGGTAATATTAGCGTAACCTAACAACCTTACCTAACCTAACCTAGTATATTAGGTGGGGGCTGCCGCCCCCACACCCCCGCTGGTTTGGTATTTAATTCATAAAAGATTGACGGTCGCCAAAAGAGTTAATTATAAGAGTGAGAGAACTCTATTTCTTATTGCTAATCTGCCAACCTCTGCGTCATTTGAGTCTGAAGGGGTTAAGTGGGCTAAGAGTTAATAAACATGGCTAAATTGCAGATAATGTTTCAACATCACTTTTTCTTTGATATAATTCAGGGCCTCTGCACCTATATGG
Organism: Paralithodes platypus; assembly: GCA_032716605.1. Lineage (NCBI taxonomy): Eukaryota > Metazoa > Arthropoda > Malacostraca > Decapoda > Lithodidae > Paralithodes > Paralithodes platypus. Next base: position 55,304,911 of record CM064503.1, on the reverse strand, counting down.
GTTATTATTGACGAGGTAAGTAAAGGAAATAAGTCTGTATTGAGGATATAGGCCTACATTAAAGATTCCGGAAAAAACGTTTGGTATATTCCTGCGAAACGGCATGCATTATATCTCAAGAACTGGGCAGTGTTATAGCATATTTGTTGTTTGTACATACTGTATATATGTATTATGTATGTTGCTTCGTAGTATACTATAAATGGAAAATATACTTGGTAAATGAATAATTAGAGGGCATCTGTGGACTCACTTTTACAATTTCCCAGCTCAGCTGGTGGGCGACGAGTGGAAGTGAGTCGAGTTGTATACTGCTATTCTATTGGTCAATAAACTGGGTGTGATGTCACGAGCGATGATGGTATATGAATGGTTGTTGTGGGAGTACGTCACTGTCTAGACGGTGACGTCACAAATTCTCGCAACATTTTAACGGGTGTAGAAATACACGTCAGTCCATATAATGAGCCTCTTTTGTTTCTCAATCCCTCTACGACGTCACATTGATTCATTTATTATCCTTGGTGTTTATAATCTCTCGGATTCGGGCCAGTCGGCCATATTTGAAATGGTGGAACTGTTGTTCAATGAATAGTGAAGTGTTTTTGCTTTATGAAAACACCTACAACATCTATTTAACGGGATTACCAACGGATCTTCCAGCGGAATTGTGTTAATTTGGCTGCAGACCATTATTGTCCAGTACACCAAGGGTAAGGGTTTTATACCGTCGTTATTTGGGTCCAAGCCGAGGCTACGATTACCACAGAATCTTTAATGAATATCCTCAATACAAACTTATTTCCTTCACTTACCTCGTCAATAATAACCCATATAGGTGGAGAGGCCCTGAATTATATCAAAGAAAAAGTGATGTTGAAACATTATCTGCAATTTAGCCATGTTGATTAACTCTTATGTGGTGATGGGCTGGTCTATCAGAGTGAGAACTGAGCGATCTCTGCCATACCCATAGCTTACTCTGACTGTTCCTTTAACTTCTATATTTTCTAGATCTCAAGTGACGGCGTCTTTTCCGTGGATTGACCTCCCAATCTACCAAGATTGGAAGCCAAAGTGTCACATTTTTCCCTTGCCCCTCAACTTTCTCTTCATAATTGCTGAGGGGCACAGGGCCCTGGGTCGGGCTTTGGTTTCCCGGGCGTTTCCGGACCCTCCTCAGCTCCCCGCCATGGAGTGGCTTCGGTCACCCAGGCTTTATTGTGGTCGGCAGGGAGGGTTCTGTGGGGGCGCTCGGTTATGGCCTTGGAATTGCTCGGGGCCTTGGGGCTGTTCGGCCAGGCAGCTTGAGGAACAACAACAACAACAACTCCTCTTAGCCCACTTAACCCCTTCAGACTCATATGACGCAGAGCTTGGCAGATTAGCAATAAGAAATAGAGTTCTCTCACTCTTATAATTACCTCTTTTGGCGACCGTCAATCTTTTATGAATTAAATACCAAACCAGCGGGGGTGTGGGGGCGGCAGCCCCCACCTAATATACTAGGTTAGGTTAGGTAAGGTTGTTAGGTTACGCTAATACTGTATTACCCCTTATTTTCGTCTTTTACCCCTCAATTGGAGGGTGTGGTGGAGTGGTCTTGCCACTGGCCTGGTAATCCAAAGGTCCCGGGTTCAAATCCCGATGTATCACAATGGGAAGATATTATTGGGATGGAATTTGTGCTGTGCCTGGTATCAGTGCATTACCACAAGCCCACCGAAACGTCAATAAAATACCCTCATTGTTCCCTGATTAAATAGCACTGTATGAATATTCCCATATTCAAAATATGCTATGGGGGTGCAATGCCTGGTGAGTTATCTGCTCAACAGGTGGCGTTGTGTGTGTGTAAGTGTGAGAGTCCGAGTGTAGGGGGTGAGACAGTGAAGCACGGGAACGAGATGGCTTCAGAGATGGGGTCGTTTCGGGCCATGAGTGAGCACCGTGCCTCATGTGAAGGCAAGATGGCAGGTGGTTATTGTACTCTATGTGCTTCACATGTCTCACTCCCTAGACTGGAACAAGACCTCACAGGCTTCACTGTTCATTGTAAAGCGGTGAATGTTAAGGCTCTCAGCCTATGCCCGAGAGGAAGTAAGTTGGAATATAGAAAAAAAATAATAATAATAATTCCCTGTACTTCATAGCCCTCCCCACTATCGGGGGCCGTATCTTAAGATCGTAATTGTTTAATCGAAGTCCTCTTTTTCTAGTTATTAAAAACGTATTCTATGGTGTATTATATGATATATAGAAGCAATAGAACTGTTCAAATTACCTGGGAAGTGTATATTAAACAAAATACAAAACTTTGAATAATGAGGTAAGAGATAGGCTATGTGTTTTTATCACTTTTCAACCCAGACTAGCGGGGGTCTGGGGGCAGCAGCCAGGATGCCCAGGTTACCTTAGGTTAGGTTAATGACCAGCTATGTAAATACAGTAGTGAACATTTGGTTCAGTCTGTGCTCAAAAATCCATTTTCTTTAGGAGGAGGCCATACACTAAACAATTACCGTGATGTTGAAACATTATCTGCAATTTAGCCATGTTGATTAACTCTTAGCCCACTTAACCCCTTCAGACTCATATGACGCAGAGGTTGGCAGATTAGCAATAAGAAATAGAGTTCTCTCACTCTTATAATTAACTCTTTTGCCGACCGTCAATCTTTTATGAATTAGGCTAAATACCAAACCAGCGGGGGTGTGGGGGCGGCAGCCCCCACCTAATATACTAGGTTAGGTTAGGTAAGGTTGTTAGGTTACGCTAATATTACCCCTTATTTTCGTCTTTTACCCCTCAATTTCCCTGTACTTCATAGCCATCCCCACTATCGGGGGGCCGTATCTTAAGATTGTTGGATAATGGGGACAACTTTTTTTCCGGAGATTCTAATAATGACAACCACTGTATAGGCTAATGATGAAAACTAGCTAAACCCCCCCCCCCAAAAAAAAAATCACGAAATAAAAGTTGGCCAGGTTCCTGGATATGTTCCTTAATTTGCATGAACAAATTATAATAGGCCTATAGAAACCTAATAAATCATATAAATAACAAATCCACAAAAATACAATCATTGAAAATAGCTGTGGTCCGTCTCCTTAATATTGACCGAAAAAACGCCCATTCTAATAAATCTCGGAGCTCTTTCGGACAGTCACAGTTTACAAACGCCGTCTTTATGCAGTGTAATCAGGGGGTAACCCCTGCTGGCAACATAGATGACGATTTCAATAATTCATGGGGGGGTGAGGGGGGGCAAAGCCCCCCCTCAACCCATCGTGTATCCAACATTGGCATTATAACTAAGACCATGAATAGGGCCTACACTCATTTCTCAAAATCTGGAGGAAAAAACATAACAAATAAGGGTGCGAGGCTATTCCCTATAATTACTAATATATCCGTTCATCTTGGGACGATATCGCTACCTGTACTAATATACTAATATACTAATTAATATTGATAAATAGAAACGGTTTGAATATCAAGACGCAAATTACACAGTGCACTAATGACATTATAATACACGTTGTGTGAAACATATACACCGCTGATGTTAAATTAACCGGGTGTAAGATTAAGCGGGTGTAATGACGACATGTTGGCCGAGGGCTGGAATGACGTCATCGCTGAGGCCCGCCTTGGCTGATGACGTCACGATAATCAACAACCAATCACAAGCAAGGACACACAACGTCTTGGCTTGGTTAATCAAGATGGCTATATTCTAGTTAATCTCCGTGTTTCAACCCCTCTCTTTCCCTGATATATTTCATACCCTCCCCAGCTATCGGGGTTTAGTATTGTTGAGGTAAGTGAAGAAAATAACTAAGAGATATGAGGATATAAATAAGGATCCTTAGTTAATGGGCAAACAAAATACGGTGACTACCGCTACATAGGATCTTGCCAAACGTTTTTCCCCATTATCCAACAATCTTAAGATACGGCCCCCGATAGTGGGGAGGGCTATGAAGTACAGGGAAATTGAGGGGTAATATTAGCGTAACCTAACAACCTTACCTAACCAAGAGAACGTTACCTAATAATATGCACGTGGAAAATCGCAGAGGGTTTAGTACCAAACCTACATCCTCCGATAGTCATTGACAGTTGTTGTCAACAACAACAACAACAACTCCGATAGTCATGAAATTCAGTGATAGGAGAGGCTGGGAATGCGAAATCCCCCGGATGAATAACAGGGGTGCTATGGGCTCTCTGCGAGAGGGCTGGTTATCACACAGAGGCCCACGTCTCTTCAACAAACTCCCACAGCGAGTAAGAGACATGAGGGACATCTCGTTAGACAACTTCAAGAGAGCCCTAGATGTCGAACTGCAAAAAGTGCCAGACGAGCCCATCCTCGCAAGGGAGCGAGCTGTCGCTTCAAACAGTCTACTGCACCAAATCACCACCCATAACGGGGGGCGTCGCGCTCCTTGGTGCCACTAGAAGAGTGGCGAACACCATCAAAAGGTAAAGGTAACCTAACCTAGTATATTAGGTGGGGGCTGCCGCCCCCACACCCCCGCTGGTTTGGTATTTAATTCATAAAAGATTGACGGTCGCCAAAAGAGGTAATTATAAGAGTGAGAGAAATCTATTTCTTATTGCTAATCTGCCAACCTCTGCGTCATATGAGTCTGAAGGGGTTAAGTGGGCTAAGAGTTAATCAACATGGCTAAATTGCAGATAATGTTTCAACATCACTTTTTCTTTGATATAATTCAGGGCCTCTCCACCTACTGTATATGGATTATTATTGACGAGGTAAGTGAAGGAAATACAGTCAGGACCCCCAATACACGATTCCACAATGCGCGAAAACCCTAATACACGAGTTACCCCTCGAAAATAACATTAATTTATTAAACATTAATTACGCGAGGTGGTACCACAATACACGAATCGAGAGCTAAGAAGGGGCCAAATCCGCTATTCCCGCTTGATACGCGAGCACGTCTACGTTTCGCGAGGCCCAGGCGTAGCTCCGAAAAGAGAAGAAGACAGGCATACGCCTGCCTTCCCTCCCGCTTACCCTCCCTCCCTCCCTCCCACAGTCCCGCTCAAGCGCTAATAGCCGTGCGGAGTGACCAAACGTTTGTAGTGCCTGCCACTTTATTCGCCATGCCACGCCAATATAAGAAGATAACACACAAAATGAAGGTGGAAGTGTTGGATCGCAAGAAAAAAGGAGAAGGAAACTGTGCAATAGGCTTGTCAGAGTAAACTGTTCGTACGATTTGGTCAGGGAGGGAGAAGTTGGAGAAAATCGTGAAGTCCTACGGTCCTAGTCCTAGCCTATCTACTACTAATTTTAAGTTAAGGTTTCATATTTTTATTCATTGTTCTTCTTATATATATGATATAGACTGTACTGTAGAGCCAAAAATGTCGAAAATAGGGCCAAAAATGTCGAAAATAGGCCATAATTGAGAGATGTCACCCAATCTAATTATTCCCATTTAAAGTTAGTTCCACAATACACGAATTCACAATACGCGATGCCTCCTGTCACCCCTATTCTCGCGAATTGGGGGTCCTGACTGTAAGTCTGTATTGAGGATATTCATTAAAGATTCTGTGGTAAACGTAGCCTAGGCTTGGACCCAAATAACAACGGTATAAAACCCTTACCCTTGGTGTACTGGACAATAATGTTCTGCAGCCAAATTAACACAATGCCGCTGGAAGCTCCGTTGGTAATCCCGTTAAATAGAAGATGTTGTAGGTGTTTTCATAAAGCAAAAACACTTCACTATTCATTGAACAACAGTTCCACCATTTCAAATATGGCCGACTGGCCCGAATCCGAGAGATTATAAACACCAAGGATAATAAATGAATCAATGTGACGTCGTAGAGGTATTGAGAAACAAAAGAGGCTCATTATATGGACTGATGTGTATTTCTACACCCGTTAAAATGTTGCGAGAATTTGTGACGTCACCGTCTAGACAGTGACGTACTCCCACAACAACCATTCATATGCCATCATCGCTCGTGACGTCACACCCAGTTTATTGACCAATAGAATATCAGTATACAACTCGACTCGCCTCCACTCGTCGCCCACCAGCTGAGCTGGGAAATTGTAAAAGTGAGTCCACAGATGCCCTCTAATTATTCATTTACCAAGTATATTTTCCATTTATAGTATACTACGAAGCAACATACATAATACATATATACAGTATGTACAAACAACAAATATGCTATAACACTGCCCAGTTCTTGAGATATAATGCATGCCGTTTCGCAGGAATATACCGAAACCTAACCTAAAAGTAATACGTGGATAGAAACTAACCTAAAATGTACGCAATTACCAAAGCAGCACTGGATCGCGCACCTGTAAGGTCCCCCGAGTAAGGTAAGAGGGAAAAAACAAATCTATAAAGCAGAAATCCCGTAAAACAGGACTTGTCATTATGCAGACAAGACTGTGTTTTACCCTATATCTCCCTTATACTGTAATACATTTGCGACGGGAAGGACATTTATAGGACTGAAGACTATTAGCCTATATAACATACCTATAGGCTACGCGGAATTTATTTATTTCTACACCGGGTCGAAACCATCGATATATTATTTAGACAAATATGTTAGTTAGGTCATGTACTGTACTTCATTGCCATATATGTCCACCCCGTCGGTAATTCATTATAAAAAAATCCCTAAATGTCTAAAAAAAATCCCTAAATCTCGCACGGCTCACCCGATCTCCATTTTCTGTTGCGTTGGTGCGGTTAGGTTAGGTTAGGATTTTTTCATTTTCAACTTTTGTTACTTTTCAATATTTTATTTTCAGAGTTCTTCCAATATTACCCCTTTATTTATGCCTCTTACCCCGCAATTTCCCTGATCTTCATAGCCCTCCCCACTATCGGGGGCCGTGTCTTAAGATTGATGGATAAGACTTGTTTTGCATTTTCCGATGGGGTTCATAAAAAAACACAACTAAAAAACCCCAAAACAAGGACAAAAACTAAAAAAATACTTGTAAAAATCGTCCCCGGTGTAAAACTAAATATTTACCGGCTAGGCTACACAAACATCGATGGGGCTTGTAACTGTCAAACCGTAAAATCTTATAGAAATTTGGTACGATTTTAGTTACTGGACACCTATTTGACAGGTAGGGCCTACCGCCAACGATTTACTGTAATAATAATTTTTTTCGGTTTCCACGCATCCAACACCAAGCTAGACCCTTTTCTGGTGTACGGAACACTAAAAATGCAATGGGGACACTTTAATAATGATAATATGAGACGAAATATAAAGACAACTCAGTTGCGTTCGTGGAAGTAGCGTCGCTTTGTTTACTTTACGCTCGGAGTGACTTCCCGGTCCCGCCTTGGCGGTCGACTTAAAATGGCTAAGCTTATAACCAGTTGCTGGGTCCATTTTTTTATAAAGACTTGCGTTATAGGCTGTGGGATACAGGACAGGGTTGAGGGGGGGCTCTGCCCCCCCCCCCCCCTGTGAATTATAATAATCGTCATATATGTGGCCAGCAGGGGGCAAGTAAAACAACTGGCCGTAGTAACCTCGAGCGTCCTTGGTAAACAAACCGCGACGATCCGAAGCGAAGACGGACTCCTGCCGCCGATTTTCGGCCCCGTTTTATTCTCGTCGAAAACCACATTTAAAAACTTATTATATCGTTTTCAATACTAGGCTATTACCGGACCAGAAAAAGGTGTAGCATGGTGTTGGATGCGTGGAAACCGAAAACAAATATGTATTAAATCCTCGGTGGTACCTGTCAAATAGGTATCCAGTAACTAAAATCGTACCGGAAATTTTAATGAATGAAGCTAGGTCCTAATCTAAAATATTATTATACTAGCAAAACAAAAATGGGCTTGGGTTACCGGGCCCTGGGGGGGCTTCGCCCCCCGGACCTCCTACTGTAGTATGGCTAAGTTGCTAACTAACCTTAAAATTGTGTAAGTGTAAGTTAGCCTAATAGGCCTAGGCTATAGCCGGCTACATTAAAATAGGTTAGGCAGCTAGCCCTGGCTGCCCTAGACTAGGCTAGGCTAGGCTAGGCTAGACTAGACTTGACTTCAAAATCACTATATCTGCTTGCCATCATGCCATGTGAGATGTGACAATGTCAGTGCTATAATTTCATTTAATAGATAGATTCATGCATAGTGTCGACTCGGACTCATTCATTCATCGTTCATGGCCAGGAATTGAGGCCAGAGCCGCCAGATTCTGAGGGCTGAGACTCCAAACCTCAGACTGGTCTGTCAATAGGGTAGATAGGCTATATAAATAACTAGCTTAAAATATGACTAAATCACATTTACTTACTTTAGACCTAGGCCTTATACTCTAGGCTGTCCATAAAAGCAGTCTGTGTCAATGTGCCATTTGTAAGTACAGTAATTCTAATAGCCTATAGGCCTAGCCTAGCCTGACTAAAATGCAGGAACCATTTAAAGTTCACTACATTCCCTATGACAATATGATCAAAATGGCGAATGTGTTCCTCAGTCTTCCTGCAGATTTTGTTACCTATAGGCTATAGTTGAAAAATCCCAACCATAATTTTCATACCAGAGCAACTCGGCCTTGAGTTAAATTTCATACTTGGAGTTTTTAACCACTTTTTTAACACTAAAATCACCATTTTGGGGGATCCACATCACCACCAACCTTCAAAGTTTATGGGACATTAATTTAAAGATGTTGTCATCATCATGCATTATTACAAGATAAATACGGGAAAATAGCTGACCGACCATCCGTAACTTCATATTTCACATGTTATTTATAATACATTTATTACCCACTTTTGTTCATTATAATCACTATTATTTCATAGGTACACCCTCACTTACTACCATGAAGATGATTGGTGATGGGCTGGTCTATCAGAGTGAGAACTGAGCGATCTCTGCCATACCCATAGCTTACGAGACAGACTCGTAAATCACTTAGAGGAAAATAACATACTTAAAGATACTCAACACGGCTTTCGTAAAAAACGTTCCTGTTTAACAAACCTCTTAGACTTCTTCCACGATATCCTCAACCTCTACGATGAGAGTAAAGCTGTAGATATTATATACCTTGATTTTCAAAAGGCCTTTGACAAAGTTCCCCACAAACGTTTACTGCTAAAACTAAAAGCGCATGGAATACAAGACGGTGTGTTGAAATGGATAGAAAATTGGCTCAGCGACAGAAAGCAAAGAGTAGTCATAAACGGTAAGGCATCTAAATGGACCAATGTAAGTAGCGGGGTACCCCAGGGATCGGTACTAGGACCAATTCTCTTTCTAATTTACATCAACGACATAGATGAGGGTCTCACCTGTACAATCTCAAAATTTGCTGACGATACAAAAATTGCAAATAGCGTACTCTCAAAAGAACAAGTTGACGATATGCAACACAATCTAGATAAATTGTCATGTTGGGCCCAAATTTGGCAAATGAGTTTCAATGCGGATAAATGTAAAGTACTGTACTACATATCGGATACCTAAATGAGAAAGCAAACTATTCGATGAATGGCACTCAGCTTAAGAATGTAAACAGAGAAACCGATCTGGGAGTAACAATATCGAGTAGGCCTAACCTAAAACCGAGTCAACAATGTTCAGAAGTTGTTAAGAAGGCAAACAAAATAATTGGCTTTATAGGCAGGTCATTTGAGCATAAATCCAAAGAAGTTATCCTAACCCTTTACAATTCCTTAGTCCGCACTCTTCTGGAATATTGCGTTCAATCCTGGTGCCCTTATTACCAAAAAGATATAAACAAGCTAGAACGAGTTCAACGTAGAGTTGAAAAACATGCATCCTCCTTCATTCACTGTCCCCCCCTTCACTCACTCAACCCCACAATTTGCCGGAGGATAACAGGGTTTTCACAATACGTAGACGGAGGTCTTTTAAAAAAAAAAAAAACTTAGAGTTACCAAAATGATACCTAGCCTAAACAACAAACCATACGAAGAGCGTCTTAGAGAATTAAATCTATTTCCTTTAACCCAGCGCAGATTAACCCTCCAGCCCCGGCTATGTATTATATATACAGTATATTCCCTGAAATCCGGGTGTTTTGGCCGAAAAACGTCTAGCCTAGGCTACCGTATCTTTGTTATTCTGACTGCTTCCGCATTCCCGCGCATCCCCAAGCGTAGCTGTGTTTCTTACCTGTAGAATGGCGTTAAGTAGAGCTCTCTAAGTCAACTGGTTCAGTTGTGATGATGATTTCATTGGAGATAACTTTATGGCAAAAACAGCCACTTTACACTACTTTTTGATACTTAACAACAACATACAGGCACACACGAACAAGCGACGCTCTCCTTCTTGTGGCCGGAGATGCGGCGCGTCGGTCCAGCCGGCTGTTGTTTACATGCGTCGGACCGACGCCTCGCACACCAAGCTCACAGGCTTTCAACCACTGGGCGTTAAAGAGCCCTTCCGGGCAGCTCTGGTATGCTTTTTTATGGGCGTTCAAGAGCCCTTCCGGGAACGAAGGGTTAAGAGGTGACTTAATTCAAGTGTTCAAAATCATCAAAGGCATCGACAATATGAACTTCACTATCGACCAATCTAATTACACGCGGGGAAACGGTTGCAAAATTATTGGTAAATCTTTTAACTCACACGAATCTAAGAATTTCTTCTTCAATCGAGTTGTCAACTTGTGGAATGGGCTTCCCCGAAACGTTATAGACTGCATCACCGTTGATTCATTTAAACTCCGCGTAGACAAATATCTCGCATCAAACCCGCGACTGACTGCGTTTGTAAATGAATAACTTTATTTTATCCCCCCCTCAGTTACTAACCCATCTGTCCCCTACTAACTTCCTAATCCTACCACGGACATTAGTTCCAGGGCAGTAATTCCCTTTCCAATGTTCCCTTACCCACTCTAAACCACTGTTTGGACACTTGATCCTCAGTGTTTTGGAGGACAAGCAACCTAGAAGGGTCACTAGATCTGTTGTTGCTTGATTTCCTTTGTACTCCTTTGTACTCTGACTGTTCCTTTTACTTATATATCTTCTAGATCTCGAGTGACGGCGTCTCTTCCGTGGATTGACCTCCCAATCTACCAAGATTGGAAGCCAAAGAGTCACATTTTTCCCTTGCCCCTCAACTTTCTCTTCATAATTGCTGAGGGGGCACAGGGCCCTGGGTGGGGCTTTGGTTTCCCGGGCGTTTCCGCACCCTCCTCAGCTCCCTGCCATGGAGTGGCTTCGGTCACCCAGGCTTTCTTGTGGTCGGCAGGGAGGGTTCTGTTGGGGTGCTCGGTTATGGCCGTGCTCGGGGCCTTGGGGCTGTTCGGCCAGGCAGTCTGGGGTACCGCAACAACAACAACAACCATGAAGATGATTATACTCATTATTACTAGGAAAATAGGTCAGGAAATGGTTATTTGAGCATCTCGATATTTCATAGGCCTACGCCGAGATAATTTGCGCTATGAAAAATACTCGGCAAGTCAGTTCAGTTCAGTTGATCTGCGGGAAGCTATAGGCCTTTTCATCGGCGCCTTCCTTTTTGTTTTCTTTCTTTTGTTATCTTCTTTGCTTATTTCACTTATTTAAAACCATTTTCTGTTTTCTTCCTTCTTCTGGCGTCTTGATTTCTTTCTTCTTAGTCACTTAGTGGTTGTATTCTCCTTCTTGGTTTCTTTATTCTTGATCTGGTTTTTACTTAACTTTAGTCTATTATCCTATTTCCTACTCTTATCTAGCTACAGCTGCATTATTTCTATCTATTTGTCTCTTCCTCCAACACCTGTATATGATGTTTTTAGTCTTATGGATATTACTATTTCTGAATAAGAGTTCACCTACTAACCTATCTTCTTCATCTATATATGGTTGTTGGAGTAATGGTTCTGCAGATCTTGCTTCTACATAAGATGGACACCACAAAATAAAATGATTAAGGTTTTCATTTGGGTGCCCACACATATCACACTCAGTATTCCCATCTCTAAATCTTTTTCTATCGTTTAAATCTAGATTATTTGTCCTTGCCTTGTAGAGGATCACTGATGCTGGCTTATTGTCATATACCAGGTATATCTTCTTTTAATTTTTTTTTCCAGTTCCTATACCGTATATACTTAAACTTTAATTATTGTTTATTCCTTCTAGCCACAATTGTGTACCGGTATCATGTTTATTTATAATTTTCTTTATTTCATCTTTATTCATTCTTATTAATTTACTGTAATTTATGTTTAGGTCCATCAGGTACTGTATTGTTGTTTTTAACCATTTATCTGTATTTATTTCTCTTTTTTCGTCGATGATTCGCTTCAATAGATAATTTCCTCTGCTCTCTTCTATGTACTTAAGGTACCCGGTACTTAACCTGGCCCTCCATTATTCTAGCTAGCATTGTTGATGCACCTATCTCCCCTCTTAGAGTCTCTGTTTTAGCATAGTTGGGTGCTCCTAAGATTTGTCGGTACACTTTATTTTCTATTCTTTGCAGTTGTTCTATTTCTGTTTTATTATATCCTAGTACGCTGGCACCGTAGAGTATCGAAGGCAGGGCCACGCACTTCCAGAAGATTTTTCCTATGAGGATCTTATGGCAACTTTGCGCTATTACTGGGTAGGTTAGGTTTGCCAGCTGTCTAGCCTTTTGTAGCGCATATTCTTTTTGTGCTTTAAAACGGTTTTGGGTATTGTTTATTTTCAGCCCTAGATATTTTATTTCGCTTGTGACTTCAATATCTCCAATTTTCTCGGGTTTATCTTTCATATTGAATATTATTACTTTACTTTTATCTTTGTTTATTTTTAAGCCACACGCGTTACCAATATTTATCAGATTTGCTATCGCTCTCTCCGCTTCTTCAATTGTATGGGTTAGTATTAGACCATCATCAGCAAAAAAAAGTACGCTTAGTTTGAGAACGCTATCATCAAAACCTTCTCCTTTTTCTTCCAATGATTTTATTATATTGTATGTTCCTATTTTGAAGAGTGTCGTCGACGCTGTTCACCCTTGTTTTATGCCGCTTGTTATTTCTATTTTCTTATAGTTTTTTAGCTGGATTTCAGTTTTGTCTTTTGTGTAAATTTTTGCAACTAGGTCGATTACATTTGGATGGATATTATATTTTTTCATGGCTTTAATTAGGTAGCTTCTCTTAACGGAGTCGTATGCCTTGCTGAAGTCGATAGATGTTACAATTAATGATTTGCTGATGTCGAAGGATCTGTCTATACAATGTTTTAATATAAATAAGTTATTTTCTATTCTACCGCCTTCGGTGAAGCTGCTTTGAACCTCTAAAACTTCCCCACTTGCAAACCAGGTGCATTTCTATTGGTTCTTTTACTACAATTTGCATGAACATTTTGTACGATATGTTTGCCAGAGCTATTGGTCTAAGGTCTCTCGCTGAGGCTTTGATTTTCTTGGGGATCATGACGGTTTTTGTTTTTTTCCACTCCTCCGAGATCTCCCCTTCTTCTATTATTTTATTAACACTTTTTGCCATAGCTTCCATACATTTTTCACTTTTTAAAAGTGCTTTGTATAGCTCTGGTTTAAGTTCATCGGCCCCGGCAGCCTTTCTATTCTTTAGTTTATCGAGGCAAATTTTTATCTGAGGTACAGTTATCTTTGTTTGTTTCATATGGATTATACTTTTGTCTATTCTTCCCATCACTTCCATGTGATCTATTTGGTCGTTGTTAAATACTATATGTTCTAGTCTTATGTCTACTCTTAACCTATCTTCGTTTTCTTGCTCCATCCTATTGCTATAGGTTTGTTTCTCTTCATCGTCCCATACTGTAGGCCTATTGATATAATTTTTGTGGTTTCTGTAAATATGGCTCCAGTATCACATTACTTTCTCCTCGGTTTCCCTATCTGTTAATTATTTACCCTCATTGTTATATACTGTACTGTACTGTAATTCATTGTTATATACTGTACTGTACTGTAATTCATTGTTATATACTGTACTGTAATTCATTGTTATATACTGTACTGTACTGTAATTCATTGTTATATAATGTACTGTACTGTAATTCATTGTTATATACTGTACTGTACTGTAATTTATTGTTATATACTGTACTGTACTGTAATTTATTGTTATATACTGTACTGTACTGTAATTCATTGTTATATACTGTACTGTACTGTAATTCATTGTTATATACTGTACTGTACTGTAATTTATTGTTATATACTGTACTGTACTGTAATTCATTGTTATATACTGTACTGTACTGTAATTTATTGTTATATACTGTACTGTACTGTAATTCATTGTTATATACTGTACTGTACTGTAATTCATTGTTATATACTGTACTGTACTGTAATTCATTGTTATATACTGTACTGTACTGTAATTCAAATTCCTTTTCACCTTTTGATTCTTTTTTCCTAAGTTTATTTATATATGTCCAAATTTTGTTTGTTTCCATTTTTATCATCTTTTATCTCCTTTGCTACTTTCTTTTCATGCTCAAACAATGCTTCCTTTATCGTTATCTGTGTTTTATGTTTCTCTTCTTGATATAATGCTTTAAACAAATTTTTATCCTCCTCTGTTTGTGCATTTCTTCTAAGTCTATTGAAATGTTTTCTTTTCATTATCCCCTGTCTTATGTTTTCATTTATCCATGGGGGTTCAGTCCCCTTGGTTCGACTATTTATTTTTCTTTTATATTCTGTATTTAATTTTAAATTCGCCACTTCCTTTATATTTCTATTTAGTTCTTCTATTCTATTTGTCTCTTGTCTATCAACCCTATTCTCTAACTCTTCAACAAAATTTGAAAGCGATTCATTATCTGTTTTAAAATAGTTCAGTTGCTGGTCGGGAAGCTATGCCTTTGCAACGGCGCCTCCCTTTTGTCGTGTTTTCAGTTTTCTAATTTTACAGTAAAATTTATTATGTGCTATTTCTTCTTGCTTGTTTTCCCTTCTTCTTGGTTGTTGATCTTGGTTCTTGTTTCTTCTTATGTCTTTATAATTGCCCGGTTATAGAGTATGGAGGGCGCTCGCATCGTCAGTTATGTTTTTGTAAACAAACAAGAAGGTGCCGTTGTAAAGGCTTCACCTGAGTGGCAAGCCGCAAGTGGAAGGTAGCTGCGAGGTATTATGTCATTATTGTTGGATATATATATATATATATATTTTTTTTTTTTTTTTTTTTTTTTTTTATACCATTGTTATGGAATTTTGTATGGGCTAATGAACAATGAGAGTTTGCAAATTATGACCATTAGCTTAGAGTAGCTAGACATTCTAGTTTTGCGGACTTTTGACAGTCTGCCTGCCAGCAGCCAATCGAGGGAATTTTTGGTTAGGCAGCCAAACTGGTATGAATTTTTAAATTTTCTCCATTTCGGTATGACTAAAAGATTTGACCTATTTTGGCACACTGAAGAATGTAGTTACCGGGTGTACCGCCCGTCTTGTTTACACTACGCGGACGCTCAGCATCATTTTCCCGTCTATTTTGACTGCCTTTGGATACAAAAATACATTACCCTAACCAAACAACCTAACCTAACCTAGTATTATAGATTTATAAGTATTTATGGTACGATTTTAGTTACTGGACACCTATTTGACAGGTACCGCCAACGATTTAATACATATTTGTTTTCGGTTTCCACGCATCCAACACCAAGCTACACCCTTTTCTGGTGTACGAAACAATAAAAAAGCAATGGGGACACTTTAACCCTCTCACCACGGAAGGGCTCTTGAACGCCCATAAAAAAGCATATAACAGGTACCCGGATGGTATCTTGAACGCCCAGTGGTTGAAAGCCTGTGAGCTTCGTGTGCGAGGCGTCGGTCCGACGCATGTAAACAACAGCCGGCTGGACCGTCGCCCCGCATCTCCGGCCACAAGAAGGAGAGCGTCGCTTGTTCGTGTGTGCCTGTATGTTGTTGTTAAGTATCGAAAAGTGGTGTAAAGTGGCTGTTTTGGCCATAAAGTTATCTCCAATGAAATCATCATCACAGCTCAACCAGTTGACTTAGAGAGCTCTACTTAATGCCATTCTACAGGTAAATAACACAGCTACGCTTGGGGATGCGCGGGAATGCGGGAAGCAGTCTGATTAACGAATATACGGTAGCCTAGCCTAGACGTTTTTCGGCCAAAACACCCGGGTTTCGAGGAATATATATATAATACATAGCCGGGGCTGGAGGGTTAATAATGATAATATGAGACGAAATATAAAGACAACTCGGTTGCGTTCGTTCGTGGAAGTAGCGTCGCCTCTTTGTTTACTTTACGCTCGGAGTGACTTCCCGCCTTGGCGGTCGACTTAAAATGGCTATTTTTTTTATAAAGACTTGCGTTATAGGCCGTGGGATACAGGACGGGTTGAGGGGGGGCCTCTGGCCCCCCCCCCCCCCCCGTGAATTATAATAATTGTCATCTATGTTGCCAGCAGGGGGCAAGTAACAGCTGGCCGTAACCTCGAGCATCCTGGGTAAACAAACCGACAATCCGAAGCGGCGACAGACTCCCGCCGATTTTCGGCACAAACGCGCCGTTTTATTCTCGTAGAAGACCACATTTAAAAAGTTATTACAGTATATAGTTTTCAATACTAATACCGGACCAGAAAAAGGTGTAGCTTGGTGTTGGATGCGTGGAAACCAAAAAAAAATATGTATTAACCCTTGTCTAGCGGGGTGTTTTGGGCTGTTTTGGGCATATTCAGGCCCTCCTGAATGATCAATCGAGTATCTGCATGAAACAAAAATTATTTACCAAAAAACTAGGCGCTAAAAGCTTCAAAATGAGACCAGAACGAGCTACGTAGCACTCGTGGTTCTCATACAGTGATACCCTGAACATGGGAGTTTAGCATATTTCGGCATATTTTTCCCAGCTATGCTCACTACTGGCTACACTGCTGGCCTCTTGAGAACACAGGGAACATGAGTTAATGGGCGGCGGTAAGCCCTGGGAGTCGGCTGTCTGGCCTGCTGCGCTCCCGGCCATTTGCACTCGATTTTAACCCTTTAAAAGCCTTAATAATGCTCCTAACTTGCTGCAAATTGGTACACGACTTAAGTCGAGCGCCGCTCTTTAAGGGTTAAATATTGGTGGTACCTGTCGAATACAGTAGGTGTCCAGTAACTAAAATCGTACCGTATTTATTTTATTATAAGTATTTATAGGCTAGATGATTTATGTTGTATGTCTGTATAGTGGTACTGTACACCCGGTAACTACATCCTTCCCGGGCCGGTGTCGATAAATATTTACCTATGGTCCCGTTAAAATATCCTCAACTAACCTATTAAAAACTGTTCAGGGGACTGGTTAGAACTTGTAGGATGTTTAATTGAATTGCGGAAATCAGTATTTACTGAGAAATAACAGTCTTGAAATGTGCTATGGGTCACCCAGGGTCCCAGGTAAACAATGACTAGTTTTTTTTCAGGTAATTTGTTGTTTTTTATTTTTTATTTGATATTCAGTGTTGTTTAATACTGAGGACCGTCGCATTTTAGTATTTTCAACATTAGCATATTTCAGTAAAGTAGCGGCGGCCGTTGCTACCGCCGCCGCCAACACCGTGAACGACTGCAGCAGTGCAAGTACTGTACTGATACTGAGCTGGATACACAGGCCTAGTTTGCCTTTTTCCAGAGGATCTACTGTAAGAAACTAAGAATTAGCCTAACCTAACCTAACCGAAAACTAACCTGTCTCGCCGACGGTCTAAACCCAGCTCACGTTCCCTGTTTATGGGTGCGCGACGGTCTATACCCAGCTCACATTCCCTGTTTATGGGTTCGCGACAGTCTAAACCCAGCTCACGTTCCCTGTGTTATGGGTGAACAATCCAACAGCTTCTCGTATTTCACTATAAATAGTGATTTTGACACGGTAATTACATGTACACCAACAAAGTATCGTTCATGAAAGTGATAAAACACTGATAATCATCGATGGGGCCCGTAACTGGTTGGTCATAAACTAATACCTGCATTTGGAAATTAGAAAGTAGCCTAACCTATTTATGACCACAAATTTGTTCATGACTAGCCTAGGCCTAGGCCTGTTTTTTTCGGTTTTAGGTAGCTTTCATCAATAGGCTAGGCCTAGGCTATAGCCTACAATGGTTTTAATTACAATAGCCTACTCGGATTAGGCTATAGGCTAGCCTATTAACGTAATAGCCTGTCCAATGATCTAACAAATAGGGGCCGAGTAGGATGTAGGCTACCGATACTGTACTTTTTTTTTTTTTAAGGGCCTAAATCATCAGTTAGGCCTATACTAGCCACCCCTATTTTGTCGCTATTCTGTTGGTACTAATAGGTTAATATTATTAGTAGTAGACTTAGTATGGTTTGATGATGTGCGGAAATTTATATTTGACTTGAAATAGATTGGCCTACATTGAAGTATTACAAACCTTCAGCAAAGTGAGACTTGTCCGCCGCGGTTTGTTTACCTGGGTGTACAATTCTCCCTACCAATAAATGCCTACAGTGGCCGATAGAGGCGCTGAACGCAATGTTTACCGCGGTGCATTGTGGGAAATTGGCGACATCGCGGACCTATCCACCCTCCCTCTCCTTCAACAACAATTCTTTATTATAAGCAGTTAGTCAAAATGTCTGTAGCCTAGCTGATACATACTTTGGTCTACCACTACCACTTTATCTAACACTACCACTTTATCCACCACTACCACTTTACCCACCACTACCACTTTACCCACCACTACCACTTTACCCACCTACCACTTTACCCACCTACCACTTTACCCACCTACCACTTTACCCACCTACCACTTTACCCACCTACCACTTTACCCACCTACCACTTTACCCCACTACCACTTTACCCACCGCTACCACTTTACCCACCGCTACCACTTTATCCACCGCTACCACTTCATCCACCACTACCACTTTATCCACCACTACCACTTTATCTACCACTACCACTTTATCCACCACTACCACTTTATCCACCACTACCACTTTATCCACCACCACCACTTTATCCACTACTACCACTCTATCCACCACTACCACTTTATCTAAAATATAAACATGTAGAATCACAAAAAATCAAGATAAACTGTGTAGCCTATATCCTAAGTGTTGGGTATTGTTGATGTCGACAGTTGTAGGTCTGGTGCTAGTTCGGAAGTGTCCACCAGAGGTCTCTAGTGAATTCTTGGTAGGGTCAATTGGTTGGGCCGCGGCGTACTTGGTTTTTTCCCCCTGCTGTCAATATATTATATATATGATGATGACAATAAGGTATGGGGGGGGTGAGGGGGGGCAAAGCCCCCCTTCATGGGGAAATCGGTTTTTCAGAGGCGTGTAAATACTTCCAAACACTAGGCTATATTGATGAAAATTAACACAGAAAACTATAAATCCGTGTGAAAATTAGTGACATTAATATAAAAAAAAATAAGTTTCTGCGTCTACTGAACCATCCAAAAACATGCTAAAAGGGATTTTTTGAAGGGGTAGTATAACTGTAGATTTACCTTTTTTTGAGAGAGAGTAAAAATAATGTGGGGGGGGAGATCCAGGCTACGTAGCTTAACCCTCTCACGGTCTTGACGCAATTTTGAGCCTATTGGGGATACTTTAAAGCCTTTGTTACCATCAGGGGTATTTAGAAACCTTTAGTTTAGTTTCTTCAACCTCTGCAGTTGTCTTTGTTGAGTTAGCTGTGGGCAGAAAACTAGTTTTGGAGAGGTAATTATAAGAGTGAGAGAACTCTTATTTATTATTGCTAATCTGGCAACCTCTGCATCATAAAAACGTGAAAGGGTTAAAACTGAATTGGTGCGAAATAACCCATACAAATGGCTTCAAACTAGATCACCTATGCTTTAAAAAGGACAGTTTCTACATATTGGTTTGGAAATTGGGTTGTTGACAGCCTATGTGGAATAGATTGTCTAGTAGGGTACCGGTACTTTGTCTTGAGGCCTAATCAGCTCAGAAACGGTGGGAAGTTTCAGACCAAATAAAACATAGCCTAATTTGTTAGTCATATGAATGACATTGGTTGGTTGTAAAAGGCACTCTACAGATTTCACTGTTCTACAGTGTTCTTATGCTGTAGATTACTTCTGCAGAAAAATAAAGGGTAAGGATGTAGTATTTAGGCGTATCGCCCGCCTTGTTTTCACTACTCGCAGGTTCGCGATCACGTCCCCGTCTATTTTGACTACCGTGGGATACAATAAAACCACCCCCTCACCCCATGTCCCTCAGTCCATGACTTATTATCATTGTCATATATACAGTATATTGCCAGCAGGGGGCAAATTACAGAAAAAAAATAACAAAATAGACGGAAACGTAACCGCCAGTGCACAACCTATGTAAACATGACGATCGTATGCCCGGATACTATATCCTTCCCAATAAAAGTTATTTTACATATGATTCTTATCAGTCCTCTCTATTATGTTTTATTGCTACAATATGGAATTCATTACCTAATGTAATATCTTTTGACAGGTGTGTCGCGATCTGGCCGAGTGAGGAAGAAATCGTCCAAACTAACTGATTTTGAGTCACCCGATGAAATTGACACTCGGTTTAAAAGAAAGACTGACCGGCCACCGAAGGTTGTCCACCACCACCACCACCACCACAGTCCTATGAAGACAATGAAGGTTTCATCACCGGGAGTAAGTTACTATTTGTAATTCCATTGATGGGGTCGTTAAGGGGAGATGAGCCGGTTTTTTGGTCTATTAATTCATTTATTCCTTTATTTTTTAGTTTCCTTGTTAGACCTTCATCAAGCTTAGATAAACACCCCATAGACCCCCTTCAAGATAAATTTTTAAATTTTTTGGTAGAAAAATGTCACGGCCGAAGGCTGGTTCCTCTTGAAATTTTCGGGCTCGCTTGCGCTCGCCAGGAAAAAATTAACATTTAAATGGCACGAAAGGTCTTAAAATTAACAAAATGGGCCCAAAGGTTTTAAAATTGCCAAACTAATGGGCCGAAGGTCTTATAATTTCAAAACAAATGGGGCTTAACACGAGGGAAAAAGGGGACCAGAAAAATGGCCCATCTCCCTTTATATTGTTCTTTATAAAAGTACACAACCATATCGGTGCTGAAAAGACTCAGAAACTCTTTACAGCAAGTAAATGATACGTGTAGGTTTATAGACATTAGCTTGTAAGACGTGAGATCGGACAAGTGAGGCAGCTCTTACCAGGGCTGCCTGGAACGCCACCATTAGGACGTGAGACCAGAACCACATTTTGTGAGCACTCGGTCTTTATATTTGTATACAGTATTGATAATGAGATAAATCTTCCATGTTTACTGTGATTTCTTTTATGTCAAGCTTTTATGAAAAAATATAATTGTTCCTTGTACAGCACTGTACAATAGACTATTTGTTGTAATTCTATTCACAAGTGAGCTAGAATTTATATACAGGGTGTCAAACGAAAAGCGAGGCCATTCTTTTTAGTCTTATTTTTGTATATGCTAAGATTAAATTATGGTGCAGTATATTATGGTATACATTATGCATTATACAGTACATACATTATACATACATTATGGTACAGTTCAAATTATATCTTTGGAAGTGATAAAATTCCAAAAACAATGCTATTTTATGTTAATTTTTATGTATTCCTTCTCATTTTCATTCAAGTCTTCAAACAAAATTGCTCCGCTTTTGCCACCCTGTTTGTATGTACAGTGATCCCTTGCATTTGGCGATTTAATTAGTCTAGCCAAACCATCGCCAAAAGTGTATTTCGCCAAACGTAGCTAGTACTTTAAATGGGAAAATTATCCATTAGTCTTTGACGAGGCCCGAGTTCACCCTTTTCAAACCGCCCGGCATGCGCATCGTCGATCGCCGATACACTCGGCGCCGTCTGCTTACTCTGTTTTTGCTAGAAGACATAGGCCTAGCCTATATATATCCACAAAGAAATTACCTAACCTAGGTTAGATGTATATCAGGCAGCAGAACTCATTGTTATTCTTGTGAATAGTCTTATTAAGGAATAACCACATAACCTTAGCAAAAAGTTGCTAAGTCACTAGCTAGCCAGACCAAAAAATGGTCTAACCTAGCTTAGATATATATCAGGAGGCATAAATCACTTTTACCTTGTGAATGGTGAAGACTAGAATTTTCTATACCAACTGCTTTTCGATTGAGCAAAATAATTAAATTGGTTTTGGATCCGTGGTCACTTCTTTGATTAATTAATTATCGATTGAGCCCCTGAGTCAGCTGATGCGCGCGTTTGTGTTTGTGTGTCGCGGACTGTTCGGCACAATAAACAAAGCAAAACACAAGAGATATGAGGTTCACAAATCTGTTTGGTCAAGATTACTCTGTTAATATACGTTTATGAAATATACCTGTGATATTCTCGCTATCCAAGCAGCTCCATTAGGGTTTTGTGAATAGGCCTAAGCCTATCTATAGCCTAGCCTCGGCCTAAGAGTAACTCTCAATACTTAGTTTCTTACAGTAGATCCTCTGGAAAAAGGCAAACTATGCCTGTGTATCCAGCTCAGTACCAGTACTTGCACGGCTGCGGTCGTTCACGGTGTTGGCGGCGGCGGTAGCAGACGCAACATTTTTACTATTCTGTATATTTGTTTTATAATCAAACTTCAAATCTTGTCTTCCCCATGCTTTATCAAGATTACTTTCAAACTCCCTTATTGATTCGGAATCGACTACATACTGGGGCAGTGCGTTCCACTCATTTACCACTCTATCACAAAATGAGTTCTTTGCCTTCTCAAGCCTATTTCTTTCTTTGTAAATTTTCTTAGAGTGTCCTCTCGTTCTTGTTCCCTCCCGCATCAAGAAGATACCTTCAAACACATCCTCATCGTACTTTCCTGACACTATTCTTAAAAGTCTCTATCATATCCCCTCTCTTTCTCCTATATGCCAGTGTCCTCTGCTCATAGCCCGCGTTCTTCAACGTTGGTACCAGCTTGCTAGCTCCCCTCTGCACTTTCTCCACTGCTTCTATATCCTTTACCATATATGGAGCCCACACCTGGTTCGCATATTCCAGGTGCGGCCTAACCAGCGCTGTATAGAGATTCCTGAAGATTTCTTCGTCAAGTGACACAAATGTCCTCCTTATCAGCCCTACAATTCTATTGGCTTTGTTTATCTTTTCCGCTAAATGTTCTGAGAAATTTAACTTATTGTCTATCACTACTCCTATATCCTTTTCTGCATTCACTTCCTCCATCGCTTCATACATACTGTATCCTACCTTGTCTATCTTGCTGGTCCCAATCCGCATGTACTTGCATTTTTTTGGATGAAAAGGCATTAACCAATGCTCAGACCATCCCTTCATGCCCTCCACATCTCCTTGAAGCAAACCCATATCTTCCTTACTCCTCACTCTTCTATACAGCTTAGTGTCATCCGCATACAGGTATACCTCACTTCCATTAGTTATAACTTCAGGCAAGTCGTTGATAAATATAACGAACAGCAGTGGTCCCAACACAGATCCCTGAGGTACCCCACTTGTAATTTCCCTCCACCCCGAGCCTATTCCATTCACCAGTACCCTCTGTCTCCGATCTTTCAGGAAGGCTTCTATCCATTTCACACATTTCTCCCCTATCTTATAGCTTCTAACTTTCTCTATTAACCTTTTATGTGGGACCTTATCGAAGGCCTTCATAAAATTGCAATATACCACGTCTATTACATCACTATCTTCTAGAATTTGCATCCAATCATCTACCACCTTAATTAGCTGTAGTACCGTCGACCTCCCCGGCAAGAATCCGAACTGTCTCCCACTGAAAAGTTGGTTTGACTTCATATGATCCATTATTCCTTCTCTAATTACCGTTTCCATTAGTTTACACACAACACTTGTCAAACTGACTGGTCTATAATTCCCTGGGTCATTTCTCTTTCCCTTCTTAAATATAGCTGTTATGTTCGCCTCTCTCCAATCCATCGGGATTTGTCCTGTATTAAATGATACCTCAAATAACATTTTCAATGACTCTACTAACATCTCCCCTCCTTCCTTTATGATTCTTGGGTGTATCCCATCCGGTCCCGGTGACTTACTTCTGTTCATTTTTTCTATAGCCCTTCTTATTCTAGCATGGGAAAACTCTATTAGTTCTAGTGCCGGTGCCTGTTTGATGGGAATAGTAGGCACTGCATCCTCCGACTCCACTGTTAGTACCCCCCCAAAGTATTTCCCCAGCACCTCTGCTTTCTCCTTATCAGTCTCCGCTCTACTCCCATCATTTAACCCCCCTACCAGCTCTGGGATCCCTACTCTTCTTGTTAACTTTTCCTGAATGTACTTCCAGAATATTTTTTGGATTATCCTTCACATTTCTAGCTATCTCTCTCTCCCTCTCCTTCACCCCCCTCCTTGTTTCCCACCTTATTTTATTGTTTATTTGTCTGCATTCCAGATCCACTTCCTTAGCCTCTATACTAGACTCCCTGTTCTTTTTTAACAATTTTAATCTTTCCCACAATTGTTTCTTTCTTCTAATCAATATCCAAAGCTTTCTTTTCATTGGCAATTCTGGGTTAGTTCTTTTCCTCAATTTTGTTTTATCCTTATATTCCCTTACTGGTACACTTTTGGATACAGCATTCTCCAGTTTGACTCTAATTTTCCTCCACATTCCTTCAGCGTCTTCACCGTTCAAGTATTCCCCCAGTCAATGTCCAAACACCGTCTCAGCAGCTCCTAATCTGCTCTATCATACATGTATATTTTTCTATTGCTTCTATTATCCCTCTCTGATTTAATGTTACAACTAAAGCTTATACAGGCATGGTCACTACGACCTATAGGGCTATCCACATTAACATGTTCCACTATATCCTCTTCATTGCTAAAAATCAAATCAAGTACACTCCCCTGCGTCCCATCTCTATATCTTGTCATCTCTACAATATGTTGCGTTAAAAAACAATCTCTCACTTTCTCTATAAACTTATTTTCCAGGCTACCCTGTCCCGCTGGAGTAGTACAATTTGCCCAGTTGATCCTTGGCAAATTGAAATCTCCAATCAAAATTTTATATCTGTTCTCTCTATTATCTATCTCCTCCATTGCTTTCAGTAGGTTATCATCCTCTCCCCTGCTATTATTTGGGCTTCTGTATATAGAGGCAATTAGAATTGATCCTCTTACACATTTTACTTCAATACACAAATACTCACAATACTGTACTGCTGTCTCATATCCACCTCATTAACCTTGAGCTCTTTTCTTACATAAATAAACAGTCCTCTTCCAACCTCTGCTCTAATAGCATTTCTCTCATATAACTCCAAACCCTCCAAACTACATTCCACCAGTTCCCTTTCAATTCTAGCATTTTTTGGTCTTACTTCCTGTAGGGCTATGACATCAGGTTTTTCCTCTTCATCCTGCAACCTACATATCAGTTCTCTTTTCTTGTCCTGGGTAAACACATCCACATTACTAAACATAATCCTTAATCCATCTACCATTCCTTCAGCAATTACACCATCCCGCTCCTCCAGTCCGTACCCTACTCCCCCGTTAGCACTACTGGGTCTGCCTCTTTGTCTCCTCTACTGTAGCCTACATGAAACAACAGCAATAAAAAAGACTAGATAATAGATAACAGATTTTATTTACCATGAATTATTTAGAGTTAGGCCTGGTGAGACGAGCTTGCGGGCGGTGCATTCTGGGCCGACGCCATTCCGTGACGTCGGCATTCTCGCCAAAAGTGTATTTGAAGCGTCAAATTCGGATTCTGGTACCATATCCAACCCATCGCCAATACTGTGTTTCGCCAAGCTGAAACCCGCCAAACGTGAGGGACCACTGTATGTATGTATTCACTCAGGCCCATTCCCCATTTTGTTTTTTTCTGGGGGTGGCCGGCTCAAGACAGAGCCCGAATGGGGACCCTGTTTATATACTGTTCTTGTTTTAACTGGGCTTAAATGTTTTTTTTTTTTTTTTTTCCAGATGAGTGAAGTTTATGAGGACTCTGATAGTTACATGGAGGATGACATGGTGGATGTGAAAGACGGTAAGTAATAGTAAAATAAAATGTAAACGTTGGTGTATTATCAACTCTATTTAACCCGTACAGTACCGGTGACGTCGTTTTCTATATACAGTCAGGTCTTGATATACACGGTTAATTCATACCCTGTACGTACAGTGTACAGTATATCAAAACCGTGTTTTTAGAAATAACAGGCCTTATGGGAATTAATTAATTCGTTCCAGCCACTTTCCCAAAGTCCCCCTTTTGGCCCTTTTTGCCTACCTTCAGCCGATTTATATTACATTATACCACCATGGCGATGGGCTGGTCTATCAGAGTGAGACCTGAGCGATCTCTGCTATACCCATAGCTTACTCTGACTGTTCCTTTTACTTATATATTTTCTAGATCTCAAGTGATGGCGTCTCTTCCGTGGATTGACCTCCCAATCTACCAAGATTGGAAGCTAAAGCGGCACATTATTCCTTTGCCCCTCAACTTCCTCTTCATAATTGCTGAGGGGCACAGGGCCCTGGGTGGGGCTTTGGTTTCCCGGGCGTTTACGCACCCTCTCAGCTCCCCGCCATGGAGTGGCTTCGGTCACCCAGGCTTTATTGTGGTCGGCAGGGAGGGTTCTGTGGGGGCGCTCGTTTATGGCCTTGGCCTTACTCGGGGCCTTGGGGCTGTTCGGCCAGGCAGCTTGGGGAACAACAACAACAACAACAACATTATACCACCAACATCATATGACATAACATAGAATACATTAACCCGTAAATGGCGGCAAAGCTCATAAGAGGTTTTACTGGGCGAGGGCGGCAAAGCTCTTAAGAGGGAGGCCTAAAAAAAACATTTAAACGGCCCCAGTAGCGCTAATTTATTTTTTATTTTTTTCTATACCTCATATCACTCCTCCACACCCCCTCCTTCCTCCACATCCCCTCCCCCTTCAATTATCACCTATTTTCCCTGTTAATCCCTAATTCGTTGGTATATTTTGGTGCTAACATTAGCAAAATGTGTGGAGGATGTGCTTACGTGCCTAGCGGGTGTGTTACACAACCGAGTGTGTGTATGAGTAGGCTCAGTGTGGCTTGAGGCCTCGTGGAGGGAGGGGTTGCCTCAATTTTCTCCATAATTCATGAATGGGCTGGTCCATCTATATTCGCGATTTTGACCAGAATTTTTGTATTTTCACTTGTTTTATTGTTGTTACAGGTTACTATCTTCATAGTGAAGGTAAAATAGGCTCATATGAATAAGTAATAACGATATTTATCGTAAAATGACGATTATAGGCCTGAATGGAGCCTATATGCTCGCCCATGGGGATCGGGTTCAATACCCCCCCCCCCTCGCCGTTTATAGGTTAAGCATCAATAAGAACTGTTTTGGACCTGTTATTGACTTATTTGTGTGAATAGACGTGTTGACGTTCGGTAGATATCCCCGCCGCTGTACTCCCTCCCCGCCCCGTCCCGGCCTCAACCCCGACCCCGTTACTGTGATGATGTTGATAAGCCTTGTGCTACAACTAGCACATCGGCCCCCTCCGGGTCCCAGGCATGTTGATCGTCCTCATTGAAACCAGAGAACACAGAAATATTGTCCATCATATCATTATCATCATCAGACTGGTTGTCACTATCGGGGACGCTCCCTCCCTCCCCCTCTCTTTATTAGGCTATGGTTCTATAGACCAGAAAGTAGAGAAGTTATAACTATTGATAATGCAATACTATTGAACACACTTAAAAGTGTATGTTATTTGGTCTCTATATAATCTGTGAATCATTTCCGATATGATAGAATTAAAAACCAAAAATCCACCAACTCCTAATCAGCCAAAATGTCACAAATGTCAATTAAAAACATGTTACAATATTTCCCAATCAATTTGTGTAGACACACTTTCAAGGCGAAAATAAACCGTGGGCAAAAAAAAACTATAAATAAATAAAATTAAATCTCCCGACGCTCGGAACCTCGCGCCTATTTGCAGAGAAGACGGGGGAATATTTTTTGTTGACTGTATCTTATTTCTTGTTTATCTATGTGCCGGAAGGATATTACATTTTTCAATTCCATCGCATTAGAAATGATTCATAGATTACAAAAAGTTCAAATAAGACATAGTTATGTTAATGTATAAAGGAGATAGATAATTTATAGAGAGAGATAGTTCCTAGGGGCAAATGATCGATAACATACAAAATTATATGAGACGGATTTAAGTTTCTGAAAAGACAAATGAGATTTTTTTATTAACTCTTTTTCATTTTATTATTTATTTATTTTTTATTTTTTTTCTATGTGATTGAGAGAGGCAAAAGGCATTACTGCCTATAACGAGTGCCTCCCCCATAGTTGAAAGAGTGACAGGGCCAAAACCAAGGGATGTTCGAGCCAAAATGCCTGGACACACGGAGTTTGAAGCAATTTAAGTCATAGGAAGAGGGAAAGACTGATTCTGGGAGAGAGTTCCAGAGCTCAGCTGTTGAGTAAAAGAAAGTTTGAGAGTAACGTTTCACTCTTGGGTTGGAGAGTTGCACAGAGTAGGGGTGGGATTGAGTTGCAAGACGGGTACCATGAGCCCTACGTAAAGGAGGTGGTATGCACTGGGATAGCTCTGAGGAACACTGATTATTATAGTAGCGATAGAATAGCGAGAGAGATGCAACATTGCGGCGGAGAGAGAGAGATTGCAGAGAGTTGGTGAGTGGACGGGAGTTAATGATACGAAAGGCCTTCCTTTCAACTTTGTCTAGGAGAGCGTTGTGAGAGGAACCTCCCCACACATGTGAACAATACTCAATACAAGGGCGCACTATGCCCCTGTACAGAGGAAGAAGCTGTGCTGGGGAAAAGAACCCCCTAAGGCGGTTGAGCACACCCAGCTTCTGGGAGTCTGCCTTACCAAGACTGGTAATATGGTCCTTCCAAATGAGAGCAGAAGAAAAAGAGACACCAAGAATATTGAGAGAAGATGAAGGGTTGATTTTTGTATTGTTGAAGAATAAGGGATAGTCCGCTGGGAGATCCTGACGGGTAGATAGATGGAGAAATTGGGTTTTGGAAAAATTAAACTTAACAAGGTTTTCTCTGCCCCAATTGGAAATAGTATTTAGATCAGAATTTAAGAGTTGTTGTTGTTGTTCCCCAAGCTGCCTGGCCGAACAGCCCCAAGGCCCCGAGTAAGGCCAAGGCCATAAACGAGCGACCCCACAGAACCCTCCCTGCCGACCACAATAAAGCCTGGGTGACCGAAGCCACTCCATGGCTGGGGGCTGAGAGGGTGCGTAAACGCCCGGGAAACCAAAGCCCCACCCAGGGCCCTGTGCCCCTCAGCAATTATGAAGAGAAAGTTGAGGGGCAAAGGAATAATGTGACGCTTTAGCTTCCAATCTTGGTAGATTGGGAGGTCAATCCACGGAAGAGACGCCGTCACTCGAGATCTAGAAAATATATAAGTAAAAGGAACAGTCAGAGTAAGCTATGGGTATGGCAGAGATCGCTCAGGTCTCACTCTGATAGACCAGCCCATCACCAGAGAATTTAAGAGTTCTATGGCTTCATTACGTTTGTCGTTGAGGAATTGCTGGCTGGGGCGTTCTGAAAAACTAATGGAGTAGTGTAAGGTTGAGTCATCTGCGTATGAATGGATGGGAATTAAGGTACAGTTAAGGAGATCATTTATAAAAATTAGAAAGAGAATAGGAGATAGGACAGAGCCCTGAGGAACACCGGAGTTTATAGGGTGAGGAAGTGAACAATGGCCGTCCACAACTGCGGCTATGGAACGGTATTGGAAGGGTAATATTGTTTTCAATTCCCTGTATTAGAAATTATTCATGGATTAAAAAAAGACCAAATAAGAAATACAGTAGTTATATTTATGTATAAGGGAGATAGATGCATTAAATAGATAGTGGTAATAAACAGGAAGGAATGGAGAATGCTTGTGAATAGTTGAGTGAACACGTGGTCATTTGGGGGAAGGGGTCGGGCGCAAGTTGGACTAGATAATATTCCATCAGGCGCCTGGCCCGGGGAGACGATTAATATGAAGAGTGCGCCTGGAAGTGTGGTGGGCGGGCTTGTGGCTTTGGCTCCGCTGCATGTCTGCCTGCCGAGATTGGAGCCTCTCCAGGTGGTCGGGGCCCGGGGGAGTGCTGGAGCGACCTTGGTGACCCTGGTCTCTGGGTATTCTCCTGGGTGACCTAGATGTGTGTGTATTTTGTGTTTTGTCTGTGTTTGTTCGCTGTTTTGTTTTGTGTTTTCCTGTTCTTGCTCTGTCTTGAGTCGGCCACCCCCAAAAAAAAAAAAAAAATAATAATAATAATAATAAAATCGAGGAAAATAAAAATAGGAAAAGTGGGGATTGGGCCTGAGTATATAGATAGATAGATAGATAGATAGCCAGACAGACATTTGAAAATAGATAGCGAGACAGACATTTGATGCATAAATAACATTCTTAACCCTCCAGCCCCGGCTATGTAATATATACCGTATATATTCCCCGAAACCCGGGTGTTTTGGCCGAAAAACGTCTACGCCTAGGCTACCGTATCTTTGTTATTCTGACTGCTTCCGCACATCCCCAAGTGTAGATGTGTTTATTACCTGTAGAATGGCGTTAAGTAGAGCTCTCTAAGTCAAGTGGTTGAGTTGTGATGATGATTTCAGTAGAGATAACTTTATGGCAAAAACAGCCACTTTACACTACTTTTCTATACTTAACAACAACATACTGGCACACACGAACAAGCGACGCACTCCTTCTTGTGGCCGGAGATGCGGGGCGTCGGTCCAGCCGGCTGTTGTTTACATGCGTCGGACCGACGCCTCGCACACCAAGCTCACAGGCTTTCAACCACTGGGCGTTAAAGAGCCCTTCCGGGCAGCTCTGGTATGCTTTTATATGGGCGTTCAAGAGCCCTTCCGGGAACGAAGGGTTAATCTTAAAAAAAAAGCAAAAAAAAACAAACAAAAAACATAATAATATATACCTAGGCTTGGGCCGCCACCCGTATATGATCCCGAGTTTTCCGTGTTGTGGCCGACTTTGGAACTTTTGAGGTTACCGTGTCCAAACCAAACCGTGTGTATAAAACCCGTGTATGTCGAGACCTGACTGTATTGTGGCAACTATTAGACGATTTTATTCAGATTAGGAGGGACCTTTAGCAATAATAAGGCTTCAAACTATCGCAACCAACCCTTTCAACTACCACAGATCCTTCCTAAGCTGCACAATATTATCTAAATATAGCTAGCATAAAAGAGAACACATCGCTGGCGCTCAAAGGGTTACCGGGCTAGTGGCTGTTTTTTTGGTCTAGTAATTAATTTAGGACCTATTCATTTATTTTTTAGTTTCCTTTCTAGACCTCCCTCAAACTTAGAAAAACACCCCTGTGACCCCCCCCCCCCCTCAAGATAAATTTGTACATTTTTGCTGAAGGCCGGTTCTTCTTATAATTACAGAATCACTAATGCTCGCCAGTAAAAACTCGACACCTAAATGGCACGATAGGTCTTAAAATTGACAACGAAATGAATCTTAAGGTGTAAAAATCGCCAAACTTATTAAAATGTAAAAACTAGTGGGGCTAAACACGAGGGAGAAAGGGGTCCAGAAAAACGACCCATCTCCCCTTAACCCGCTGAGCCCCAGCTAGTTATTAATAAATGTACAGTACCACCAGGGCCCAGCAGGTTTTGATTTTTTTTTTTATTCCAGAAACAATAGCGAATGGGTTAGGAATGAAGGGAAAAAAAAAAAGGTCATAAAGTGCAAAAAATGGTCCTACAGAGCCCCCGAAAACGGATTTTATAAGAGTAAACAATTGAAGGCAATTTCCCCAAAAAAACATGTTTTTGCACGCGCACGCAGTTCGACTTTGAGAGTTTTCAACCATCGGCATGGGTGCGTGGGATACTTACACAGTTTCCATACAAATCTGAGCCCTCTAGGTGCCATAGGACCGGACCGGCCAGGATGCAAACGTTGCGTCACTGGGTTCTGGTTATCGAACATTGCCGACGCAACACGTGCGACGCTGGGATCCAGCGGGTTAAGGGGAGGCAGTTGGTTTTTATAGAGAGTGGTTGGGTAGTAGAGGGAATGAAGATTCCGAGAGACAGAAACGAGCGAGGTACGTGGAGAGTAAGAGGGTGGTGGAGAGAGTAGTGAAGGAAAGTAAGAGAAGAGTAGACGAGGAATTTGGAAGGAATCTGAGTGTAAAATGGAGGGAGAGTAAGAAACTGTTCTGGAAAGAAGTCAAGAAAGTTAGGGAAGGTAGCAAGGGAAACAGTAAGGGTGTGGAAGATAAGAATGGGAGAATGCTAGCCGAGAAGCAAGAGAGAGTCGAAAGATGGAGGGAGTACAGTACTCCCTCGAATTTTGCGAGAATATGGTCGACATTGCAGGCCGCAAAATTCAAAATCGCAAATTTCAAATAACTAACCTTATGGGATTAATTGAATATGGTCGACAACTCATCATCGAGGGCCTATTTTTTGGTGATTTTCGTCCTTGTTTGTACACACATTATGACACATACACTTAATTATACATCCTACAATAAAGAAAAACACAGAAATACAGATTCAGGGGACCCAGGGCACAGGTAACACTTCAATTTTGCCCAAAGAAGTCGATTATGCGAGAGCGTGAGGAGCATGGGAGAATCTATAAACAGTAAACAATGGGAGGCTATGTACGTAGCTCTAAAACATGACGTCACTCACCATTTGCGCATGAATCTTGGCCCAGCCCCTCAAATGTACAACTATTATATTAGATTAGATTAACCTAACCTAACCTAACCTAACCTAACCCTAAAATATAACAAAAATAATCAAAATAACAAATATAACGAAATAAACAAATACAAAATATACCAAAGAAGAGTGGGATCGATCCCTGGTTTCCTCAGTGACGGGCGGGTGCCATACCGAGTGAGCTACGGAGAGATCTGGGTACACATATATACATACATAACATTTTAAGACTGAGTGTTCCACACATAAGTGCAGTTTCAGTCTCTTGTCCTAATGGCGGCGTTCCAGGCAACCCTGTTAAGGGCTGCTTCACTTGTCAAGTTCTTGGATTTGAGATCGGCGCGTATAGTCCGATCCCAGGTCTTCCTCGGTCCACCCCTTGGTGCAGCTCCCTCCACAATCACAGACCTGCATTTTGTCACCCAATTTTGTTCATCCATTCTCTCCACATGTCCATACCATCCCAGTCTACTTGTACGCATCACCTCGCTAATACTCTTTATACCTAAACGTCTCCTCAGCTCAACATTTGTTATTCTATCCTGTAGCCTGGCCCCACACATCCATCTCACCATTCTCATCTCATTACGCTCCATTCTGTTGACATCCTCTACTTTAACGGCCCATGTTTCTGAGGCATACGTCATTGCACTTCTAACACATGAGGCATACACCTTTCCCTTCAGGGGGAGAGGCATTCTTTTCATGGTCAGGATTGGCATCAATTCTCTGAACTTCCCCCAGCCACACCTAATTCTAGCAACAGTGGCAGCCTCGGCCCCACCACCGGCAGAGATGGTATCTCCTAGGTAACAAAACTTGTTCACCAGCTCCAAAGACTCATTTCCAAAATTCACAGCCACAGGATCATCACTTAACACAAGCTCGCCTTTGCACACTACGCACTCAATATATGGTTTGAAGGGTATATTTAAACGCAACGGAGGTGAGGGGCGGGGCCAAGGGGGCCTAGATTCTCACGCATGCGCAGATGGTGAGTGACGTCATGTTTTAGAGCTACGTACATCGCCTCCCGTAAACAATGGGCGGCAGGGCGGCCTGACATCACGATCCTGCTACTCCTCTCCGAAAACTAGTGCGGAAACACCGTATCATTTGGCGCCACCCGCAAAACTCAAGTAATATCGCACATATCAAGTCCTGCAAAAAAGGTAAATTCTTGAGTCCCGTTCGCAAAATCGAAATTTCGCAAATTTGAAAGACGCAAAATTCGAGGGACTACTGTACTTCAGTGAATTGCTAAATGTAAGGAATGAAGAGCCAGCAAACATAGCTGGATATGGTATGGGAGGGAGAAGAAGAGAAGTAGTGGAGGAGGAGGTGGGGATCAGGAGGTCAGAAGCGTGGGAAGCCATGAAAAGAGTGAAGTTGGGGAAAGCACCAGGAATAGATGGAGTGTGTGGGGAAATGTTGAGGTATGGTGGTGAGATAGTGATAGAATGGGTATGGAAAATGTGCAAACTAGCATGGGAGAAGGGGAGTGCACCCGATGACTGGAAGACTGGCATAATAGTCCCCCTATATAAGGGCAAACGGGAAAGAGGAGGGTGTGGTAACCACCGAGGAATATGTCTTCTAAGCGTAGTAGGGAAGGTATACAGTAGGGTAGTGATTGAGAGAGTGAGAGTGAGAACGGAGAAATGGATAGGCGACGAGCAGGGAGGTTTTAGGAAGGGAAGAGGATGTGTAGATCAGATTTTTACCCTGAATTGTGTTGTGGAGAAGTATCTGGAGAAGAAACAAAAGGTGTATGTTGCCTTTATGGACTTGGAGAAGGCCTATGACAGAGTGGATAGAGAAGGTTTGTGGAAAGTACTTAGAATATACGGAGTAGAGGGCAAATTGCTGAAAGCAGTGAAGAGCATGTATGAGGGTGCAAAGGCGGCAATACGTGTGGAGAGTGAGCAGTGCGAGTTCTTTGACCTGAATGTTGGTTTGAAACAGGGGTGTGTGATGTCCCTGTGGTTGTTTACTGTATATATGGATGGAGTCATGAAAGAAATCCTATCAAGAGCAGTGGATGTTGGTGTATCGCTGAAAAGGGAGGGAATTGAGTGGAAGCTACCTATACTGCTGTTTGCGGATGATACAGTTCTGATGAGTGATAATGAATGGGAGTTGCAGGGTCTGGTAAATGAGTTTGGAACAGTGTGCGAAAAACGGAATTTGAAGGTAAATACGGGGAAGAGCAAGGTTATGGTCTTCGAAAAGGGTGAAGTCACAGAGTGTGAGGTGAAGCTGAACGGTCAGGCTATGGAGATCGTCAACTCTTTTAAGTATCTGGGCAGTGTGTTGAGTAAAGATGGGACTATGGATGAAGAAGTGCGGGAGAGGGTACAACAGGGGAAGAGGGTTGTAGGAACGCTAAAAGCAGTAACAAGAAATAGGGTGGTCAGTATGGAAGTGAAGAAGTCCTTGCATGACAGTGTGGTAATCCCGACACTGACTTACGGAAGCGAAGCATGGACGTTGGTTGAGAGACTCAGACCAAGAGTGAGAGCAGTGGAAATGAATTACTTACGGAGTGCGTGCGGAGTTACATGGAGGGATAGACAGACTAATGAGGAAGTAAGAAGGAGGTGTGGTGTGGAGGTAGATGTGCTGGAAAGTGTGAAAAGGAACAACTTGAGATGGTTCGGCCATATGGAACGTATGGAAAGCGAGAGAATGACTAAGAGGGTGTACGAGAGCGAGGTGGAGGGACAGAGGGAGAGGTAGACCGAATATGAGGTGGAAGGATGGAATGAGGAACTACATGAACGAAGGCGGTGCTGGTTGGGGGGAGGGGCGTCGACTGACTGGGGACAGAGGTGCATGGGGGCGGTTCGTTCGTGGCCACCCCTTCGGGGATCATGGCGTCAGGCAATAGATAGATAGATAGACAGTTGGTTTTTGGAGTCCTCCTCTTCCCTCATGTTTAGCCCTATTAGTTTGGCGATTTTCAGACCTTTTGCCTTCATTTGTTTGCTAATATTAAGACCTTTCGTGCCATTTAGGTGTCAATTTTTTTTCCTGGCGAGCGATAGCAAGCTTGTATTTGAAGAGGAATCGGCCGGGACATTTTTCTACCGAAAAATTTACAAATTTATATTGAAGGGTCTAGTGGGTGTTTTTTTAAGTTTGATAGAGGTTTAGAGAGCAAACTAAACCCCTGCTGTACCGTAGGATACAGTAATAAAAGTCCCCCCCCCAGTCACAAGCAATGTGGCCAAAATGGCAGATAGAACACCCTTCCACTTCAAGAGATGAAGGAATACTGGCTCTCCCAGCATTCAGTGGGTCTTATATAAGCTGAGCAGTGTTGCCATGTCGACAAACAGTCGTGGTACCTTGTACAGGCAGTTACAAGGAAAGTACACTGCTGATGGCTATAGCCGTCTCTGGGACTGGTGAGTGTCTGAAAAGCCCTCATATTGGCAACATCTCTGCAATATTTGCTCCACTGAAATTGTCATCACAACTGAACCAGTTAACTTACAGAGCTCTACTCAACGCCAGAATACAGATTGAAAACCGCACTACGATTATAGATGAGTGGGAAAGTTCTAGCAGTGAAAATAAACATAAATACGGTAGCCTAGGCCTAGACGTTTTTCAGCCATTTCGCCCGAGTACGGGCGACCGTCCTTAGGTAAGACAGCCCGGGGAGGAAGGGTTAAGCCGATGTCACACGAGCGCTTTTTCCGTCAATTTTCCATGAGCAAGTTTTTTCTCGTTATATTTCGGGACTTTTTGCACTGATATAATAATAATAATAATAATAATAATAATAATAATAATAAGCATGTTACTTATTTCTCATAAGCGCCAATTTTTCCGAAGAATTCACTAGCGCTCGAAAAGAGAAAGAAAAAAGAACAAAAATCAATGCATCAAAAAAAGGCTCGTATACAACACACATTTAATAATCACCAGCAGTGGCAAAATAGCCTAAACTCTATAGCCATCTGTCATGACACCTCTCTCAAGATCATAGCTTCTCTCAAAGAGAAAAGTCTTAAGTTGTCTCTTGAAGCATTCAACAGAACTCATTTGTCTCATGGACAGCGGCAACCTGTTATACAACCTCGGAGCCATGTAGGAAAATGACCTCTCAAAGAAAGAAGACTGCTGGAAAGCCCTTGGTTCATCAAGACGAAAAGGGTCATTGTCATGACGCACAACTACACCATGGTGTGCCAGTGGGCGCCTGAGCAGCTCCGCAAGGTACCTAGGCTCACCAAATTTGAGAACCTTAAAAGTCACCAAACACAACTTAAATTCTATTCTTGCTCTTACTGGCAGCCAGTGCAGTTCTATGTGAAGAGATGTAGTAGGAGTTCTAGGTGGAACACCAAAAATTAGTCTTGCGGCCCTGTTAAGAACAGACTGAACTTTCTTCAAAATATAATTTGGAAGACCCACCAACAGGGCATTGCAATAATCAACACGAGAGAAGACCAATGAGTGAACCAACGTCAGGAGGCAACGTCTGGTTATAAACGGCTTCACCAAATAGAGATTTCTGATGTGCAAGTAACAACTTTTAACTATCTGGTTTACATGCTCTTTGAAATCTAATCGGGAGTTCACATATACACCCAGATTTCGAACAGAGTTGGCCGGTCGCAGCTGAGATCCACCCACATTGATGGAGAGGGCACCTACCATATCATCAGCTCTTCTATTTCCTCGGATGATGAGAATATCAGTTTTACCATCATTTAGTTTAAGTTTTCTCGCTCTCATCCACTTCTTGATATCAGACATCAACAATTCCATCTTACTCCGTATATCAACTATATTTGTGATTCTCACATAAATCTGGGTGTCATCTGCATAAAAGTGAAAGGTGACATTATGTGCACGAAGCAGAAGAGACAAACTGCTAATATAAATTATAAATAGGATAGGACCCAAAACTGATCCCTGCGGAACACCATACTGCAGGGGTGTCGAGTCCGAGACCACTTGATTTACCATCACACTCTGGGATCTACCTGACAAGTACGACCCAAGAAGCAAGAGAGCGGAGTCACGCACACCACAATCATAAAGATCACTCAATAACAACTCGTGATCCACTGTGTCAAAAGCCGCAGAGAGATCAAGCAAGACCAATAGTGAGGCCACACCATTGCAAATGTTCTCAACTAGATCATTATGTACTCTAATCAATGCTGTTTCAGTTGAATGATGCTGTCGGTAAGCAGACTGAAAAATTGGGATAGTTTCATTCTGCTGAAGTAGTGGTTGTAATTGGTCAAGTATTGCACGCTCTAATATCTTTGATATGAAGGACAGGTTGGAGACAGGACGATAGTTCAACATGTTCTCAACATCAAGTCCAGGTTTCTTTAGAGTAGGTCGGAGTAGTGCATGCTTTTCAGAATGTGGGAAGCTACCTTCAGAGAAGCACTTATTAATTATTTTGGAAATAAACTCAACTGTGTGATCATAGACTCTTGGTAGCTTGGAAACATTTATGGGATCCAACGGGCAAAATGTTTTATTGAGGTTTCTTATGTAGGACGAGATCATGTCCACCTCTACTGAGTGAAAGGATGAGAGGACATTATTAGGAATGTGTCGGGGTTGGAGTACAACTGAAAGTTCTTCACCAACAGAAGCATCATCCAATTCCTGTCTTATGCGAGTTATCTTGCCAGCAAAAAATGCCACAAAGTTGGCAGCCAACTCGGCATCAGGTACAGAAGGTTTTAAGCTGACTCTTGTTTTTCCAAGTAAACTGTTTACAATTGAAGCCAACCTCCTCTGGTCGTTACCACACGAGTCAACTTTTCCCTGATAATACACTTTCTTTTCATCTTTGATTTTGTAGACCACAGCTCTTCTGGCTGACAGGTATTGCAACCATGTAGAGTCTGTTTTATTTTTCCGCCATTCACGTTCAGCTCTTCTACGCGCTCTTCTAAGAAATTTAACTCGAGTGCTATACCAGGGCGAATCATCTCGTACTATGATTTTCTTCTCTACTTCTGGACAGTGATGATCGAACACTAATTTAAGTGCATTTCCATGTACCTCCACCAGCTCATCTGAAGTAAGGTTGGAAGTATCAATACTTCCCAAGTACTGTTTTACTTCACTGCTAGCCAAATTTAGGTCTGCACTTTTATAATTTCTAAATCTGATTACTTTTTCATGTGTGAGTGGCTTAGGGAAATCAAAGCTGAAAGTAATCAAAGCATGATCAGAGGTATTAGGGTCAGCATTCTCAACATCAACATCCAGAACACCACCACAACCCACAGGAGAGAAAACCAAGTCAAGGGTGTGTCCTAAGATATGAGTTGGGTGGGACACATGGTTTACAAAATTGTTCTGATCAGTCAACTCAAGGAACTCAGGAGAGAATGGCTTCAGATGAGGGCTGTCAACCCAGTAATTAAAATCTCCACACATCAAAAGTCTTCCAGTTTTAGCAGAAAATTCCTCGAGAAACTGCCCAAACTCTTCCATAAAACCCCTATCTGTGCCACGATGGCCAGGCCTATAGACAACTGCCATTCTTAGAATTTGTTGATGGAGTTTTATTTCCACTTCCAACAGTTCATAATAAAGAGGGGCTGGGTTATGGCTTATTTGCAAGATATTCACCAGAGATGTGGAGTAGACAACTGCCACTCCACCCGGATGATCTCCCCTAGGCCTAGGAACATTTATTATGGAATGGGTTTTAGGCAATGCCGCCTGGATAATATTCAGATCTGACTCGAACAACCAGGTCTCAGTGAGACATAATACATCAAGGTTACGTTCATCCAAGATCTCGCAAATATGATCCATTTTGTTACGCAAGGAACGAACATTCAACAGACCCAGTTTCAACCGGCTCCCATGTGCATTTTCAGTTTTTTGAACCTACAAAATCGGTGTTCTCAATAACTTTATTTCTCTGAGCTGTCATTAAAGGACAATTTCTACTTGAGGCGAAATGATTTGGCGGCTCCGTAACTGATGTGGAGCTCATACAATTTATACATTTGGGGGAAGTCTTGTTGGTGCAGTCTTTTGAGTTATGAGTACCAGCACAGAAGTTGCATTTTGGATCCTCATTTTTCCGATAACACCTGTCACTGGTATGACCAAAGCCCTGGCAATGGTAACATTGTGTTACCCAGAAGCGATCGTATGCACGACATCTCACAAGTCCAACATACACAGAATTGCCATCATCCACAATGGAAGAGCGTATTTCAGATGACATTTTTACTACCGCAATCTTAGTGTGTGCATCACTCTTTTGCTTAGTGAATAGCAAATTCATAGCTAAGCCATCGTCGACCAGGGACTTTATTCTTGGGTTCTTGTTGAGGATGCTGGGAATGATCTCATTATCCTCAGCGTCATTAGCAATGCCTACCAGAGTCATTTTTGGCATCATCTTCTTTGGTTCGGAGACACTGAAGGCACTGTCCACCCCCAAATACTGATTGATGGCCCTTCCTGCATCTTCTTTGGCTTTCTTGGATGGAAGTCGTACCACCAGTACACCTGACTCAGTTCTAGTTAACTTGTTAACCGGAACCGAAGCCAAAGCAGTCTCGATTGCCTTTGTATCTGGTGGGCTTACTGGCTCGGAGGATCGGTCTTTTGGCTTCACTACCAGGACCTGATGGTCCCAGACAGTTTTTTTCTTTCCACCATCTACCACCTCAGTGGTGCGTTTGGTCGGCTCCTTTTTGGTCTCCGCTGTTTCCCTCACTACCTTTTCCTTGCTCTTCAAAACCTGCACTACATTCTTCTCAAACTCTCTCTTCTCTTTTTCTCTCTCTTCCACCTGCTCCTTCATGATTTCTTCCAATGCATCCACCTTAGCATTCCCCACCCTTGTCCACTCATCTTTCTCCTCACTTATTACTCCCTTTACTTTCTCACTTAAATGGCCCTCATACTCCTTTAGCTGCTCCTTGAGTGCCATGTTCTCTGCCTCCAGCTCATCTACTTTCCTTATCACTGCATCTAGGTTAGCAATTAATGGCTCATCTGCAGTTGCTACTGAACTGGCTCCACATATTTCTGTCAGTGACTCCACCTTCACACCTATATCTCTCCTCCAATTCTCCATAACTCCCTTCCATCTTAACAGACCCATCATCTGTCTCTTCACTACAGTCAATTGATCCTCCACTTCACCACCCTCTGCCAGAAATCCCTCAAACTCATAGCTCTCTTCATCTCCCAATAAACTCTGCCTCCGTTTGCCTTGGCCGGCCATTGTTTATATTTATGTAGCCTACAATTAAAAATATACAAAACACTTAATAAAATTTAGAGTAAAATTAAACTACTACCTGGGATAAACCCAGGTAGCGCCGCCCCCGTTTGTGTCACCCTATCTTGAAAAAAGAATAAATGGAAAAATAAATAGAAATGGGTGTTTGCGAGGTCACCACGAGCAGGTGGGGTACGACTTGATTACCTTCCAAAGAAGGTAACCCAACCGAGGTGTCGCAAGTACTAGGCAAAGATGAAATGTGAAAACTTTAACCGTGTTTTGGGCCTTCAGCAGTAGCAGATACGTCACTCGGAAAACTAAACCTCATTGGTTACGATACCGCCACTGCGCCACTACCGCCACTACTTACTATCGGTAAGTAGACTGAAAGTAGAGTATGTTAGGCGGTCGAATTCTGTTAGAGGGTAATTTTTGAAGCTGCCAGACCATAATTGCCCGTAAAAATTGCTCGAAAAATGGCTCGTGTGACTCCGGCTTAATCTACTGACAGCTATAACCGTCGCTGGTACTGTAAGGGTTAAACCATTGAGCCCAACCAGTAAATTATGCTGCATAATACCATCTGAGCTCCCTTAACCCTCGTGGCCCGGGCTGGCTCTCTAAATGACAGAGCTCGTATCCGGGCGATCTGTCTGAAAAATGACTCTTGTAAACAAAGGCCTATCTCCCTTAACCCTCCAGCCCCGGCTATGTATTATATATATATTCCTCAAAACCCGGGTGTTTTGGCCGAAAAACGTCTAGGCTAGGCTACCGTATATTTGTTAATCTGACTGATTCCCGCGCATCCCCAAGCGTAGCTGTGTTATTTACCTGTAGAATGGCATTAAGTAGAGCTCTCTAAGTCAACTGGTTGAGCTGTGATGATGATTTCATTGGAGATAACTTTATGGCCAAAACAGCCACTTTACACTACTATTCGATACTTAACAACAACATACAGGCACACACGAACAAGCGACGCTCTCCTTCTTGTGGCCGGAGATGCGGGGCGTCGGTCCAGCCGGCTGTTGTTTACATGCGTCGGACCGACGCCTCGCACACGAAGCTCACAGGCTTTCAACCACTGGGCGTTGAAGAGCCCTTCCGGGTACCTGTTATATGCTTTTTTATGGGCATTCAAGAGCCCTTCCGTGGTGAGAGGGTTAATATAAGAGCTACAATAATGAAACAAACATAAAAATGTGCGCCTTACCTTGCTGCGTAGACTGGCGTTGAATAGAGCTCTCTAGCTCAACTGGTTCCGGAGTTATGGTGATGTAAGTAGAGGTAACGTTTGGCGCATATTCACCTTGGCGCGTTCGAACACTCAACCGCGGCCCCGGCTACGACGCACTGTTGCACTCATCGCCCTACCCGCAATTATGCCGGGAAGCGATTTGAGAGTTTTTATTGTTTATTCTGCCATTTATTATACAGTACTTATTATGTTATTTTCACTCAATAAAGTTATTTTTATGAAGTTATTTGTGTCTCTGTCACTTTTACTCAGTGTTATTGTTATTATTGTTATTATAGTGTCACTTTCACTGGACTATGATAATTGATAGTGTCATTTTCACTTATGTATTACTAGGTAAGCTAATCTTAATAAATGAAGGTCAATGTTTGTCAGTTACCCGACCTTTGTTACTAAACTCCTCCCACAGTTTTGGTGCCAGGTGGGAGTGTGGGGCACCGTTGGAAAGCCCAGGCTTTGGAGATGGTTTTAGGCGAGTTTAGTGGAAATCAGAGACACTTTTGTTTAATAAAATTTTCGGCAGAACTTATGTAGTACAGTATACGGGAGCGAAAAAAAATCTAAAAAAATGGCCGTTTGAGGCAGAAGGAATCCTCCGATCGAAAAGGTGTATGGAACGAGAGTTGTTTGCAGCTCCCCAAAATGGGGGTACGGATGAGGTCTGATCCAAAATCGGAGGTCATTTAGCGGCCGAAATCGAGGTCGCCGTTTGATGAGGCACAGAGAGGTCGAGGCCGGTGATTATGGTAGTAGTAGTATTGTGATGATTGTGGTAGTAGTGATTGATGATGGTGATTATGGTAGTAGAATTTAAACCCGGGCAACGCCGGGTACCCCTCCTAGTAATATACAGTATATAGTGTCACTTTCACTTGTTCATATTGTTATGAAGGCACTTATTATTACTTATGTGTGTCTCTTTCACTTATACTTAGTTTTATTATTACTATTAGACTACATTTTAGAGTGTCACTTTCACTGTCATTGTCACGGGCACTTCAAAATTGCACTAGAGTGTGAAAGTCGTTGAAGCACCGTCCAGCGCACAGTGCCACTTCACACTCGAGGCATTCCCATGTGGTTTTCGTTACATTGTGGGGTCTGCATGTTGTGTGGCTGCACACATGGCACCTCTTTTGACTCCTAACTCTACCACCTGGTGTTTTGAAAGGAAGGGGGTTGAGCTGGTGCTTCCTGAAGAAGTCAGCACACGCCGCGCGGTCCAGCTGGCCTGGTCCTTGTAGTGATCTCCCGGGTACCGCATGTTTAGCCAGGAGCTCAAGTATCACCTGCTTGTGGAACTTCCGCAGGGACTTGTATTTCTTGGCTCCGGGTGTCCTCAGACGGTAGATGTTGTAGGCATTGAGGGCCGACATATCTACCGTATGCAGAATAAACTTCTTATACCACCTGCAAGATGTTCGCAGGCAGTCGATGAAGCCCATCTGCATGTCGGACTTGTCGATGAGGCGCATGTTGAGGTTATAGTCCAGGACAGCAGCTGGTTTCTGGACAGGGTTTTTGGTTCTTCGGTCCACCTTCCCTGTGGCGACCATCTCTGCCTTGTGGCATGTGGTGAGGAGGTTGACCTTCCGCTGGTCATGCCAGTGGATGAAGAGGATGGGGCCACTCTTCTTGTGGAAGATGTCCGTCTTCTTTGTCTTCGTTGGGTATGATGGCATGCCCTTCCTCTTGGCCTTGACTGTGCCGACAGTTCCGGTCTTGCGGTCATGGAGGTACTTGGTGAGGATTGGCGACGTATATTAGTTGTCTGTGTACAGAATGTGGTTCTTATGAAAGTGTTTCTCCATCATTTTCTGCACAGCAGCGCCGCCAAATCCAATGTCGGTGTCAGTCACAATTTCGCCACCACTGCCGCTGTAGACCATAAAGTCCAGCACATACCCCGTCTTACAATCGCAGATGATGAAGAGCTTGATGCCGAAGCGGTGTCTCTATGACGGGATATACTGCCTGAAATGCAGCCTACCACGGAACAGGACCAGAGACTCATCGAGGCACACCTTCTGAAATGGAATCAGGTAGGTGGTAAACCGATGATTTATCATGTCATACAGCTGCCTGATTTTCCATAATGGGTCGTGAAGGTGGACATACATGTTGTTGGACAGGTGGAGATAGGAGAGGATGTCAAAGTACCTGTCCCTGGACATGTACTTTCCAAATGCTGGAGTTGTGATGAGGTCGGCAGTGATCCAATAATCAGCCAGAGCGTGCTTCCTGATGTGTGTCATCAGCATAGTAAGTGCCAGAAACACATACAGTTCTGCCACAGTGACAGCTCTCCATGCCACCATCTTGTCACTGGCCTTCCTGCCAAGAAAGTTTGAACAGATAGCCTGGTGGTTATTTGTCTCTTTGACAAGGTATTCCATGACTTCATTGTCGTAGAAGCCACAGAAAAGTTCACTGGGGGTGGCATTTGGACCACAGGGATATGCTGGTGACACCCCAGACCCCTGTTGTACCTCGTCAAAGGCAGGAAAATCTGGCACAAAATCCGCCCCATCTGAACACACAAACATTTCAGCAGCTCGAGGACGAGGACGTGGAGCTGCAGCAGGCACACGCCCTTGGCCACGCGGATGCCCAGGCGGACGCCCTGCACGCCCA
Source organism: Paralithodes platypus (assembly GCA_032716605.1). Lineage (NCBI taxonomy): Eukaryota > Metazoa > Arthropoda > Malacostraca > Decapoda > Lithodidae > Paralithodes > Paralithodes platypus. The sequence continues at coordinate 55,259,925 of CM064503.1, read as the reverse complement.
CGCCCAGGCCCAGGCCCAGGCCCAGGGGCAGCGGCGTCGGCAGGCTGACCACGTCCACGACCTCGAGGTCCTTTGACTCTTCTTGTCGGGACTCCCTCTTCCTCTTCCTCAGGCGACGTCAGGTCATCTGGGGCAATGTTGGGGTCGTCAGCATCCTCTTCAGGAGACAACTCTGGTGAAGAATAGACCGGGCGTCGGCGGCGTGGGGCTGCGGGAGGTTGAGAATGGGAGCCTCGGCCTCGGGAGTTGGGCTCCTTTTGCGGCTAGCCATGGACTTTTCCGCAGGAAATAAGGACCTACGATGCGGGGCCTGTGGTGACACACTGTGGGAGGCCAATGGTGCACTTGTAGAGGCCCTTTGGTCATCCTGAGGGACAGATGAAGCCGAGGGCTGTGGGTGGCCCTCCCGGCGTCCCGGGTCAAGGCGTTGGGACAAAGGAATGCGGGTGGTTGCTAGGCCTGGGTCGGCATCACTCACTATCTACGCCTTCCCTCACTTTTTCTGCCTCCCTGCGTGCTTTCTTGGCTGCACTTTTCACTAAAGACTGTTTATAGAAGTATTTACCCACTTTCAAGGGCGTACGGGCAGGCAAAGGGGAAGGTCCTGGCGTAGGGCTAGGCCTAGGCCTACCCTGACCTACGAAACTAGGCGAAGGGGTTGGCTCTAGCACACTTGGTACTTCAATAGCACCTTCCTCCACCACTTCCACATCAGGATCATCACTACTATCACCCCCTCAAATAAATCAACATTGTCATCAGCACCAAATCCCACAAAATCGTCAATTTCGCTCCCACTTCTACTCTGAATATAGAGGTTTTTGTCCACAGAGCTTTCACCACTGCTCAAATCCTGGTTGAAAAGTTCACGTTGTATTGCACTATCACTTAGCAAACGTTTCACTTTCCTTAGTTTCTTTTTCTTCTCGGTTGGCAGAGGCGTAGATGTTGCAAGCGGGGTAGCACTGGGACGCGCGGGAGATTGCACAGTATTGGACGCGTCGGAATTCATTTTTTTGCTGTAGCTCGCAATGGCGGCAACGTAGGAACTGATAAGCGTGGTAGTTGAGGCTTGGTGGCGCTACGGTCGCCCCCGCAAAGTAAAATTTGCCCGCGCGAAATTTAAAGCACGCTTTCAAGCAAATGCCTTAGGTAAGGCATACCGGGTAGCGGCCCTTCAGCCGCGCTGTCCTTACCTAAGGCAGCCCGGGTAGGAAGGGTTAACCCTTCCTACCCGGCCAGTCTTACCTAAGGACGGTCGCCCGTACCCGGGCGAAATGGCTGAAAAACGTCTAGGCCTAGGCTACCGTATTTATGTTTATTTTCACTGCTAGAACTTTCCCACTCATCTATAATCGTAGTGCGGTTTTCAATCTGTATTTTGGCGTTGAGTAGAGCTCTGTAAGTCAACTGGTTCAGTTGTGATGACGATTTCAGTGGAGCAAATATTGCAGAGATGTTGCCAATATGGGGGCTTTTCAGACACTAATTTCGTCTGACGTCAGAACAATAACATTGAAGAGTCTTCTCCTTCTCCTTGTTTTCGGAGGTGCAGTGACGCAACGCTTGGGTTTGTTGACATACGTCGTACGCACGGCGTTCAGACCAAGCTTAATTAGGCTATTAAGCTGCCGTCTTAGGTAAGGACGGCCGGGTAGCTGCCCTTCTGCCGAGCTGTCCTTACCTAAGGCAGCCCGGGTAGGAAGGGTTAACCCAGGGACTGTGACGGTCTTTCCGGAAGCACGGTATTTAAATATGTGTAAAAAGAATCCCTTCAATTACCGTGCCAGCGCCAAACTGGGTGACACATAGAAAGTAGTGACATCTCTCTGTACCACATCCTCCACCCACCCCCACACCCCACCCCTTTTTTGTTTTTTACCCTACCCCCTTCCCTCCCGTAAGGGGGGTGACTTGCTTTTTGTTATTTTTCTCCTTTTCTCTCTTTCTCTGGCTTATATCCATTTGGCCCCATTCAGCCAACTATTTTAAGACGTTTATCCCCATCTAGGTGTCGTTTTTTTCCTGGCGAGCGATAGCGAGCCAGCATTATATGAAGAAATCCAGCTTCGCCGGAGACATTTTTCTATCGAAAAATTTACAAATTTAGCCTGCTGTCAAAAAAAAAAAAAAAAAAAATGCTGGCTCACTACCGCTCACCAGTAAACAATTGACACCTGGATGGGGATAAATGTCTTAAAACAGTAGGCTGAATGGGGCCAAATGGATACAAGGCAGAGAAAGATAGAAAAGGACAGAACCAAAACCGGTCACCCCCCTTAACCCTCTCACATCCAGACGCGATTTTTGAGCCTATTAGGGATACTTTAAATCCTTTGTTACCGTCAGGGGTATCTATAAACCTTTAGTTTGTTTACTTCAACCTCTGCAGTTGTCTTTGAGTTAGCTGTGGGCAGAAAACTAATTTTGGAGAGGTAAGTGAGAGTAATCTATTTCTTATTGCTAATCTGGCAACCTCTGCGTCCTATGGTCGTGAGAGGGTTAAGTTGTCCTTTTATTTTGCACAGGTTATAACAGTTGTTGGTTAATTTCAATACACTGTACTGTAACCCGGTGTAACATGATACTTTTGGCCCTTGTATTTTGGTTATCATTTTAGATCTATCGTAGTATGGTGTGAGGGGAGAGGTTGCCGGCGCCGCGGTCCAAGTTTTTGTATCATAACTCGGGATATTGATGATACAACTGAACCAAAATCATCCACATAACCAAACTTAGTGTCGCGGTTCTGTGTAATGTCAAATCGAATTGATGGCATAAATATCTTCGGAGATATAACAAAGCGTGTGAAAAACAAAAACCGTTATTCCCCAATGCCAAGCATAAACAAGGGAGTGCCAAGGGAACGATGGGTTTTTAGTCCAGTGTGCAAAGTTAAAATCGCATATTAGTGAAAAGTGGCTAGATCACGATTCATGTATGTAAACTGTATCTCATGAAAAAAAAAAAAAAAAAAAAACTACCAGCATTTATACAGAACTTACAAATTCAAAAGAAAGTTTAGGGCCAGTGTAAGTGAGCGTCCTACCACCACCGTACCAAAACACATAAATCGCTTAGCACTTGACGAGTGTCATAGGCCCCCCTCTCACCAACACCACCCCTCCCCCATGACGTAGACACATTCTAAACCGTGGTACCGGTATACGATTTTACCGAAATGGGAACTTAAACTCGAACAGGTAAAACAAATATAAAACAAATAAAATAAAACAGAGAAGCATAATAAGTCAACTATTTAACAAATCGCATATCGCGGGATATTAGTAGTGACATTATTGAGGAAGAAACTCTCATGCAACCATCAATAGTGTAAATTCGGACCGGGGATAAGAGAGACAGGAAGTGGTTAGGGCAGTGATGATTATGTTTCATAAGTTTATCGAAAGTGTTACTTAAAGTTTAAACCAAAGCCAGTGTTAATGATTGGAAGCTCGAACAAGTCCTAATCACAAAACAGTTACCCCCCCCCCTCTCTCTCTCTCTAGCCCCTTTCCCTCCCCTGCGTCGTTACATACAAGAAAGTCGAGTAAAATATTCTTATAGATATGAATACCAAGGACGTTTGCAGTATCTGTAGGGACAGAGTGAGAGACAAATGTGGCACAAAATGCCAAATATGCAAAGACAAGTTTCATTGGTGCTGCATAGGACTTTCACCACCGATAAACATGGCTTATAATAATAAGGGGAAGAACTTCCATTTTTGCAACAGCCGTGCCGAGTTCACAATGCAAATCATCCAGACTGTGGAAAAAACAGAGGTACAAGATAGACCTAAATATAGCCAAGAGGCGGTGTTATTCCAACAAAATTGGGGAAACACACCAAGAATTTCCCCTCATACATCCCTGACCACAACCGTATCGAATTCAAGTACTCCTATTTCGTCTCACCCAAAACAACCAACAACACCTCCCTCTGAACAAACACCACACACAACTCTTCCCACACAAAAACTCTCATCAGCCCCCTCCCTACCACCTCGAAACACCGCAACGTCACCAAATACCACACTGCCGCCGCCTCCCGCCTCCCCACATGACCCGCCCCCCTCCACACCTCTGCCATCTGCCTACTTACGCCCGGCAGATCATGACACCCAGCCCCCCTCTACACCACCTCATAACACCACACCATCCCTAAACCACACCACTATTTCCCCCAACTACCAGACCTCCCCCTCCCAGACCCAGCATAGCTCACCACCTGCCCACCTACAACCGAAACGTAACTCAACCCCCCTGCAGGCCTCACCCACCCATACACCAAGCCCACTATCAACCACAACCACACTTAGCTCACCACATAACCCCTCGCAGCCCCAGCCACACCTACTGGGGTTGTCTACACCAGTGTGCAGATATTATCTGGAAAGAAGGTGCTACTTTGGTCAAAAGGGCCAATATAATGGGAAGTCATGTAGATTTGCTCATCCCAAAATTTGCAACAACATAACCAGTCATGGAAAATGTAGATTTGGTGAAACCTGCAAATACCACCACCCATCCCTTTGCAAGACATCACTTGAGAACAAGACCTGCTACAATATGAAATGCCCAGCTTTTCATATTAAAGGGACTTGGAGATATGCTAGACCTAACACGAATGGTAGCCCAAAAAACTCTCTAGCTATGCGAGGACGAGACAGAGGAAAAAGGCAAGGAGGGAAAGGGCAGACGAAGATGAAGAGACTGAGGGAGATGGAAGAGCACATAGAACACCTCGAGCACCTCCTGGCCTCCCAAGAGTGGCAAATACATCCCGAAGACTATTAGGTACACATAGTCCAAACAATCTCTCCCCAATCTTGTTTGCAAATATCCAAGGCCTAAAAAATAGAACCACGAACAAAGTACCATTTATTAGGGGCCTGCTAGAAGAAGGAAACTTTATATTTACGGCTCTCACAGAAACTCACATTAAAGATCAGGAAGATAGTGAGGTATGGATTCCTGGTTACAACCTACATAGGGTGGACAGAACGCATAGATCACATGGAGGTGTAGCCTTGTACATCCATGACTCACTGATATGTACTGAATTCCTAAATAACAGTAATGAAGTGGTGGAAATACTTGGAGTTAAAATATAATCCCTAAATTTATCAGTTATTGTTACATACAGGCCTCCAGACTCATCCCGAGAAGAATTCAAAACCCAGCTCAACAAAATAAAATCAGAAGTGGAAACCCTGGGGAACCCAACACCAAATATTATATGGCTAGGAGACTTTAACCTACCAAACATTAAATGGAGACAACTAGAAAACCAGTTAGTGGCAAACAACATCGGAGAAGCAAATACGAGAGAGCTTTTTGAACTTTGCGATTTTTTTAGTCTTACCCAACATATTGCTGAACCCACACGGGAAAACAATATCTTAGACCTGGTCTTCACTAACAACGACTCTTTAGTACACAGCATTAACATATCGGACACAACATACTCCGATCATAAATTAATTGAGATCAAAACAACCTTAGAAAGTGTACAGACAACCTCAGAATCGAGAACAAAAACCGGCCCCTTCAGTAAATTTAACTTCAATAACAAAAACATTAGGTGGGAAGAGGTAAATCAAGAAATGGAGGAAATAGACTGGGAAGATTTAATGAATAACCTGACACCAGCAGAATGTCTAGTCTAAATAACAGAAACCATGACCCAAATCTGTTGTTGTTGTTGTTCCCCAAGCTGCCTGGCCGAACAGCCCCAAGGCCCCGAGCAATTCCAAGGCCATAACCGAGCGCCCCTACAGAACCCTCCCTGCCGACCACAATAAAGCCTGGGTGACCGAAGCCACTCCATGGCGGGGAGCTGAGGAGGGTGGAGAAACGCCCGGGAAACCAAAGCCCCACCCAGGGCCCTGTGCCCCTCAGCAATTATGAAGAGAAAGTTGAGGGGCAAGGGAAAAATGTGACGCTTTGGCTTCCAATCTTGGTAGATTGGGAGGTCAATCCACGGAAAAGACGCCGTCACTTGAGATCTAGAAAATATATAAGTTAAAGGAACAGTCAGAGTAAGCTATGGGTATGGCAGAGATCGCTCAGTTCTCACTCTGATAGACCAGCCCATCACCACAAGACTAGAACCCAATCCTCTCAGCATCAGCTAGGAAAGGCCCTAGAAAGCCGCCTTTGGCGGGGGGATAGCTCCCCTATTTCAACCCCTTTCGGGGTAGGGCACCCGCCCAAATCTGTAGCCACCATATACCTGCAAGACAAACAAAACTAAGAAGCAAACAAGATCGGGAAAGGAGGAGGCTGTACAGAAGAAGAAAATTACTCCCACAAAGACGCACACATCAAAATCTACAGGATAGGCAAAAGGCTGAAATAGATAGAGAAATTGTGGAAATTGAACAAAGGCTAAGAATATCATATGAACTACAACATATGGAAGAGGAGAGGAAAGCTATTGCAGGTATAAAGGAAAATTCCAAATACTTCTTTTCATACGCCAAACAAAAGGCTAAAACAACATCAAACATCGGCCCACTGAGCAAAGGGGATGGCTCTTTCACAGGGGACAAAAAGGAAATGAGCGAACTCTTAAGCAGGCAGTATGAAATGGCATTCAGTGAGCCTGATGAAACAAAGGTCATCAGAGACCAAAATATATTTTTCATGGAAACCTCCCCCACGGAAACCCCTCAGATGCTGGATATTGATTTCGGTCCAAAAGACATAGAAGAGGCCATTTCCAACATGCCATCCCACTCGGCACCAGGCCCGGACTCATGGAATTCGATCCTAATGAAGAAATTTAAGGAAAACCTCTCAAAACCCCTGGCTATAATGTGGAGAAGGAGTCTAGACACTGGTGACATACCAGATAGCTTGAAAAACGCAATAATTGCTCCCCACTGCATAAAGGAGGGAGTAAATCACTACCAAAAAACTACCGCCCGGTAGCTCTAACCTCTCACATCATTAAAGTTTTCGAACGAGTCCTGCGAAGAAAAATATCAACATTCATGGAGACAAATGAACTACACAACACCGGTCAACATGGGTTCTGAGCGGAAAGATCATGTCTCTCACAACTTTTGGAACACTATGACAAAATTCTTAAAGCGCTAGAAGAAAAGAAAAACTTGGATGTCATTTACACCGATTTTGCTAAGGCATTTGATAAATGTGACCATAGTATAATAGCCCACAAACTGAAAGCAAAAGGTATAACTGGGAAAATCGGACGGTGGATATACAATTTCCTCGTAAACCGAAAGCAATCAGTAGCAGTAAACCAAGTCACATCTGAGCCTTCGGATGTCAAAAGCTCAGTGCCCCAAGGAACAGTGCTAGCGCCCCTTCTGTTCCTAATACTAATTTGCGACATAGATACCAACACCAGACACAGTACGGTGTCGTCTTTTGCTGATGACACAAAATTAAGCAAGATAGTAAACACACAAGAAGACACGGGCCGACTGCAGGAAGACATGAATGTAGTGTTCCAGTGGACCAGGGAAAACAACATGCAATTCAATGAGGAAAAATTCCAATTAATACGGTACGGAGATAATAATGGTGTTAAAGAAATTACAAATTACTTAACAGAATCTAACCACATAATAGAACGGAAAGACAGTGTGAAAGACCTTGGGGTATTAATGTCTGAAAATATGGGTTTCAAAGTACATAACCAGGTCAAAGTGGCGGTTGCGAAACGTCTAACGGGTTGGATTCTGCGTACTTTTAAAACACGCGGTGAAGTACCTATGATAACGCTCTTCAAATCTCTAGTGCTACCGCGGCTTGAATATTGTAGCGTATTAACCCTTAAAGAGCGGCACGCAACATAAGTCGAGTTAAAGAAACTGGCAAAAAACGGGTGAAAAATGGGTGAAAATCGAGTGAAAATGAGTGGAACAGTAATGAACCATACGTCCGACATCTGTGGCCTCCCGGCCCACACTAACTCCAGTTCCCCCACCGCACGGGTGGATGACAGTGTGACCAATAGTTCGCTAAAAGTGAACAATGTAGCAAAATCCGCTAAAGTTCCATCTTTGAGGTAACACTGTCAGTGCTCCACGAGTGCTACGTAGCTGTATGTGGTGTCATTGTGTAGCGATTTCCACCTAGTTTTCGGCACAATACAGTTCCTTTCATGCTGATGGTTGATATAGCAGTCAGAATGGCCTGAAAAGGCCCAAAACGGCCACAGACCACCCGCTAGACTAGGGTTAACATCCCCATACAAAGCAGGTGAAATAAATGACGTAGAGAGTGTACAAAGAAATTTCACTTCGCATATAAGTTCGATAAAACGGCTACACTATTGGGAGCGTTTAAGAGCACTGAATCTGTACTCACTGGAACGTAGAAGAGAACGTTACCTAATAATATACACGTGGAAAATCACAGAGGGTTTAGTACCAAACCTACATACTCCGATAGTCATGAAATTCAGTGATAGGAGAGGCTGGGAATGCGAAATCCCCCGGATGAATAACAGGGGTGCTATGGGCTCTCTGCGAGAGGGTTGGTTATCACACAGAGGCCCACGTCTCTTCAACAAACTCCCACGGCGAGTAAGAGACATGAGGGACGTCTCGCTAGACAGCTTCAAGAGAGCCCTGGATGTCGAACTGCAAAAGGTGCCAGACGAGCCCATCCTCGCAAGGGAGCGAGCTGTCGCTTCAAACAGTCTACTGCACCAAATCACCACCCAAAACGAGGGGCGTCGCGCTCCTTGGTGCCGCTAGAAGAGTGGCGAACGCATCAAAAGGTATCAAAGGTAAGTCTATTTTGTTTAGCTTAGGAAGGGATGTTGGGAATCCGCAGTGATAACCTAGATCTATTTGGAAAGAAAAATTCAATAATGGAAAATGTTATGGTGCTGAAAAGGTTAAGGGGAGGTTTTTAGTGAGTTTCCTAGACTTCCATCAAGCTTGAAATTACACCCCCTTGACCCCCTTTCAAGATAAATTTGTAAATTTTTTGGTAGAAAAATTTCCCGGCCAAAGGCCGGTTCCTCTTAAATTACTGGCTCGCTATCGCTCGCCAGGAAAAAATTGACACCTAAATGGGACAACAGGTCTTAAAAGTGACATAAATGGGGTGAAAGTTCTTTAAATCGCCAAACTAATAGGGCGAACGTCTTAAAATCTCAAAAGCAATGGAGCCATACATGATAGAGAAAGGGGTAAATAAAAAAATCCCTCAAGTGGAAATCTGCCCTTAACCCCTTCTGTACCGGGGATGCCATTTTATCTATATTTTGGCTACTATTAGATTACGGTACTATGTTTACTGTAGTTTGAAAAGGGCCTACAGCAATTAACCCCTTCAGACTCATATGACGCAGAGGTTACCAGATTAGCAATAAGAAATAGAGTTCTCTCACTCTTATAATTACCTCTCCAAAATTAGTTTTCTGCCCACAGCTAACTCAAAGACAACTGCAGAGGTTGAAGTAACTAAACTAAAGGTTTCTAAATATCCCCTGATGGTAACAAAGGCTTTAAAGTATCCCCAATAGGCTCAACACAGCTAACTCAAAAGACAACTGCAGAGGTTGAAGTAACTAAACTAAAGGTTTATAAATACCCCTGATGGTAACAAAGGCTTTAAAGTATCCCCAATAGGCTCAACACAGCTAACTCAAAGACAACTGCAGAGGTTGAAGTAACTAAACTAAAGGTTTCTAAATACCCCTGATGGTAACAAAGGCTTTAAAGTATCCCAATAGGCTCAACACAGCTAACTCAAAGCCAACTGCAGAGGTTGAAGTAACTAAACTAAAGGTTTCTAAATACCCCTGATGGTAACAAAGGCTTTAAAGTATCCCCAATAGGCTCAACACAGCTAACTCAAAGCCAACTGCAGAGGTTGAAGTAACTAAACTAAAGGTTTCTAAATACCCCTGATGGTAACAAAGGCTTTAAAGTATCCCTAATAGGCTCAAAACAGCTAACTCAAGGACAACTGCAGAGGTTGAAGTAACTAAACTAAAGGTTTCTAAATACCCCTGATGGTAACAAAGGCTTTAAAGTATCCCTAATAGGCTCAACACAGCTAACTCAAAGACAACTGCAGAGGTTGAAGTAACTAAACTAAAGGTTTCTAAATACCCCTGATGGTAACAAAGGCTTTAAAGTATCCCTAATAGGCTCAAAATCGCATCATATGTCGGAGAGGGTTAACAGGCTTCGCACTATATCACTTAACCCTTTTTACTGCCACAGATACTTCTTATACTGTTTATACTGTACAATATAGTAAATATAGCTTAATATAGCTAAATATAGCTAATATAGCTAAATATAGCTAAATATAGCTAGAATTTAAGGAACACCCCGTTCTTAACATTAATACTCCATTACAAACCCCAATGCACTTGAATAGATTAAGGGCAGATCTCCACTTGAGGGATTTTTTTTCTTGACCCCTTTCTCCCTCATGTTTAGCCCCATTGCTTTTGATATTATAAAACGTTCGCCCCATTAGTTTAGCGATTTTAAGAACTTTCACCCCATATTAATACCTTTCGTGCCATTCAGGTGTCGATTTTATCCTGGCGAGCGATAGCGAGCCTGTAATTTAAGAGGAACCGGCCTTTGGCCGGGAAATTTTTCTACCGAAAAATGTACAAATTTATCTTGAAAGGGACTCAAGGGGGTGTAATTTTAAGGTTGATGGAGGTCTAGGGAACAAAGTAAATACCTCCCCTTAATGAAAGCATATGATCCCCTCAGGATTCTAACTCGGGGACACCACACCCAGAACATAAAATTTAAAAAATTTCACCGGTACAGAAGGGATTAACCCGGCAAGCGCGATAGGCCTCACGGAAGGCTTCCTATAGGGAACGCGATAGGCCTCACGGAAGCAAGACCATAAAAAAAACCTTCCAAAAAAAAAAAGGGCCTATCAAAACAAAGGAATTTGTCTCTAGGTGAGATAATTCCCCTCCAGTACTCATCCATGTAAATCTCACCCACCCCCCTCCCCTCCTTCCCCACCTTATTCCCCCCTCCCTCCCCTCCTCAATTATCACCTATTTTTCCTCTTATTATCATCATTTATCGGTTATTTTTCTCTCCCGCGATAATGTAGCACAAGTGGGCTGCAGAAAAGATCGTTATGTAACACCCAGACACCGGCCCACACCGCCCCGCTCGTCTCAGTTACCTCACAGACAGCGAGAGAGGAGGGTTGCCTGTGGCTCTCTCTCGCCTGAGATTATGACCGGGTGGCCAATATCTTCGTTTTTCACCACCCAAATGCTTTTCCCACTTATTTTAGCACTCTTGAAGGTTCATTTATACATCATATATGTAAAATAAAAGCATACCGAAAACAAATAATGCTCTATATTGTAAATATAACTAATTCTGTCAGAATCCAAGGCTAGAAATGCACAAATAACTACCCTAGCCCCTAGGTCTATTTCGCGCTTGTCAGGTTAAGGGGCGATATCCACTTTCTGGACCCCTTTCTCCCTCATGTTTAGCCCCATTGCTTTTTAGATTTTAAGACGCTCGCCCACTTTAGTTTGGCGATTTTAAGACATTTTGCCCCATTTCTGTCAATTTTAAGACCTTTCGTGCCGTTAAGGTGTCGATTTTTTCCTGGCGAGCGGTAGCGAGCCTGTAATTTAAGAGCAACCGGCCGGGACATTTTTCTACCGAAAAATGCACAAATTTATCTTCAAAGGGGGTCTAGGGGGTGTAATTTTAAGCTTGATGAAAAAGTAGAGAACAAACTAAATACCTCCCCTAAATTCAGGGGTCAAACAAAATTCAAATCCATTATTATTTTTTCTTTATTATTGTCTTATTATTTATTATTATTAGTCTGTATTATTATTTTATATTTATTATTGTCTTATTATTTATTATTATTAGTCTTAATTATTATTTTATCTTTATTATTATTTTATCTTTATTATTATTTTATCTTTATTATTGTCTTATTATTTATTATTATTAGTCTTAATTATTGTATATGTATCGCTGAAATTGATGTTTACAGTATAGTCCAAATTGATGTTTACAGTATAGTCCAAATTGATGTTTACAGTATAGTCCAAATTATGTCTTGGGAAGTGATGAAGACAGCCCGAATAGGGACAACACAACATTTGTATTATTTGTCTTCCGCACACAGAGCCCCTTGAGGTGGATGACTGGGGTGGTGATGATGATGTGGATGAAGATGAGGAGGAGGAGGATGTGGGTGACAGAGATCCGCTGCAGGTGGATGAGGACTCCACCGACATCGCCAGGGAGACATCCAACTACAGCCAGGTACGGAACATCAGGCTTCAGTATTTGTATGATTTTTGGGGGTCAAAAGTGGTAAATTTAATTAAAATTTAAAACTTGAAAACTAACTCAAAAGTTACTGTTCAAATAATGATATCAAACTCATTACCACTTATACTGCGGGCATATTTCCTCCATATTAGAGCTCATTCAGGCACTGATTGATTAATCAAGTGTCTGAATGAAATTAAATGTATTCAGCCAAAAACTAGAAGAAAGGAGCTTCAAAATGACACCAAAACGAGCTTCGTAGCTCGTGGGCTTCACCCGCCGCTCTACCATAGACATTCACTAATACAGTACTGAGCAATTATCGCTATATTGCGCTATATTTGCCTTTGGGAGCGCTGTATGTCTAGCGACAGTATGGCTCATACTCCTCAGTGCCGTGGCCGTCTGGCTGGAGAGAGGATGGGTGGCCTGTTGCGCTCCCGCTCCCTCGCACTCGATTCTACAGGCTTAAGAGACTTTAAAAGCCTGTAAATTACCATGGTGTTCCGGAACGTCTCCCACAGTCAATGGGTTAACATAAAAAAATATCGAAACAACAAGAAGCGAAACAAAAAATATTTATGTGGAAAAATGCATTTACATTTATCTGAAATTAAACTTTGAAAACAACAAACTTATTATATCCACATATCTGTACACCCAACCCTCTGCTATCGTGGGTAATTGGTGCCCTAATTCTACCGCTATAGCGAGATTCGCCATAGCAGAACTGAAGAACTTATGGGAATAATTATAATTGGTGCAGAGGTCCATAATTTTGACTATTTCTTGCTATTTTCACATTTTGTTTACCATATATAGTTATAAATACATATGGGGAGATTACTTACCACACATAATATATTTGAAATCAGTCATATAGAGCGTAGCCTAATTCATCGGCATAATTTCGGCGCTTTCGTCTGACACAGCGTCGGCGTCGGTAGCCTAGACCGGCGTTTGCTCTCTGTCTGTTTCGGTGGTGGGCATTTATTTCCTTTATCATTGCCACCAGGCCCACTGTCCCTATCACTGAATGCATTTGAGGAGAATACTTAAATACATATGAGGAGATTACTTACCACACATAATATATTTGAAATCAGTCATATACAGTATAGCCTAACCCATCGGCATAATTTCGGCACTTTCGTCTGACACGGCGTCGGTAACCTAGACCGGCGTTTGCTCTGTGTCGATGGCCCTGGGAATTTAATTCCTTCATCATTACCACCAGACCCACTATCCCTATCACTGAATGCATCAAAGGCCATAATAATCGCGCAAGATAAGAGGTTCGGGCAGAAAAAAGTTTGTAAACATGTAGTTTTCCAACACAATGGTTGCCAGCCTGTCCACCGATCACAGGCATTCACAGCCGCCGATGTTCTGTGACGTCATCGGGCGCCGTGTTTGAACATTTCCGTCGGTACGGAGCCGCGATAGCACCCTTTTGGGACGCGATAAGGAAATTTTAGGGTTTTTAAGGTAGCCGTGATAGCACATAAACGCTATAGCAAAACCCGTGATAGCATAGGGTTGGGTGTACACCACTACATGAGACAGTAGGTTGGTTTTTATGATGTATGTTTTCCTTGATAACCTAGATGTTTGTGAATTTGTATTTTATTTTTTTGCGTTCATTGTTTTCTGTTGGTTTGTCCCTATTCGGGCTCTGTCTTGAGTCGGCCACCCCCAGGGGGACAAAAAAAAAAAGGAAAAGTGGGGATTGGGCCTGAGTATATAGATAGATACATAGATAATCCTGTGTAGTGGGACGACCTGTACTTATATCTCAATAATTTGTTAATGTTACAGTATGTTTTTACATTTTACATTCATAAATACAGTAGTCCACTAATATACTAGATTTGGTTAGGTTTTGGTTAAGTTAGGTTAGAAATATTGTTCAATGTTTCTTCGTAAATAGGCATCTGAAAAACAGTTCTCCCCGCTACACAGGATTTTACCGTTATGTTTTCAGATTAAAGCAGTGAAAAATATAACTGGATTTTAATGTTTCAATATGATTTTCAGGCTCAGTCGCTCTACTTCTCAGAGAAGCAGGGAAAGAAGAACATTGTGCTGAAGGATGGCCAGTTGGTTCGCCGCAAGAAGGCCCAGCGCAAGGACAAAGGGGTGAGTAGTTTAGTCTTATATTCTGGTTACAATAAAGTGGAGCCCCCATCTTCCCTCCTAATTGGTTCTGCATAAATCTCAATAATTATATGTTTTTCACCAACCAACTTCACTTCTAAACTCAATTAATGAAATCAACAAATACATGTGGCACTCCAAGGACTCGAACCCAGGATACTCGCACCGAAATTCCGCACACTTATGCATTATGCTATCAAGATCGGGGCACTGTTCTTATGGGGGAAATTCTAATCGATTGTGTGCGCATTCCAAAAGTTGCCCTTTTTCCCTGTTTTTTACTATGAACACATGTTTCTTAGTACAAAAAGTAAATTTTATGTATTGTAAATAATAATAAAGTAAAGTATCCCACCAACATTTGACAATCCCGGCCTTTGTGGTATACCTCGGCTATCCCCCAGACCTCCGCCACTCCCACCAGACGCAATAGAGGCCATAATAATCGGAAGGTTACACCACTAGCGAGATACGAGTCGGATACAATGGCATTCTACTGGATGCCTGTGATTGGCTGATTTACGATGACGTTGCAAGATGACACCCAAATGTTGGACTGTGCTTGGCTGGCCAACATGTTTACGTCTCAGCTAGGCGGGAAAACGCATCTTACAGTTTCTTACAGTAGATCCTCTGGAAAAAGGCAAACTATGCCTGTGTATCCAGCTCAGTACCAGTACTTGCACTTCTGCGGTCGTTCACGGTGTTGGCGGCGGCGGTAGCAGACGCAACATTTTTACTATTCTGTATTTTTGTTTTATAATCAAACTTCAAATCTTGTCTTCCCCATGCTTTATCAAGATTACTTTCAAACTCCCTTATTGATTCGGAATCGACTACATACTGGTCGCATCGCGAAGATTGAAACAGCAGCATAGCGCCTCAGATTTGTTGCGAAGATTGAATAATTTACAGCCAAGATGGAAATTGGGAATAATTGGTGTCTACAGCGAAGACTGATGTCGCGAATATAGGGGGTCCACTGTAGATGATTTTCTTTAGTTTGTATTATATTATAAGCGTTGTTTCCACATAGCGATTTTGATTAGTTGTTTTGTCTTTTTACTGTGTTCGTATAAGTTTTGGTTTGTTTATTTTGCAAGTTTTACATTATGGAAAGAGAAATGACCCAGGAAATTATAGACCAGTCAGTTTGACAAGTGTTGTGTGTAAACTAATGGAAACGGTAATTAGAGAAGGAATAATGGAGCATATGAAATCAAACCAACTTTTCAGTGGGAGACAGTTCGGATTCTTGCCGGGGAGGTCGACAGTACTACAGCTAATTAAGGTGGTAGATGATTGGATGTAAATTCTAGAGGATGGTGATGTAATAGACTTGGTATATTGCGATTTTATGAAGGCCTTCGATAAGGTCCCACATAAAAGGTTAATTGAGAAAGTTAGAAGCTATAATATAGGGGAGAAATGTGTGAAATGGATAGAAGCCTTCCTGAAAGATCGGAGACAGGGTACTGGTGAATGGAATAGGCTCGGGGTGGAGGGAAATTACAAGTGGGGTACCTCAGATCTATGTTGGGACCACTACTGTTCGTTATATTTATCAACGACTTACCTGAAGTTGTTGTTGTTGTTCCCCAAGCTGCCTGGCCGAACAGCCCCAAGGTCCCGAGCAATTCCAAGGCCATAACTGAGCGCCCCCACAGAACCCTCCCTGCCGACCACAATAAAGCCTGGGTGACCGAAGCCACTCCATGGCGGGGAGCTGAGGAGGGTGCGGAAACGCCCGGGAAACCAAAGCCCCACCCAGGGCCCTGTGCCCCTCAGCAATTATGAAGAGAACGTTGAGGGGCAAGGGAAAAATGTGACGCTTTGGCTTCCAATCTTGGTAGATTGGGAGGTCAATCCACGGAAAAGACGCCGTCACTTGAGATCTAGAAAATATATAAGTTAAAGGAACAGTCAGAGTAAGCTATGGGTATGGCAGAGATCGCTCAGTTCTCACTCTGATAGACCAGCCCATCACCACATGACTAGAACCCAATCCTCTCAGCATCAGCTAGGAAAGGCCCTAGAAAGCCGCCTTTGGCGGGGGGATAGCTCCCCTATTTCAACCCCTTTCGGGGTCGGGCACCCGCCCTTAGAGGGCATGAAGGGATGGTCTGAGCATTGGTTAATGCCTTTTCATCCAAAAAAATGCAAGTACATGCTGATTGGGACAAGCAAGATAGACAAGGTAGGATACAGTATGTATGAAGCGATGGAGGAAGTGAATGGAGAAAAGGATATAGGAGTAGTGATAGAAAAATAAGTTAAATTTCACAGAACATTTACCTGAAGTTATAACTAATGGAAGTGAGGTATACCTGTATGCGGATGACACTAAGCTGTATAGAAGAGTGAGGAGTAAGGAAGATGTGGGTTTGCTTCAAGGAGATGTGGAAGGCATGAAGTGATGATCTGAGCATTGGTTAATGCCTTTTCATCCAAAAAAATGCAAGTACATGCGGATTGGGACAAGCAAGATAGACAAGGTAGGATACAGTATGTATGAAGCGATGGAGGAAGTGAATGGAGAAAAGGATATAGGAGTAGTGATAGACAATAAGTTAAATTTCTCAGAACATTTAGCGGAAAAGATAAACAAAGCCAATAGAATTGTAGGGCTGATAAGGAGGACATTTGTGTCACTTGACGAAGAAATCTTCAGGAATCTCTATACAGCGCTGGTTAGGCCGCACCTGGAATATGCGAACCAGGTGTGGGCTCCATATATGGTAAAGGATATAGAAGCAGTGGAGAAAGTGCAGAGGAGAACTAGCAAGCTAGTACCAACGTTGAAGAACGCGGGCTATGAGCAGAGGTTGAGGACACTGGCATACAGTGGGGCCCCCATTTTCGCTACACCGGTCTTCGCTGATTCAATTCTCGCACCACACACCAAATATTCCCAATTTCAATTCTCGCGCCAAAAGCCTCATTCTCGCATCAAAATCCCAGCCGAAACCCGAAAAAATAGCAAAAATAACGAAAAACTCGACATAAAACTAGAAAACAAACAAAAACAATAATTTTGTTTTAACATAACGAAAGAATCTGCCAGGTGCTTGCCGTTTAGAGACGAAATCCGAGTGAATCCGAGATCCGATCGTCAAATGCACAAGATGCATGTAGATGTTAGTAGAGCCATTGAAAATGTTGTTTGAGGTATCGTTTAATACAGGACAAATCCCGATGGACTGGAGAGAGGCGAACATAACAGCTATATTTAAGAAGAGAATGAGAAATGACCCAGGGAATTATAGACCAGTCAGTTTGACAAGTGTTGTGTTGTGTAAACTAATGGAAATGGTAATTAGAGAAGGAATAATGGATCATATGAAGTCAAACCAACTTTTCAGTGGGAGACAGTTCGGATTCTTGCCGGGGAGGTCGACGGTACTACAGCTAATTAAGGTGGTAGATGATTGGATGCAAATTCTAGAAGATGGTGATGTAATAGACGTGGTATATTGCGATTTTATGAAGGCCTTCGATAAGGTCCCACATAAAAGGTTAATAGAGAAAGTTAGAAGCTATAATATAGGGGAGAAATGTGTGAAATGGATAGAAGCCTTCCTGAAAGATCGGAGACAGAGGGTACTGGTGAATGGAAATTACAAGTGGGGTACCTCAGGGATCTGTGTTGGGACCACTGCTGTTCGTTATATTTATCAACGACTTACCTGAAGTTATAACTAATGGAAGTGAGGTATACCTGTATGCGGATGACACTAAGCTGTATAGAAGAGTGAGGAGTAAGGAAGATGTGGGTTTGCTTCAAGGAGATGTGGAGGGCATGAAGGGATGGTCTGAGCATTGGTTAATGCCTTTTCATCCAAAAAAATGCAAGTACATGCGGATTGGGACAAGCAAGATAGACAAGGTAGGATACAGTATGTATGAAGCGATGGAGGAAGTGAATGCAGAAAAGGATATAGGAGTAGTGATAGACAATAAGTTAAATTTCTCAGAACATTTAGCGGAAAAGATAAACAAAGCCAATAGAATTGTAGGGCTGATAAGGAGGACATTTCACTTGATGAAGAAATCTTCAGGAATCTCTATACAGCGCTGGTTAGGCCGCACCTGCAATATGCGAACCAGGTATGGGCTCCATATATGGTAAAGGATTTAGAAGCAGAGGAGCGCTAGCAAGCTGGTACCAACGTTGAAGAACGCGGGCTATGAGCAGAGGTTGAGGACACTGGGGCTTCCGACACTGGCATATCGGAGAAAGAGAGGGGATATGATAGAGACTTTTAAGATAGTGTCAGGAAAGTACGATGAGGATGTGTGTGAGGGTATCTTCTTGATGCGGGAGGGAACAAGAACGAGAGGACACTCTAAGAAAATTTACAAAGAAAGAAATAGGCTTGAGAAGGCAAAGAACTCATTTTGTGATAGAGTGGTAAATGAGTGGAACGCACTGCCCCAGTATGTAGTCGATTCCGAATCAATAAGGGAGTTTGAAAGTAATCTTGATAAATCATGGAGAAGGCAAGATTTGAAGTTTGATTATAAAACAAAAATACAGAATAGTAAAAATGTTGCGTCTTCTACCGCCGCCGCCAACACCGTGAATGACCGCAGCAGTGCAACTACTGGTACTGAGCTGGATACACAGGCCTAGTTTGCCTTTTTCCAGAGGATCTACTGTAAGAAACTGTAAGAAGATGCCGCCATCTTTGTATGACGTCATCACTAAGCAGACGCTTGCAGTTTAGCTAGTATCTGTGTTGACAAAACAACCATTTGCAAGTTTTTTTTTGCCTGAACCCCTTATCTCTCGCGTTTATTATAACCTCTAGTACATCTAGTGATAGGGATGGTTGGCCTGGTGGTAGCAATGAAGGAATTTCATGCTCAAAACACAGAGCAAAGACCAGTCCATGTCGGACGAAAGCGATTGAAATGCCTAGCCTAGATGATGTTAGCCTAGGCTAGGCTAAATATGACTATGATTTATAATAAAATCTGTGTGGTAAGTAATCTTCTCATAATACGTATTTATACGTCTTTTCCTCATAATATGTATTTATTGGATGTATTTGGGGCAAAATGGGTACTTGAGGGGTGGTTGGACCTAAAAATGTTCGCATGATAGAAACAATGCCCCAATCTACAGTATTTATGGTTAGAACTGTCATTTAGCCATGTCTACATTATTATTTACAATGCATAAGATTTAGGCCTAGGCTACTTGATGTAGCCTAGACAAAAAACATGTTTTCATAGCCTAACACTGGGAAAAAGTGCGGTAATTGTTTAGATATTGGGCCTTTTTTTTTTCTAGTTATTAAAAACTTATTCTATGGTGTATTATATGATACAGTATAGGCCTAATGCATAAAATTTAATTTGTGTAAAATAAAACATGTTTTCATAGGCAAAAAATAGAAAAAGACGCAAATTTTGGCATGAGCACGGAAACGATTGAATTTTCCCCATAAGAACAGTGCCCCGATCTTGGCTGTTTCAATCCTAGCTCTATTTCTGCAGAACCGATTAGCAGCTAGGATGGGGGCTCCACTGTATAGGAGAAAGAGAGGGGATATGATAGAGACTTTTAAGATAGTGTCAGGAAAGTATGATGAGGATGTGTGTGAAGGTATCTTCTTGATGCTAGAGGGAACAAGAACGAGAGGACACTCAAAGAAAATTTACAAAGCAAGAAATAGGCTTGAGAAGGCAAAGAACTCATTTTGTGATAGAGTGGTAAATGAGTGGAACGCACTGCCCCAGTATGTAGTCGATTCCAAATCAATAAGGGAGTTTGAAAGTAATCTTGATAAAGCATGGGGAAGACAAGATTTGAAGTTTGATTATAAAGCAAAAATACAGAATAGTAAAAATTTTGCGTCTGCTACCGCCGCCGCCAACACCGTGAACGACCGCAGCAGTGCAAGTACTGGTACTGAGCTGGATACACAGGCCTAGTTTGCCTTTTTCCAGAGGATCTACTGTAAGAAACTGTAAGAAGTTAGTGTTGTTTTTGATAGGTAATATGAAGTTAAACCCCTAAACTCGGGACCGTCCATCCACCAAATTAATTATTTCCCATAAGATATATGTTTCAATTTGTACGATTTCGATCTGTGCGACCTCGTTCATCCACCAAATTCTAGCATACAGTAAACCCTCGCTATCTCGGACTAATTGGGGGGAGACCCAGTCCGAGATGACCGAAAATCCGAGATGTCCGGGGTCCGACTTATGTCCGACTTAAGAGAGGATAAAATCCGACCTAACCAATGTCCGTCCGAGACAACAATGAAATCGGAGACTACGGAAAAAATCCGACCTCAAGAGAGACGTCCGCGTCAACCTAGAAAACGAAGACAACCCTATTCGAACCCTATAATCTGTAATAGAAAACACAGTACTGTACATGTATTTTAGTTTTACAATATGTATTGTACAGTAGGCTATATTACACTTTCCCCTTCATAGCTCTTGTCTGTAGTCTTGATGTCCTCCCTCCCCCCTCCCCAACACTGCATTAATTACTGCAGCATCCCCTTTTCACCCCCCACCTCCACCTCACTGTCCTTCTCCACCTCACTGTCCTTCTCCACCTCACTGTCCTTCTCCACCTCACTGTCCTTCTCCACCCACTGTCCTTCTCCACCTCACTGTCCTTCTCCACCCCACTGTCCTTCTCCACCTCACTGTCCTTCTCCACCTCACTGTCCTTCTTCACCCCACTGTCCTTCTCCACCTCACTGTCCATGACCACCTCACTCCCCTTCTCACTGTCCTTCTCCACCTCACTGTCCTTCTCCACCTCACTGTTCTTCTCCACCTCACTGTCCATGACCACCTCACTCCCCTTCTCACTGTCCTTCTTCACCTCACTGTTCTTCTCCACCTCAATGTCCATGACCACCTCACTCCCCTTCTCACTGTCCTTCTTCACCTCACTGTTCTTCTCCACCTCAATGTCCATCGCACTGTTCTTCTCCACCTCCCTGTTCTTCACACCCCCACTCTTAGGACCATATCCCTTGCCTGTCATGGAACCTTTACCCTTACCCACACTGTCCTTCTCCACCTCACAAACAATGTCAGGTTCAGGTATATCCATGGGCACAGGCGTGCTACTCATTAATTCATCCAAATCCATGTCTAAGTCTGAGAGTGGCACAGTGTCTACAGTGCTCCACGAGGTGCTAGCAACTGAGGAAACACTTGGGAGGGAGGTGGTTCTAGCAAGCGACACACCACTGGTAGCAGACGAAGTACGAGGTCTGGGAGGAGCAGAGGGTACAAAAAAGGAGCTGATTTTCTGTTGTTTTTTCCGATCAAGGTGTGCCCTCTGAATATGGAATCGACCATTACGGAGTGGTTCGTATAGGGACTGCAACTTTGAGTCATTTACTTGAGTCAGATACTGAAGAATGGTGTCAAAGGAGTCCAGGGCATGCGAGACTGATATCTTGGGGCCCCCCCTCTGTCTCTTCGTCCGACTCATCCTGGGTCTCTTCCTGGGCTACCCCCAACACCTCGGCTGCAATTTGTTCGTCAGTCTTATGCTCGTGTCCAGGTAGGTCTCTGTCCTCTTGCAGCCAGTCGTCAACTTCTTCTTCGGGGAGGTCACCCTGGTTACCCTGGTTCAAGAGGTTCCTGAAGTCAGCTGCCCCAAACCCTTCAAAACCCGGATCTTGCACATTCGGGATATTTAAGACCTTGGTCCAACCATTCCTCAGTGTGTTGAAAGACACTTTGCGCCACGCCTCTGCCCAATTGTAGATGCAGTCTTTCAGGGTATACTGCTTCAGTTTTTGTAGAGATTTCTTTCCGCGTGTATCCACATAACCTTCTTCGTCCATCCCATCTTCTATGATGACAAGGCATTGTTCCAGGAACTTCCTCTTGTATCGCCTTTTGCAAGCTTCAATTATTCCTTGGTCCATAGGCTGAATAACACTTGTGGTATTAGGAGGCAGGAACATTGTCTTAATTTTGCCGTTTGCACTCTCCAGTTTCGTGGTACAAGGGTGGGCAGGTGCGTTGTCGAGCAACAAAATGGCAACAGCTTCGTCATAGGGTACACCATACACTCGATTCTGGAACGAGCAAACGTCGGGTACAAATCTCTTGTGAAAGAAATCCTCGGTGATGACCTGGTTAAACCAAGCTTTCTTTGATCCATAATAGTCGACTGGGAGTTGCTTGGTAATGATGAGGTCCTTAATTACTCTCGGCTTCTGAGATTTGCCGACGATTGTAGGGGTCACACGGTGGCTTGCGTCGGCATTAGCGCAGCAAAGCACTGAAATGCGCTCCTTCACAGTTTTGTGGCCAGGTGTGGACGTGATTTCTCGGTGGGCCTGTGTGTTGGAGGGTAGAGAACGCCAATATAAGCCAGTCTCGTCACCGTTATAGAGCTGCCAATGTTGAAGGTGTTCCTCGGTTATAAGGGCGTGGAAGCGATCAGTGAAGGGTTCTATGGCCGAAGTATCGGCGCTTAAGATTTCACCACAAATACTCCTGTTTGAGAGGCCATGGCGGTTTCGGAACCTCCACAACCACCCCTCGCTAGCCTTGAAGTCTTGGTGATGAAGATGCTGGCCGAAACGTTCTGCTGCATGCTGGATCTCTATGCCTCTCACTGGTACGCCCTCAGCACGAAGTTGTTGGTACCACTTCAGCACTGCGTCGTCGATGTCTTGATAGGCTAGCTTAGCCTTGCGAAAGATCTTGGCGGTGGAAGGACCATGAAGCACAGCTACGCCATGATGTCGGACTTTCTCCTTGTCTCGGATGAAGTCGTAGATTGTTGATCTGCCTAAGCTATACTTCTCCTGAAGCTGCTTGGCTTTCATCCCACTGTCCAGATCCTTTAGCATCTGTAGCTTTGTTTCAAGTGATACAGAAGTCACCTTACGCTTAGGCTTATCCTTGGGAGGCATGGTGAACTAAATAATGGCACGCGTCGATGTGTAACACAACAGAGCTTGGTGCGGACTGACGCTCCCAGCATCCGAGCCGGGCGCTTGGGATGTAAGATGGCGTCGGACCTCCCTTCTGTTTCTCGGATATTCACCCTTATTATCCGGTTACGTGAGGGGTCGTCCGACACGTCATCCTTTGTCGGACACCGCTACGACACATTTCGGAAATATTCGAGATATCAGAGGACGGTTATGACGGACATATTCCGAATACTTATATAAAGTCCGACAACGTCAGAGACGGTCGGAACGATGCCGGAAATGTCCGAAATACGGAAGTGAATGTCCGAGAGGCCGATGCCAGTCCGAGTAGTGCGGGTTTCCGACTTGTAGAGGTCCGAGATAGCGAGGGTTTACTGTAGTTGGGGACCCAGCTGTATCAGGAAGCAGGACTAGCTGTTATCTTGCAATTGGTGAAGACTAGAACAATGTACAGTTGGCCACATAAATTCTGTTCCTCTCCGTGATCTTATACATAGAAATATAATGTGCATGATTGAATTACGAGTGTAGTTTCTTGTGCAGTGGTTAAATCATCTAATTTGTCCTCCCCGGGCTAGACTTCTAAATGACAGCACTCCGATCTGGGCGATCTGGCCAAAAAACGTTGTAATAGGCCTAGGCCTATTTTTCTTATTTTAACTGCTAGAGAATTCACACAAATTTCAAAATGTAGTCCTGTTTTGTATCTGTTGTTGTTGTTGTTCCCTAAGCTGCCTGACCGAACAGCCCCGAGTCCCTGAGGAAGGCCATGGCCACGATCGGGCTTTCCCACAGAGCTCTCATTGAGTGTAGATTGTGTTGTTGGCGTAAGTGGTTGTGTGAAATGCAGTCTTCTATGATGTGTTTAATGGTATGGGGTGCTGTGTTACATCCCGGGCAGGCGTCGACAACGGAGTCATCCAGTCTCTTCTGATAGCTCAGGAGAGCTGGATTGTGTCCGCATCTCAGCCTGGCCAGGTGGACTCTGTCCTCGCGAGGAAGGGAGGATTCGGAAGGATGGATTTCGGGAGGTATGTATCTGTAGACTGGCATTGAGTAGAGCTCTCTAGGTCAGCTGGTTCAGTTGTGATTACAATTTCCGTGGAGAGAGTTTTGATGCAATATCGGACATTTACAAACACTAATTTTTGTTCTACCAAACAACAACAACAAAAGTCCAACTTCTTTTTGTTTTTGAAGCTGCGCGTTGCTCCGACCGGCTTTGTTTACAAACGTTTCGCCGCGCGGCTTTCAAACCAAGCTTAATAGGCTTTCAAGCTTACATATTTTAAAAAGCAATGCAACATTGTTTAATTGCTGCTCAGCAATCTGCCCACTATTAAAATGTAAAACTTGCAAAATAAACCAACCAACACAGGGACGACACAATATAAAGGCAAAATAATTGCTATGTGGAAATAACGCTTTAGTGAGAGGGACACCAATGCAATATACAGTACTGTACTTTGTTATTGTTTGTAAATGGGTGTTCTTGTTTCCTTACAGCTTGTTAGGATGCATCAGTTCACTTATGCCGAGTTAGCGGACATGCATCTGACTTACGGTGCTGCGCTGGGTAAAGGCAGGGTAGCGGCCCAACTGTATGCAAAAAGGTTTCCCAAGCGACATCATCCATGCCACACCACCTTTGCATCAATTGACAGACGACTGAGGGAGACAGGATCGTTCGACCCTAGTATGATAGACACAGGACGATCACGTTCTGTTCGCTCACTGAAAGTTAAAGAAGAAGCCTTAGAGGCTATTGAAGGCTTTGAAGCTAATCCTCAATGTAAAGTCAGTAAAAATAGGTTAACCTAAACAGAACCAGATGCGGAAATAACTTGAGCCGACCATGCCAAGTGAGATATCTTTCTTGGTGTAACTAGCAGAGTGACTGCCTCATAGCCTAAGGGTCCCGGGTTCAATCCCAGGCCCTGGCATAGTTTCAGGAGGCTATTTCAGCATCTAACGAAGTTTAGGTGTGTTGGTAAAATTGTTAAGATGATTGAGAGTTAGATCAGAGCTCCATAAATCCTCTTTCGGGTATGGTGTAAAAACCTATTCCAACATCAAGACAGCACTCGTAGCATAGCTAGTGGTAAACCCTCTCTAACTCGGACTAATTGGGGGATAAGCATTTCCGAGATCTCTGAGTCCAAATTGCTTCTGACCTAAAGGGGGAAGTCCGTGCCAGCATAGAAAACTGAGATTTCCCTACCACTGCTACACTTTATAATACAGTAAACTGTATATGTTAATGCATCTTAGTAGTGTAACATTGGGGTTTCAGATTATGTGGCAAAAACTTTGGCTATTTATAGTCTGAGCCTATGGTCACTGGTGGCACGGGAGTAAGGAAGGGGCACTGGAAGGTTCTGTTTTCAGCAGCTGGTTGATCGATAATAGTTGTTGTTGTTGTTGTTGCTGTTCCCCAAGCTGCCTGGCCGAACAGCCCCAAGGCTCCGAGCAAGGCCAAGGCCATAACCGAGCGCCCCCACAGAACCCTCCCTGCCGACCACAATAAAGCCTGGGTGACTGAAGCCACTCCATGGCGGGGAGCTGAGGAGGGTGCAGAAACGCCCGGGAAACCAAAGCCCCACCCAGGGCCCTGTGCCCCTCAGCAATTATGAAGAGAAAGTTGAGGGGCAAAGGAAAAATGTGACGCTTTGGCTTCCAATCTTGGTAGATTGGGAGGTCAATCCACGGAAGAGACGCTGTCACTTGAGATCTAGAAAATATATAAGTAAAAGGAACAGTCAGAGTAAGCTATGGGTATGGCAGAGATCGCTCAGTTCTCACTCTGATAGACCAGCCCATCACCAGTAATAATAGTTGAGTTAATAATAGTCGATAATAGTTGAGCTGAATGCAATATAAATTTGATAAATGAATTAATTGTTGCATGTGTTTATTCTTACATACCGGGTACCTGAATATTCATACCATTACTACATTACCGGGTGGATGGGACTCGTCACCCTTGGTCGGCAACCTGTCTAGGGGAGTAAACCTGATACAAATCCGTACTGCTTATCTAATGGTAAGGTAGGTTGGTGGATGGACTAGCCGAACATCACTGTAGAAAAGTAGTGCTAAGAAGATACACAGAGGGCCTCGGAGTCGGACGGATCCTAAATTGAGGGGTCAATCCTGTAAGTCCTTCAGTAAACTGGCTCGGGTTGTCCCTCTTACAGGGAATAGGTCCGCTTGGGGGCCTTCTGTGTATGGCCACCCTCATTAAGAGGAGTAAGGTGTCCTGCAATAGATATATAGATAGACTACAGTATTATTTTAAGTACATAGAGTACGTGTAAAATTGATCAAACTATAACCTTGTACAATTCAGTAAATATTAAACAATCAATTAGCAATACACATATTTGTTTTCTTAACCAGAGTGTCCATACAAAGCATGTGAAATAAATTTCTTAGAGAGTGTACAAAGAAATTTCACTTCGAATATAAGTTCGGTAAAACAGCTACACTATTGGGAGCGTTTAAGAGCACTGAAACTGTACTCGCTGGAACGTAGAAGAGAACGTTACCTAATAATATACACATGGAAAATCGCAGAGGTTTTAGTACCAAACCTACATAATCCGATAGTCATGAAATTCAGTGATAGGAGAGGCTGGGAATGCGATATCCCCCGGATGAATAACAGGGGTGCTATGGGATCTCTGCGAGAGGGCTGGTCATCACACAGAGGCCCACGTCTCTTCAACAAACTCCCACAGCGAGTAAGAGACATGAGGGACGTCTCGTTAGACAACTTCAAGAGAGCCCTCGATGTCAAACTGCAAAAAGTGCCAGACGAGCCCATCTTCGCAAGGGAGCGAGCTGTCGCTTCAAACAGTCTGCTGCACCAAATCACTTACCACTAAGAAAGCCCAGGTGGCCGAAGCCGCTCCCAGGCAAGGAGCTGAGGAGGGTGCGGAAACGCCCGGGACACCGAAGTCCCACCCAAGGCCCTGTGTTCCTCAACAATTATGAAGGGAAAGTTGAGGGGCAAAGGAAAAATGTGACGTTTTGACTCCCAATCTGGCAGTATGGAGGTCAATCCACGGAAGAGACACCGCCACTGGAGAACTAGAAATATATAAGTAAAGGAACAGTAACAGAGAGGTCTTGTTAGGTGGCATGAATATGACTGATGGCTGTATGGCGGTCAACTAGGAGGCGGGAATGTCCAGGTGTACAGTAAAACCTCGCCCATCCAGACTAATTGGAGGAGAACCCTGTCTGGATCTGCCAAAAGTCCGGATCTGCCGAAAGTCCGGACATTTATTCAGCCATTCAGACAAATCCGGATGGCTGACATACAAGTCTGAATATCGAACCCTGGATGTAAATAATGTGTGTGGAAACACGTATTCGTCTCAATCGTTTCCGGATTGACTTATATTTTTCCCAAGCCATCCAGACAAGTCTGGTTGGATGAAACATGAGTCTGGATCGAAATGCCGGCCTGGATCTCTTGGGTTTCCGGATGGGAGGGGTTTTACTGTATTATCTAGGAAAAATATAATTTGGAAGGATTATATTCTGGCGACAAAAATGTTCAAGATCATGCACCATATGTTTTCTAACCTTTCCAAACTTAGGGCATAAGTAAGTAATAAAGGGAAAATATGTCAAAGTCTTGGAGGGCCCAATCTCCTTAGAACTTTTTCCCATAAGTAGTCTTTTCGTGATATTTAGATAATTTGGTAAGAGCTACTGGAGCAACTGGCCACGTGGAACGTATGGGAAGTGAGAGAATGACTAAGAGAGTGTACGAGAGTGAGGTGGAAGGACAGAGAGGGAGAAGTAGACTGAGAGAGAGGTGGAAGGATGGAGTTCATATGCGTGAAAGCGGTGCTGGATGGGAGGAGGGGCGTCAAGTGACTGATGACAGGTGCATGGGGGCGATTCGTTTGTGGCCACCCCTTCGGGGACAGCGTCCAGCAATAGATAGATGTAATATTAGAATTAAGGTCTAGTCTAGATTGATCGCTAAACCCAGGGGACCACTGTCTATACATAAATGCATGCATACGTACATACAAGTTTAAAGACTGTTTCGCCCACAGAGAATATGGTTTCAGTCTTTCGTCCTAAATGGCCGCATTCCAGGCGACCATGTTTTGGGCTGCCTCTGTTTTCAAGTTCTATCATTTAAGAATATAGAACCACCAAAGTACCTGATCCCACGTCTTTCAAAGTTTGTCCCTATGCACAGTTCTCCCCCACGTTCACTGTCCGCCATTTCTTCCCCCAATTCTGATCTTCCATACTCTCCATGTGTCCAAACCAACTAAGTCTGCTTGTGTGCATCACTTCACTGATACTCGTATTGCCCAGATGCCTTCTTATAGTCCTACCAATCTTAACTGGCAGTTTTACCCGCGGTCAATTCCTTTACATTGGTGCTACATGTATAATTCCTAACAACGAAAATACATTATTTTCTGTATTAAGTACTTAATACAGAAAATAATATATTTTCGTTGTTAGGAATTATACATATAGCACCAATGTAAAGGAATTGACCGCGGGTAATACTGCCAGTTAAGATTGGTAGGACTATAGTGCCTCACTCAATACCCCATCCCTTTGTGTAACCCCGCATATTCATCTCGCCATTCTCTTCTCATTACGTTCTATTCTATTAATATCCTCCATTTTAGCCGGCCACGTCTCCGAGGCATAGGTCATCTATCTATCTATCTATTACTGGATGCCTTACTCCCCGTTTGTGAAAGGGCAGTGGGGGAGGAGGTCGTCGGTCCATGGGCTCGTAGCTTTGAAGTTTGAACTGATGTGTCCTCCATCCGCAGCCCTCCCAGCAGCGCCAACATTGCAGGCGGATGATTATGATGCGTGTTTTACCACCATGCACTCCCTGCTCATGAGCTGGGCTAGGGTGAGTGCCCTGATGATCAGGGACTTCAGTGAACAGTGTCACTGATTGCTAGACTGCACCGTTCACCAACAGCACTGATTTCTGCCAATAACACACTGGCTGGCCCGAGACTCCAACCATCAACCTCGCAGTCGAGTGCTCTACCAATCGCGCTACGGTCCGTGAAGTAGGCGCGATCTCTTTGCCTTTTTATCCCCCCATTTTAGTCGCCTTGTACAGCACGCAGTAGGATACATGGGGCAAATTTACATGATCGGGCTTGTGACCGGACTTAATTATATTGTACAGTAACACCTCCATTTCCCGGCACTCAGGGGGATTTGAAACCTCCGGTGAATTGAAAAGTTTGGTTGAATGAAAATTACTCCTATAAATGCCCATAAACCCCAAGAAAATACCCCCTAATGGCTATCTGTATTATCAGCCTTAACCCTCCAGCCCCGGCTATGTATTATATATATATTCCTCGAAACCCGGGTGTTTTGGCCGAAAAACGTCTAGGCTAGGCTACCGTATATGTGTTAATCTGACTGCTTCCCGCATTCCCGCGCATCCCCAAGCGTAGCTGTGTTATTTACCTGTAGAATGGCATTAAGTAGAGCTCTCTAAGTCAACTGGTTGAGTTGTGATGATGATTTCATTGGAGATAACTTTATGGCCAAAACAGACACTTTACACTACTTTTCGATACTTAACAACATACAGGCACACACAAACAAGCGACGCTCTCCTTCTTGTGGCCGGAGATGCGGGGCGTCGGTCCAGCCGGCTGTTGTTTACCTGCGTCGGACCGACGCCTCGCACACGAAGCAAACAGGCTTTCAACCACTGGGCGTTCAAAAGCCCTTCCGGGTACCTGTTATATGCTTTTTTATGGGCGTTCAAGAGCCCTTCCGTGGTGAGAGGGTTAATATAATAAACAAATACACATTACTATACCATTTTATAGTAATGTTCTCAACTCGCCAATTTATAAGTACAGTAGAAGTTGGAAAAGGCGTCCACCTGTTGTTGTTGTTCCCCAAGCTGCCTGGCCGAACAGCCCCAAGGCCCCGAGCAAGGCCAAGGCCATAACTGAGCGCCCCACAGAACCCTCCCTGCCGACCACAATAAAGCCTGGGTGACCGAAGCCACTCCATGGCGGGGGGCTGGGGAGGGGGAGGAAACGCCCGGGAAACCAAAGCCCCACCCAGGGCCCTGTGCCCCTCAGCAATTATGAAGAGAAAGTTGAGGGGCAAAGGAAAAATGTGACGCTTTGGCTTCCAATCTTGGTAGATTGGGAGGTCGATCCATGGAAGAGACGCCGTCACTTGAGATCTAGAAAATATATAAGTAAAAGGAACAGTCAGAGTAAGCTATGGGTATGGCAGAGATCGCTCAGTTCTCACTCTGATAGCCACCTGTTGTTGTCGGCGGCGTAATGCGTATCGTCGTATGCGAAGGCTAGGCCTTATCGGGAGGGAGAGTTCTGCAGCGCATTCAAAGTTTTGACCGTAGCAAAACGAAACACTAATATCAAACTGTTTTTGTTCTTTTTAGTTTGTCTTAGGTATCTTACTTAATATCTAAAACTTATTTATGAGGTGGATGCTTTGGGAGAGGCAGCAAGGGGTGGATGCTTGCCACTCATCCACAGTTGTAGAGGTGGATGCTGTTACATCATCCACCTCTCTCCATTCGTTTGAATATTTGTGGTTTTTGTTCCAAGCTCAGAACCAGACTTTTGCATTTCTTCTTGTCACTAATGGCTTTCACTTTGTCCGACTTTGCCTTAATCTTCGGCAGGATTGCGATGAATCCAGTATAATATGTCCGATATGAGAATGTTTGTATGTACGGATCGATCGGGGAGACAGTAGGCCTATTCCCGCGCTTTTGTTGTTGTTGTTGCTTGTTCTACTGACGTTGCCGTTACCCGCATAGAACCACAAACTATTTTATATATGAAGCCCTCCGAATCATAAGGGGACCAACCGACATTTTTTGAATTTCCAAGCCAAGCATGTGGTGCCATAGCCCAACTTCTCCCCTACACACTGGTAGTCGTTTGGTACCCTTAAGACGAAAACTGTATGAGTGAGAGTCCTGGACGTTAAGGTAACTTTTTCGCCTTTCGGGAACACTCACCAATATCCTGGGAAAAATATAACCTGACACAAGGGATCCAAACGACACTCAGTTAATCCCTCCATACTCTCAATCTCCCGTACGTAAAAGTACGTTCACTTACCCATACCCTTGTACTTACCTGTTAATTATTAACTACTTACCTGCCTTACCTGGAGTATGGAAATTGGAGGCTTGTGGGTGGGAATGATGGACAATTACGTACACTACCCAATATCAGTGCATTATTATCTTTAAAAGAAAAAACTTGTGGTCAAAGTGCTGGTAATGTTAGATTTTGGCCATTTTGGCCATTCAAAAAAGGGGATAATTTTGGTTTGGGTGTTTTTACTAAAAATATAGACGTGGAACTCCCTATTTTTACATGCTGGGATGAAAGAGTAGTGTTTCGGCTACCTTCAGTAAAAATATGAAGAGGGCACCTTACCGGGTTAAAGAGTTACACATATTTTGAACTGCCAAACTTTGACCTTGATTTTCTCAGAAGTAAGAAATGGTGGTTGGTCCCCTTATGATTCGGAGGGCTTCATATATACTGTATATATTTCTTATTCTTACAGTTTCTTACAGTAGATCCTCTGGAAAAAGGCAAACTATGCCTGTGTATCCAGCTCAGTACCAGTACTTGCACTGCTGCGGTCGTTCACGGTGTTGGCGGCGGCGGTAGCAGACGCAAAATTTTTACTATTCTGTATTTTTGTTTTATAATCAAACTTCAAATCTTGTCTTCCCCATGCTTTATCAAGATTACTTTCAAACTCCCTTATTGATTCGGAATCGACTACATACTGGGGCAGTGCGTTCCACTCATTTACCACTCTATCACAAAATGAGTTCTTTGCCTTCTCAAGCCTATTTCTTTCTTTGTAAATTTTCTTAGAGTGTCCTCTCGTTCTTGTTCCCTCCCGCATCAAGAAGATAACTTCACACACATCCTCATCGTACTTTCCTGACACTATCTTAAAAGTCTCTATCATATCCCCTCTCTTTCTCCTATATGCCAGTGTCGGCATGTCGGTGTTTTTTAAGTAGTTTTTTCCTAATAGTAAGACGAAAAATATATAAATATATATATATATTTTGTTTTCTTTAATAATTTCCTAAAACCTCCGGTTGTTTGAAGCTACCGGATGCCTGAATGCCGGAAAATCGAGGTGTTACTGTATTCCAAATGCGGAAAGGCAACCACATCTGAGCCGTTACAATGTATGTAATGGATTTTGTTTTAAACATTATTGTATGTATGTATGTACGTATGTATGTATGTATGTATGTATGTATGTATATATACCCTATTTAATTACAATGGTGAATTGGTATCCTACTAACATAAATTTCTTTACTTTTTTTCAGAAATCTCGATTCACTGCGTACATGTTGTGGGCGCGAGAGGTGCGGCCAGGCATCATCCAGACAAACCCCAACATGGGTCAGTATATCTATCTATCTATCTATTGCCTGACGCCGTGATCCCCGAAGGGGTGGCCACGAACGAACCGCCCCCATGCACCTCGGTCCCCAGTCAGTCGACTTCGTTCATGTACTTCCTCACTCCATCCTTCCACCTCTCATTCGGTCTACCTATCCCTCTCTGTCCCTCCACCTCGCTCTCGTACACCCTCTTAGTCATTCTCTCGCTTTCCATACGTTCCATATGGCCGAACCATCTCAAGTTGTTCCTTTTCACACTTTCCAGCACATCTACCTCCACACCACACCTCCTCCTTACTTCCTCATTAGTCTGTCTATCCCTCCATGTAACTCCGCACGCACTTCTTAAGTAATTAATTTCCACTGCTCTCACTCTTGGTCTGAGTCTCAACCAACGTCCATGCTTCGCTTCCGTAAGTCAGTGTCGGGATTACCACACTGTCATGCAAGGACTTCTTCACTTCCATACTGACCACCCTATTTCTTGTTACTGCTTTTAGCATTCCTACAACCCTCTTCCCCTGTTGTACCCTCTCCCGCACTTCTTCATCCATAGTCCCATCTTTACTCAACACACTGCCCAGATACTTAAAAGAGTTGACGATCTCCATAGCCTGACCGTTCAGCTTCACCTCACACTCTGTGACTTCACCCCTTTCGAAGACCATAACATTGCTCTTCCCCGCATTGACCTTCAAATTCTGTTTTTCGCACACTGTTCCAAACTCATTTACCAGACCCTGCAACTCCCATTCATTATCGCTCATCAGAACTGTATCATCCGCAAACAGCAGTATAGGTAGCTTCCACTCAATTCCCTCCCTTTTCAGCGATACACCAACATCCACTGCTCTTGATAGTATTTCTTTCATGACTCCATCCATATATACAGTAAACAACCACAGGGACATCACACACCCCTGTTTCAAACCAACATTCAGGTCAAAGAACTCGCTCTGCTCACTCTCCACACGTACTGTCGCCTTTGCACCCTCATACATGCTCTTCACTGCTTTCAGCAACTTGCCCTCTACTCCGTATATTCTAAGTACTTTCCACAAACCTTCTCTATCCACTCTGTCATAGGCCTTCTCCAAGTCCATAAAGGCAGCATGTACACCTTTTGTTTCTTCTCCGGATATTTCTCCACAACACAATTCAGGGTAAAAATCTGATCTACACATCCTCTTCCCTTCCTAAAACCGCCCTGCTCATCGCCTATCCATTTCTCCGTTTTCACTCTCACAATCACTACCCTACTGTATACCTTCCCTACTACGCTTAGAAGACATATTCCTCGGTGGTTACCACACACTCCTCTTTCCCCTTTGCCCTTATATAGGGGGACTATTATGCCAGTCTTCCAGTCATCGGGTGCACTCCCCTTCTCCCATGCTAGTTTGCACATTTTCCATACCCATTCTATCACTATCTCACCACTATACCTCAACATTTCCCCACGCACTCCATCTGTTCCTGGTGCTTTCCCCAACTTCACTCTTTTCATGGCTTCCCACACTTCTGACCTCCTGATCCCCACCTCCTCCTCCACTACTTCTCTTCTCCCTCCCATACCATATCCAGCTATGTTTGCTGGCTCTTCATTCCTTACATTTAGCAACTCATTGAAGTACTCCCTCCATCTTTCGACTCTCTTGCTTCTCGGCTAGCATTCTCCCATTCTTATCTTTCACACCTT
Source organism: Paralithodes platypus (assembly GCA_032716605.1). Classification (NCBI taxonomy): domain Eukaryota; kingdom Metazoa; phylum Arthropoda; class Malacostraca; order Decapoda; family Lithodidae; genus Paralithodes; species Paralithodes platypus. Next base: position 55,225,372 of record CM064503.1, on the reverse strand, counting down.
TACTGTTTCCCTTGCTACCTTCCCTAACTTTCTTGACTTCTTTCCAGAACAGTTTCTTACTCTCCCTCCATTTTACACTCAGATTCCTTCCAAATTCCTCATCTACTCTTCTCTTACTTTCCTTCACTACTCTCTTCACCACCCTCTTACTCTCCACGTACCTCGCTCGTTTCTGTCTCTCGAAATCTTCATTCCCTCTACTACCCAACCACTCTCTATATGCTTTCTTATTTTCTTCCACAGCTATTCTTACCTCTTCTGTCCACCATGCTGTACCTTTCACTCCCCTCCAGTATATACTCTCACTTAACCCCTTCAGCTCGATAACACCTTATTACATTTGATTTTTTTTTTTTTTTGTATACATTTGGAAACCCATTATGCCATCAGACAGCACACTAGGATCATATGGCTGGGAGTGTAGATAGCAGAGAAGGGGTGTTGTAGATAGAGGAAGCTGTTGAATTGGCTTTGTAATAAGGTTTAAATTTAGAATAGGGAGTAATAAAGTAACATGGGACATAATTTTAAAAGATATTGTTTTTTCAGTCAATAAATTAAAAGATAAGTTGTTAAAAATTGCGTGCTGCGATGCGAGAGAACTAGAAGCATGGTCTAAATTATTAATTAAGTTAATTAGAAATAAAATTTTCTCGCTTAAAAATGAATTTAATCTTTCAGATTTTATAGACTATAATTATAATAAGCTTAAAGCTGATTTAATAAATTTACATAAACATTTTGTAATCACTACAGTAGATAAAGCCAGCAATAATTATAGCTTCACAGGTAAGAAATTTTATCTTGAAAAAAGAATTAGGTATTAAGGGTAACATATTACGTAAAAATATTTGCGGTAATTCTGTTTATGAAATTCAAAATAATCTGAATATTGATAACTTAATCGATGAACATACCAAGACAAATATAACATTTGATATTAAACTTTCTGATAAGAACAAGTGCATTGCAAAATTATACATGTTACCTAAATTTCATAAAAGACCTTATAAATATCGCTTTATTGCCGGAGCAAAATTTGCTACCACTAAAACTCTATCAGAACAAGTCGTAAATTGCTTAAAATACATTAAAAGTACTCATAAAAGATATTGTAATACCATCATGAGAAGAACTGGCATTAACTATTATTGGAGTGTTGACAATTCGTTAGAAGTTATTGATAAAATAAATACCATGCCGAAAGTTACCTCGGTACATAGCTTCGACTTTTCAACTTTGTATACCAATTTGCCTTTAGATTTAGTATATTCAGAGCTTTGCTTTATTATAGATTTGCACTTTGACAGGTTCGTTAGGAATGGTAATTATTTCATAAATGTTTATACATATTTTAATAATGCATCACTTAGCTCTACTCCCACTAGTTCTGTATATTTTGATAGAACTAAACTTAAAGATGCCCTTAAATTCCTCCTTTTCAATACTTATGTTAGATTCGGCCCGTACATTTTCAAACAAATATTAGGAATTCCTATGGGTGGAAATGCTAGCCCTTTAATTGCAGACTTATTCTTGCTTGCTTTAGAATTTAAATATATAAAAGACTTAGTTGACAGTAGCAAGAAAAATAAAATCCCAGAAAAATTAGCACTTGCTAAACTGTTAAGTAATAATAGTAGATATATTGATGATATTCTTGTTTGCAATTTGTTAAATTTTAATCAAGTTGCTAAACTTATTTACCCTAATTCTATTCCCCTCACACAATGTAACGTAAATTATAAAGTTGAAAATTTTCTTGATATAAATATAGAGATTGTTAATGAACAGTGCATACTTAAAGTATATCACAAAGTTGATGATTTTAATTTTAACGTAATAAACTTTCCTTTCCCTAGTAGTAATATCGATAGTAAAATAACTTATAATTGTTTTTATTCCCAATTAATAAGATTTTGTAAAATCTGCACTAAAGTAGATGACTTTTGGGCTAGAGCTAGGTTACTATACAGACTCTTAGTGGACAGAGGTTTTGAGGCAAGTAAATTGTTCCATAAATTTAATCTTTTTAGGGTCAATTATTGTGACTGTATTCTAAAATTTGACAACAATAATTTTAATCAAGCATTTTTTACTTGAAGTTTCTTGTATAACCTCTGCTTACTTTTTGTCTGTATTTATTGTTTATCTTTTTCTTTTTCTATTATTATTATTATTATTATTAATATTGATGATTTTTGAAATTTATTGTTCTTGTTAAAAGAGTACTCTTTGTTTAAATCTGTTGTTACTTCATATTTTGCAATTATTTGTCTTTATATTATATGTATTCATTGTCGATAGTATCAATTGCTTACTTTTGCGATTTCCTTAGTTTATTTGTGCTATAAATGTAGGTTATTTGTAGGGTAGTTATTGATAGGGGTCACTTGAGGCATGCTATGCTTACAGGTACCTACCCGATAGCACTATCGTTAGTGAGTGCTGTACTGTATTTTATATATTATTTTGTAATAGTATAGATATCTTATCAATATTTGTATTTTGTACTATTGTTAATGTCTGGTCATGTTGCAAATTTGATTTTAAATAATATTTTGACATTTAACATTTAGTTTCTTTATTCATGCAGAGTTTAGTAAAATTTGCCAGAACGTCCCGGACTTCCCAAACTTGACTACTTCCTTTAACGTGACGATAGTGCGTTGTTATATGTGCGATTAGTTTGCTTGGGAAACAGATTAACTTGCTCATGTAGTAATGTACACCCTATGTGGTGGATTGTGTTCTTTTATTTAATAATTTTCATTTTAGTAAGCGTTGTTTCCACATAGCGATTTTGATAATTTAATTTGACTTTATATTGTCCTTGTCCCAATTTTGGTTTGTTTAGTTTGCAAGTTTTACATTTTAATAGTGTGTATACATCGTTCATTTTTACCCCTTCAGCCCGATGACGTAATTTTCATCATATTCTGTTTAAAAAAAAAAAAATTTATGCAGTTTAAGAAGAAACTCTGATATTCAGAGAGTTTATTGAGGTTGTATGTACCCCTGTTAATCCTAGAGGTAGATCATGAGCTAAAGAAAATCTTCTAATGATAACCAGAATACTGTATGATGAAAATTACGTCATTGTGTTGAAGGGGTTAAAATGAACAAGTGATATAATACTTGTTACAGTATAGATTTATATAATGAATGGATAATATATTGTAGGCTTATGCATAAATATACTAACTGTCTTGATAGCGTAATGGTTAGTGCGCGGAATTTCGGTGTGAGTACCGGTATCCTAGGTTTGAAGCCTTGGAGTACCAAATGTATTTATTAGTTTTATAGATTTCTTTAATTAGGATTATTTGTAAGTTATTTGGTGGGTTAGTGATAATATGAAATAAATATTATTAATCATGGCTTCATAAAAATAAAATTAAAATGTAAAACTTGCAAACTAAACAAACCAAAATTGGGACAAGGACAATATAAAGTCAAATTAAATTATCAAAATCGCTATGTGGAAACAACGCTTACTAAAATGAAAATTATTAAATAAAAGAACACAATCCACCACATAGGGTGTACATCACTACATGAGCAAGTTAATCTGTTTCCCAAGCAAACCAATCGCACATATAACAACGCACTATCGTCACGTTAAAGGAAGTAGTCAAGTTTGGGAAGTCCGGGACGTTCTGGCAAATTTTACTAAACTCTGCATGAATAAATAAACTCTGCATGAATGAGCGAAAAATAGGAAAAGTGGGGATTGGGCCTGAGCATATAGATAGATAGATAGATGGCTTCATGAGTGTTTCAAGTTTTCGATGATACTGCCAGTTGTCCTTTCTTTTGAGAATACGTGGTATTCCTGGTCAAAACTAGAAGGAAGTTCTTTGATGGTGATTTTTTGTCTTTATGTTGTGCCATTTCTGTTTTGGTTTGTTTGTTTTGCAAGTTTTACATTATAATACATACCATAATATCACCCAGTTAATGTAAGAGGTTAAGCACTCTTATAATTATGTGTCAAGACTATTATAAACCAAATTCACTTACTCATGTATAGTGATGTAGATTCTATTTGGTGATTTTGTGTTCTTTTATTTCAAAATTATATTTTGCTCAGTTGTTATTTCCACACAGTGATTTTGATAAGTTCTTTTGTCTATATATTGTGCCGTCCCTGTTTTGGTTTGTTTATTTTGCAAGTTTTACATTATAATGGCATATTTTTTATTAATTAAAATTTAAAACTTCCAAACTAAACAAACCAAAACTGGGACGATACAAGAAAAAGGTAAAATAACTTATCAAAATCGCTATGTGGAAATAACGCTTGTTTTGGAGACTTGCGTACAACAAAATGTGCACTTTCCTACTGACCATTCTTATCTTCCTCCCACAGACTTCTCAGCAGTTAACAAACGTCTTGGAGAACTGTGGGCTTTGGTCTCCAACACTCAGAAATATGTGAGTAGCATTATTTTTTAAGGGGAGATGCGCTGGTTTTTCAGGCCCTCCTTCTCCCTCGTGTTTAGCATATTAGTTTTTGAGATTTTAAGATATTCAGCCCATTAGTTTGGCGATTTTAGAACCTTACGCCTCATTTCTTTGTCAATTTTAAGACTTTTCGTGCCATTTAGGTGTCGTCATCTCTCGCCTGTAATTTTAGAAGCCGGAAAATTTTGCTTCGAAAAATGTACAAATTTATCTTGAAAGGGGTCTAGGGGGTGTTATTTTAAGCTTGATGGAGGACTAGGGAGGAAACTAAACAAATAATAAAAAGATACATAAATGAACAAATAAATACGCCCATCCCCCCTTAACCCTTCCTGCCCGGGCAGCATTTTAAAATGACACCCGTTGCGAAAGGCAGGAGCCCGGGTGTCCCTTTGAAATCCGTATACTTGAAAGCCTATTAAGCGTGTTTTGAAAGCCGTGCGTCAGACGTATGTCTTTGCGACACCTCACTTCCGAAAACAAGAAGAAGAGTCGGAGCTTGTTATTGTGTTTTCTGCTAGAACAGATTTAGTGTTGAAAAGTGTCTGATATTGCTAACATTACATCGAAACTCTCTCCACAGAAATCGTCATCACAACTGAACCAGTTGACCTAGAGAGCTCTACTTAACGAACGCCAGTCTACAGATCTGAAACACACCTACGTTTAGAGATGCGTGGGAATTCTCTAGCAGTTATAATAACAAAGATACGAGTAGCCTATTAAAGATGTTTTTCGGCCAGATCGCCCGGATCTCAATACTGTCCTTAGGAAGGCGAGCCCGGCCGGGAAGGGTTAAGGGGAGCGTCCGCCATGTTTTTTCGAAATGGTCCGATCATTTTCATTTGTATACAGGTGATAGATGCCACTTCTAGGAACAACATATCCAAAAAATAATAAAATCGGACCAATAGTTTTTTCGCTACCTTGGATTTTTGCAATTTCGTAAAATTTTCCAATTTCTATAAAAAGTTTATTTTTGGTCCAATTTCAATAAGTAGGATACCATTGGAAAGAGGGAGAACAATGCAATAAATCTGTTTGGCGGATTTTTGATAAACGCTATAGTTTTGCCGCAAGATTTTTTTTTTTTTTTTTTTTTTTTAAGTTTTAAAAGGTTGCAAGTCTCCTGTCAAAACTTTTATTGCTTTATCAAAAATACGCCAAACAGATTTGTTGCATTTTTACTCCTCTTTCCAATGATATCTTACTTATTAAAATTGGACCACAAATAAACTTTTTATAGGCAAAAGTGTAACACAAACCATAATTTTGAGAAAAAGGCGAAAAACTAAATATTTCCATTACCCAACGATTCCTCTCTCAAATGACGATTTATTGCAACGGTTTGCTATTGATTAATTTAATACATGCTCTGGCACTAAAATACAGTGTAATTTACTAGGTCTAAGTCAATAATATGCCACCTGGACCCCCCAAAAGGTATTTTATTCATTTGGCGCGAATGTCTTCATAAAACGCGCACCTCATTTATGCCAAGTTAGGCCATTTTAGATTACTCTAGGTTGTGTTTGGGTTGTTTTGGATGGGTTAGATCTGTTTAGTGTTGAGTATATATGTATTTATGGACTTGGAGAAGGCCTATGACAGAGTGGATAGAGAAGGTTTGTGGAAAGTACTTAGAATATACGGAGTAGAGGGCAAGTTGCTGAAAGCAGTGAAGAGCATGTATGATGGTGCAAAGGCGGCAGTACGTGTGGAGAGTGAGCAGAGCGAGTTCTTTGACCTGAATGTTGGTTTGAAACAGGGGTGTGTTATGTCCCCGTGGTTGTTTACTATATATATGGATGGAGTCATGAAAGAAATCCTATCAAGAGCAGTGGATGTTGGTGTATCGCTGAAAAGGGAGGGAATTGAGTGGAAGCTACCTATACTGCTGTTTGCGGATGATACAGTTCTGATGAGTGATAATGAATGGGAGTTGCAGGGTCTGGTAGGCCTAAATGAGTTTGGAACAGTGTGCGAAAAACGGAATTTGAAGGTAAATACGGGGAAGAGCAAGGTTATGGTCTTCGAAAGGGGTGAAGTCACAGAGTGTGAGGTGAAGCTGAACGGTCAGGCTATGGAGATCGTCAACTCTTTTAAGTATCTGGGCAGTGTTTTGAGTAAAGATGGGACAATGGATGAAGAAGTGCGGGAGAGGGTACAACAGGGGAAGAGGGTTGTAGGAATGCTAAAAGCAGTAACAAGAAATAGGGTGGTCAGTATGGAAGTGAAGAAGTCCTTGCATGACAGTGTGGTAATCCCGACACTGACTTACGGAAGCGAAGCATGGACGTTGGTTGAGAGACTCAGACCAAGAGTGAGAGCAGTGGAAATGAATTACTTAAGGAGTGCGTGCGGAGTTACATGGAGGGATAGACAGACTAATGAGGAAGTAAGGAGGAGGTGTGGTGTGGAGTTAGATGTGCTGGAAAGTGTGAAAAGGAACAACTTGAGATGGTTCGGCCATATGGAACGTATGGAAAGCGAGAGAATGACTAAGAGGGTGTACGAGAGCGAGGTGGAGGGACAGAGAGGGAGAGGTAGACCGAATATGAGGTGGAAGGATGGAGTGAGGAACTACATGAACGAAGGCGGTGCTGGTTGGGGGGAGGGGCGTCGACTGACTGGGGACAGAGGTGCATGGGGGCGGTTCGTTCGTGGCCACCCCTTCGGGGATCACGGCGTCAGGCAATAGATAGATAGATAGATATATGTTTGTGCATGTCTTGGCATCTGGTCCCCCCTTCCCGAAGGAAGGTACTAGCGATACAGGTCCCCTCCTCTCGACCGCTTGATAAGCACCGACTCTTATCTCTTCCCTACGGTACAACCAGAGTAGGAGAAGGTTGTGGAAGTTCAGTTGAGTTGCCTGAGACCTCTATTGACTGTATTTTGTCCATATTTGTGCATAATAACGCAATTTTATTTGGTATTAATTGTTCATACCACGTATACGTTGTGAGAACGACAGTGTGTGTGTGGGGGGGGGGGGGGGGCTGTATTTAGGGTATTTTTTATTTTTCGAGTCTAAAACTTTGCCACATGACTCCTAGAGTGTTGTCCTTATGGGTGCACTGAAAATCTCATTTTCAGATTTTTCAACCTACACCATTTAGCCTATACCTATGGCGGACGCTCCCCTAACATATGGTTCATTCCTTATTGAAACTTGATCATCCTATGTGCAGTATTGTTGAGGTACAATTATACAGTAGTGCATCAAGTTCTTTGCTCTCCTTAGAATTGTTAGAATTATTATTATTATATGAGATGCCGAAGTCTCCAACCAGGGTCCAGAAACACCATCAAGATGAATCCACACAAAACACCTGGAGGCACTGGAGAGAGACTACGGCAACTTAGGAAAAAATAAAAACATATACTGTACATATACACATATTTAACACAGATAACATATTATGCAGTGGAGGATATCAAGTATAAATATAATACAATAAAATAAAATAAAATAAGTTTAAAAATTAGAATTAATGCTGCAAAAAAACATTAACTCTAGACTTAAAAATGGAGATATGAGCTGAATTGACTAGCTCATTTGGCAACTTATTCCACAAGTCAACCATGGCTGGCACAACACCGTGAAAACTGTGTAGTAGACAAATTAACATGGCTCATGGCAAGATCATTAAGATTGCTTGTGAATCTAGTTGCACGAGCCCGGACATAGGGCCCAGGCAGAACCCCATGTAAGGGATGCTGAGGGTTGTTAAAAACTTTATATAAAAGACTAATGGCACCAACTTTACGTCGATGACACATATCAAGAGACAAATGAGGTAGAATAAAACTGATGGAATTTAGAGACCTGTCAAGCAACTTGAGATGGCAGTCAGCTGCTGACAACCAGACAGGTGAGCAGTACTCGAAATGTGGCAAAATAAAAGCATAAAAGACTTGATAACTGTGGCGTCACAAGCAAATGTTTTATAAACCTTGCGAAGCAGACCAATTTTTTGGGAAATGGAAGAGGAGAAAGAACGAATATGCTTTTCAAAAGTAAGTTTGGGATCAAGAGTAACTCCTAACAAACGCAGAGTACTGTATCCACATTCTCAATTTGCTCGCCAGAAACTTGCAGATAAGGATGGGGAGGATCCAAGGTACGAGATCTGCCGATGATAATGGAGTGTATTTTACTAGCATTAAGTTTCATGCCCCAAAGTTCACACCATGATGTAATTTTGGCTAAATCCCTATTCAGAGCAATTACGTGTCGCTCTTGGTGATGGAATTGACGCATATAAAGTTGTATCATCAGCATAGGAGATTAGTTTATTTTCAAGCTCGGAACACAGGTCAGCAGTAAAAATGATAAAAAGCAAAGGCCCAAGGAAGCCTTGTGGAACACCAGAAACAACAGTAACAGAATGGGAATGACACCCATCAATGACCACAGACTGAGATCTTTTCGTCAAAAAATCTTCAAAGATCCTTAACAAATTGCCACCAATACCAATTAGCTGTAACTTATACAGAAGTGCTTTATGGTTGACTAAATCAAAAGCAGAACTAAAGTCAATAGCCACGACACGAGACTCATGTCCCTGGTCCAATTAAGATTGCAAGTCATGGGTGAGTGTCAGAAGCGCATCACATGTACCCAGTCCCTTACGAAAACCAAATTGGGAGGTTTAACGACCATCCCAATACCAAATGAGGTAAACCTCCTATTTGGTTGTAGCCTCGGAGTATCCAACATAGAGCGTAGAGCTTATACTATGACGATGTAATCTGCTTCGCTCTAGAGCGGCAATTATCGTATACACATAGCGCGAATTAAATCGATAACATTTAGAGTAGCACCTTACTCTCTCTACTAGGTACGTTGTACATACTTTTGAGGTCTTTTTAATAGAAAATTGAAAAAAGAAACGAGAAAGAAACGAAAAAGTTGTCGACTAGGCCATTCCATCTGGCTCTTCACGCCGCTGTCAGGGGCGTACCTTCTAACCCGTTCCGGATTAAAGGGCATCTCGATATCAAGCTACAAAAGAGGCAAGATTGGATGGGCAGGGGTACGGTCTGTGGGAGGGATACTATGACGTTGGATACTCCGAGGCTACAACCAAATAGGAGGTTTACCTCATTTGGTATTGGGAGGGTCGTTAAACCTCCCAATTTAGTAGTAGCCTCTACGTTCCAACGTAGAGCTTAGAGTACCAAAATTGGAGGCGGACATCCAAGCTGAGAAAACTCAAACATCAGCAATTAGTTAAGGATCATGATAAAGAAAAGACAGACTTAAACAAGAGTTTATATACAGAGTGTACGGACAGGTGCATATTAAGAGAGAACACGTACAGTCATGTCATGTTCTTTTAGATCTTAACCTAATCGTATGAATGTTACATATCATAATGGTGGATATGGAAGACAGGATGCCCCCCCCCCCCCCCCTCTTTATATGGAGTAAAGTAGGAAGTACTACACCGGATAAGACTAAGGCGTTCACCCGACTCTGTCCGACGGTTGCGCTCGCCATGTCCCAGGCCAGGCCAACCCCCGTCACGTCTTGCGACGGGGTGAGGCACGACTCGGGAACGTTTATCTTGAAACCGAAACGTGTGATGTGGTGGAAGACAAGGAGAGTGTGTTGTGCACATTGAGTGGGAGAGTCTGCGGAGATGAGCCAATCGCCCAAGTAAAACAGGATCTGAATCCTCTGACGGAGCAGGGGAGTCAAAGCCCGCTGGACGAGGAACGGAAAGACTCGTGGTGCGATATTGAGACCGAAGGGCAGCCTATCGAACGTGAACACCCTTTCGTGCAGCTGGAGCGCCAGATAGCACTGGAACCGAGGTGCAATCGGCACATGCCAATATGCGTCCTTGAGATCCAGGGATATCACCCAGCAGCTGGGACGGAGCGCCAAACGCACCTGACTGATGGTGAGCATCCGAAAGCGGTCGTTCACGATATGCAAATGGAGGCACGACAGGGCGACCACCGGTCTCATCGCATCGCAGTCCGTCTTTGGGACCAGAAACACATGTGAGAGGAAGACCCGCTTGAGTGGCGAGACTTCCCGAACAATCCCATGCTCGAGCATTGACATGAGAACCGTGGCCACGTCTGGAGAGACATGCCGATGTCGGGGAGGACGTCTGAGACCGCCTAGACCGCCCCCTCCAGGACAGATCCCGCACCACAACCGGACGCGCCCACGATCGGCGAGGCCATTGCCGATAGTGGGGGTAAAAGAAGTCGGGAGGGGCCCCTTGTGTGAGCCTCAACACTTGTGCGGGGAGGCGGTCGGGAGAGAAGGGGGGAAAAAACCCAGGAGGAACTAGCGGTTTGCTGAGCCAGCATAGTTGGCAGTCTGGCCGCGGCGAGACTGACCTCCACGGGCACCCCCTCCCCCGTAGCGACCGCGTCCCTGAAACCTGCACGGAGGATCCTGCTCAGGGCGGCGATGCACCTGCCTTGGGAATGGTACGCCGCGAGGACGCCTCAATGGCTAGCGGACGAGATGGGCGAAGAGACGAGCGGCGAACAGAAGGGTGCATGGCCCGGCCCCTACCCCCTTGGCGTCGCCCATCGATGGCACCTCGCCAAGGATGGCGTCCCCTCGGCGGACCGGCCTTCCTCCCACGACCCTGAGAGGAAGCGGCTGCGGGAGGCCGCGACGCCCCAGAAACACGGGGTGCGAAGTGTCCCGCAGTCGCAAAGAGGGAAGTCTCTTGCCACGCACCATCCGAGAAGAGACCCACAGGTGCGAGCTCAGAGAGAAACAGCTTTGTCGTGATCTCCGCGGGCGCCGTCTTACAGAAGGCCACCCTCAGCGACTGTCTACACTTAGCAGCCTCATGGACGGCACCCTGAAGGTCACCCACTGAGTTCAGGGCGACCTGCAGCTGCACGCGCCGCAAGGTCTCCCAACCCTTCTTGAGGTCACCAGCGGGCTCGGCTTCAAGAAGCCGGAGGTGAATCCCCGCCATTTGGAACAGCAGGAGGAGGGCGGAGAGCAAGCGAGCGGCGCGCTGCCGGAGCCGGTGATCCCGATCTAGGGCACTCTTCTCCGATGGCACGATGAAAGACTTGGGCAACTGGTCTAACACAATGTGAGGGGCATGCAGCCATGACCAATATGTGGGAGAGACCCCGGACGATGACAGCGCTAGCCCAGACACAAAAGTGTTGTCAGGTGACGGGAGAGAAACAAAGCCCAGCAGACCTGACGCCAAAACCAACCCCCTCCGCCAGCCACCGATCCCAATGCCCGTCCTCAAGACTGGTGAGCTCGAGGACGACGTTGCCTTCAGCATCGCGAGCACTCTTCTCCAGAGGAAGACCGGCAATGGCTGACAGAGCGGGAGCATCAGCTAAGATGTCGTGGCGAATGTAGTCCGACCAGAAACGTGGAGACCCAGAGGGAGATACCCTAGGACGGTATGTAAAAAACTGCAAATCCGACCTACTGGGGTCAGTAAAAAGAAACTGACACCCAGACTTAACGCCCTCAGGTCACTTGCTCACACAAAATTTGGACACAACAAAGAAACTACCACCACAGTATATAAACAATACATAAGATCAGTGATGGAATACGCAAGCCCAGCCTGGGCTTCTAACCTAGCTGAAACACATCATAAGACCTTACAGACTATTCAAAACAAAGCCCTGAAGATCATTACAGGCTGCACAGCTACTGCACCCACAGATCACCTACATCAAGAAACCAAAATCCTCAAAGTCAAAGACCATCTGGACATGAGAGGCACTCAATTCCTGGCAGCAGCCTCCACGAACCAAGACCACCCACTAAACTACATGGCAACACACCCACAGACACCAAGAAATATCAAAACAACACCCAGCACACGGTATCACACACAATTATTGTCCTCTCTCCCTCCCTGCCCACCCCGAACCAACTTCCAGAAGCACATCCATACTCATATCTCTCACCGATCCATCCACTCACTCACAGACAACACGCAGCTGCATGCACGACCTCCCGAAATCCATCCTTCCGAATCCTCCCTTCCTCGCGAGGACAGAGTCCACCTGGCCAGGCTGAGATGCGGACACCATCCAGCTCTCCTGAGCTATCAGAAGAGACTGGATGACTCCGTTGTCGACGCCTGCCCGGGATGTAACACAGCACCCCATACCATTAAACACATCATAGAAGACTGCATTTCACACAACCACTTACGCCAACAACTCAATCTACACTCAATGAGAGCTCTGTGGGAAAGCCCGATCGTGGCCATGGCCTTTCTCAGGGACTCGGGGCTGTTCGGCCAGGCAGCTTAGGGAACAACAACAACAACAACTGGGGTGAGGCCGGAGATCCACCTCTGGGACTAGGCCGTCCGGAGTCAGTGCCCGGGAGATACCCGGAGCACTAATCTGTATATCCCAATTCTCAGCAACCGGCCGTTCCCCCTGTGCACGAGTGGCGGCATGTTCCGGGTGAGTAGCCACCACAGTCTGCCAAGACGCAGGCTCTCCATACAAAGAAGGGAGGACACGTTTGGGAATCTTAAACTTAGACAGTGGTGGAACACTAACGGGCTGAATAACCATCCCCAGCCCACTCCCAGGCAGCACGACGAAAGACGGCGAAGGAGCCGGAGAGGGGGCTGGCGCAGGCAGAGCCGCGGCCGCCACCACAGGGGTTGCTGGGCCAGTAGGCAGTTGACCTTAGGAAAGGGGAAAGGCCAGTAAATCCTTCAGCTATCTACATCCAAGCGTCCCAACCGAATTGTCTAGCATCACAGCTGACGTGGGAGCGTCCGTGGGAAAAGAGAAGAGAGGCAAAGCATAGGCCCGACCTAGAGTTGGATAGAACCCACCTTAGGGCGGAACGGGCCCCGGGAGGCCCTAACCCAGATGCCAGAGGCTCATAATAGAGCGGTCCTGTAAGAGAAGGTGTCTAGGCAGAGGACCGACCAGGAGCGGGAGTCATCCACGCACCAGGGCGGAGCGAGCTGATGGCAGCCCGTCCTAGAGACCCACGGCACCGGTGAGGGTGGAAGGGAAAAACCTCTCAAGGCACTGGTGAGCACAATGTAGGTTAAGACTGTGGCGCAGGAACCTCAAGGCATGAGGGAGTTCAAAGTAGGTGAAGACCGTGTCTCAGGAACTCAAGGGTATGGGCGAGCTCAAAGTAGGTTAAGACGGTGTCGCAGGAACCTCAAGGTAGTGGAGAGCCCAATGTAGGGGAAGACTGGGTCTCAGGAACCCCAAGGTATAGGTGAGTCCAATATAGGGGAAGACAGCGTCTCAGGAGCCGGAATCAGACGAAAACTGGTGCCCCCAAGATGGGTTAGAAAAACCGTAGACAGGCAAGCAAGAGCAAGCCTAGGAGGCAACAGTGTCTGACATCCAAAACGCCCCCCCACCCCCCCCCCACCCCCCCCCCTCCCCAAAAGTTAGGCTAAGCGAAAAGTCGGCCTAGCCTAAAGAGGGGCAGGGAAAAAAGAAGCTCTATGTCGGAACGTAGAGCCCACTGCAAAACCGCGGTTTTGCAGGAATGTTACCCCGACCAGTATGTCGGACAGCAGAGAGCGGCCAAACAATCAGAGGATCACCGAAGACCGCATGTGCGGGGATCCTGGGGTATACGGCGGACGAACCAGAGAAGGAACTCTGACACTGTTGCCAACCCAAAAAATACCAAGAAGATGGTTTCACATTTCGGAGATTTTGCAGGAGCCGTGCATGACATGCCGGACCGAATTGGTAACAGTGTGAAGAGTTAGCAACAGCCCCCCATCGACTAAGGCTAGGCCACGAACGCCCCCCGCCAACAGTCGGAATAGCGACCCACTAACGGAGGTAACCAGGGCTCATCACTAGGCCTCTATGGGCCAGGAAGAGACCCCAATAGGGAAGGGAACCCTATGAGGAGGCGAAATGAAAAGAGAAAGAAGAGGACTGTGCCCCCCCCCTTCAGACATTAACCCTTGGGATCCGGGGGGCCTCATATGAAGTTTGATATTTTCAAACTTCATAATTCAGTAGCTACTGATTGAGACCACCTAGAGCAGTAAATTTGTTTGCAAATTGTAGAAAGTTTTCTTGTCTGTAGACTGCCGTTAAGATAACATCGCTACGTTGCGTGGTTGCCGAGTTCTGATGATTATATCGGCGACTTTTTAGCCGCGCATTTTGCCTCATATGAGGCCTCCCGGATTCCAAGGGTTAAGGTAGCCTAGCCTAGGAAAACTCCGATAGTGTGACAGCACTTCGCGAAACGAGTTCCCCCCCCCCCAATGTAAACCCCCCAAGCAGGTGAACAAATAAGGCGACAGTACCTGTAGGCCTTAGGCGGAGACGAGGGAGGCACAGGAGAGCATCCAAAGTGGAGCGGATCACAGCCTGGGAAACAGGGGAGAAGAGCATGAAACACCAGAACCGATGCTTCAACAGGCATGGACAAGTAGCAATGCACTCTCCAACCCAAACCCAGAGAGGAGCGGACCATCAAGGTACCCTCCGGTCGGGGGCGGGACAACAGGACAGCCAAAAAAGCGTGAAACACACGCCACCGTAGGGCGGGGTAAACACGCCCTGGAGCGGTCCCAAGACGCTCCAGAGCGGGCCACAGCCACCAGAACCTTACCAAAGCACCTCAGAGACAAGTAGGACCGATCCAGAGCGGGGGAAGACACCAAGAAGAGAGGGAGCCGAAAAACCAAACGAACTGACCTGGAGCGTGAAAAACCAGCGCTCCAAGGCGGGGCGGTCACGCTTGAGCGGGAGGATGATATAGCTGTCACACGCTCTCAAAGCATTAACCACCAGAACCGATGCATCAACAGGCATGGACAATTAGCAATGCACTCCCCAACCCAAACCCAGAGAGGAGTGGACCATCAAGGTACACTCCGGTCGGGGGCGGGACAACAGGACAGCCAAAAAAGCGTGAAATACACGCCGCCGTAGGGCGGGGTAAACACGCCCTGGCGCGGGCCACAGCCACCAGAAACTTACCAAAACCCCTCAGAGACAAGTAGGACCGACCCAGAGCATGGGAAGAACCCACGCTCCAGGGCGGGTGAAGACACCATGAAGAGAGGGAGCCGAAAAACCAAACAAACCGACCTGGAGCGTGAAAAACCAGCGCTCCAGGGCGGGGTGGCCACGCTTGAGCGGGAGGACGATATAGCGGTCTCACGCTCGGTCCAGAGCGGCACCAAAGAAGGAGAAGACAGCGCCGAAGCGACAGACGCACGCCCGGGAGCGGTAATACCGACGTTCCAGGGCGAAGCGGCGACCTATTAATAGTCTGAGGGCCAGGGTAAGTGAAAGAAGACAGGTGAGAAGCGCCAGACGCTAGCCCTGGAGCGGTAGTACTGACGCTCCAGGGCGGAGCGGCGAGCCAGGTCCAAGTGAGAGAGGACCGAAGCGTCACTCACCGACGACACTTAAGGACATCAAAATAATGTGTTCGGCTGCTAAACATAGGCCCCCCAGGGACTCAGAAAAGGAACGCCAACCAAAGACCGACCTGGCGTGGGACGTGACCCACGAACAGGGAGGAGCAGAGGAAGACATAGCCTAATCACAAGGCCCTAAGGTGGCAAAAACAAGGTAAATAGCAGAACACAAAGTTGGGGTTCTGGAAAGCCAGAGGTAGTCAGATAACTGGTGCAAACCCCACAATTATAAGAAGGGGGGTCAAGGGACATCCCCAGGGGTTGCAACAGAATCAAACGACAAAATGCCCCTGTAGGCTAGGCTACCCTAAAAAGTTAGCCTAATCGGCACTAGGTGATAGGAATAAATTAAAAGAAGGACGCCACTAGCAACCGCACACCCAAAGAGGTGTGAGTGCGACATTAAAAGACCAATCATGGGGCAAGTGACATCCCGGGTCGGCGCCCCCCACCATAACATCACCCGAAAAACCGAAGTTAGCCTAGCCACTGAAAAAACTCGCGTAAGTCAGAAACTAAGGTAGCGCTAGAAGCCCTAAATGAATAGAACCTATCAAAACCTAAACTAAAGTCACCGCAAGGCTAAAAGCAAAATAAGGCAAAGGCCTTGCAAACATTAGCGGTGTCCAATGACACGCATGCGCAGAGGGCTGAAAACATGAGAGACCTCCACTTTCAACGCAAACACTCGAATAAAACACCTGAGTGCCCATTTTACGTTGTGCCTACAACACGGATCATCTATCTATAAATCCAGGCGCCAAATAAAGGCCCAAAACTCACCAAAAGGTGACGAAGATAGGAGTGGAAGGCACCAAAATACGGAGCACCAGAAACACGTGTGCACCCGAGTGGTAGCGCGAAAGAGATGCCCTTTAACCCTTCAAACTCGGATGGTACACGTGTGTACCATTAAGTTTTGCCCCGAGGAACCCGGGTGGTACAACATTGTACCAGTGGTTGAAAGCCTGTGACCTTGGTGTGTGAGGCGTCGGTCCGACGCATGTAAACAACAGCCGGCTGGACCGACGCCCCGCATCTCCGGCCACAAGAAGGAGAGTGTCGCTTGTTCGTGTGTGCCTGTATGTTGTTGTTAAGTATCGAAAAGTATTGTAAAGTGGCTGTTGTTGCCGTAAGTTATCTCCACTGAAATCATCATCACAACTCAACCAGTTGACTTAGAGAGCTCTACTTAATGCCATTCTACAGGTAAATAACACAGCTACGCTTGGGGATGTGCGGGAATGCGGGAAGCAGTCAGCATAACAATGATACGGTAGCCTAGACTAGACGTTTTTCGGCCAAAACACCCGGGTTTCGGGCAATATTTATGTAATGCGTAGCCGGGGCTGGAGGGTTAATCCGGAACGGGTTAGAAGGTACGCCCCTGACAGCGGCGTGAATAGCCAGATGGAATGGCCTAGTCGACAACTTTTTCTTTTCTTTCTCGTTTCTCTTTTCAATTTTCTATTAAAAAGACCTCAAAAGTATGTACAACGTACCTAGTCGAGAGAGTAAGGTGCTACTCTAGATGTTATCGATTTAATTTGCGCTATGTGTATACGATAATTGCCGCTCTAGAGCGAAGCAGACTACATCGTCATAGTATAAGCTCTACGCTCTGCTTTGGAACGTAGAGGCTACAACTAAATTGTGAGTTTGGTATCAAATTATGACTATTACAATAAGAGGAAAGGCGTCTGGACAAAAGCCTCTCATAGAGCTTGGATAGGATAGGTGTAATGGAGATAGGGCGATAGTCATTAGGAGATGATGAGGCAGTATTTCCCTTTGGAATAGGAGTGATAATAGCCTTATGCCAGCAAAGAGGAAAACTACCTGATTTCAAAAGCAACCTACAGTAAACACCACGGCCAATTTAGGTGCCAAGACCACTGCAACCTTTTTAAAAAAGAGAGGGAAAAACCCATCCGGGTCTGTGCCACCATAGGTATCAAGATCCAGCAAGTACCGTTTCAGTTCAGCTGATTTGAATGCCATTGAATTGAGGTTGGGTCTAGGGAAACATGTCAATGGCAAAGACAATTCCTGATTACTCTGCTTATTAATACAAATATTAGATAGAATATTAGCCTTCGATAATGGATCAAAAGAGATGGAGCCATCAGAATCACAAAGAGGAGGCATGGAGGAATCTATTCCAAATAAAGAGGATTTCAAAGCGGACCACCATTTATGAGGCTGTGTAGCTCCTGCCAGAACATCCTGAAGATGGGAGTTATAATCCCTCTCAGCACCATCATAAACTCTCTGCGCAGCTGCCCTTTTAAAAACATAATTTTCCCAATGCAAGGGGGTTTGATTACGCCTCCATAGACGATATGCAGCCTGTTTGTCATCAAATGCACGCTTGCAGTCATCATTAAACCATGCTTTATCCCTGATACGAGACTTAATTGTTTTTGATGGAACTCTTTTGCGAAGGATACCAAGACGGGAATTGTTGAGAGCTGAAACCGGGTCATGAGATCTTAGTATGTGATTCCACTCAATATTACAAACATCATTACAAACGTTGTCCCAGTTAACCCGGGATTTAAGGTAGACTTTACGTGAGAGAGTAATATCAGGAACAGAAAAATCAAGATTAATTTTACACATGATGGCATTGTGGTCGGAAGTGCCAACAGGTACAAGAACAGAGGTTTCTACAACGCCAGGAATATCTGTTAGTACTAGATCAAGACAATTTCCAGACATATGAGTAGGTCCTTGGATTAGCTGTTCACAACCAGATAAGTTTGCAAAATCCAATGCAGCAAGACCATTTCTATTAGTTGGAGAGACCGAGTTCAACCACTCTTGATGATGCGCATTGACATCACCAACAAAAATAAAGGATGATTTGACATCTACAGACTGTATTGAAGCCATGGCTGTTAAGAGGCAGTCATATATGTCATTGTTAACATCAGGATTTATGTACAGGCTAAAAATGTAATGATTATGATACTTGCTGGAAACTTTAACTAACTGCATCTCATGGCATTTACAAATATGCTTTGTTAAGTGCTGAGCATTATACCCAGATCTAATATACAAGCTCTTTCCACGAGCACGAGGAATAGAATCACGCCGAATAAGAACTGGTTTACCGAAGTTAGGTATAAGAAGTTCAGAATAATCTCTATAACCAGAGACAGGGTTTCAGAACAAAAGACAATATCATAATTAACAGATGCCAATGTAAGATCCTTGATGTTTTTATAGAGACCACGCATATTGAAATAAAATACACGACAACTTGTAACAGGTTGTCTGTGAGGACCGAGATTAACTTCTATATCACCGGACAAAAGTAGAAACAAAAACAGAAAAAGTTGAAAGCAATCCATACACAAATACATAAAGATGGATATAAACAGATCGACCCAGACGGAGCCATCACATCTGGGTAAGGTATAAAACAAGCCCCAAAGACACCATATCCAAGGGGGAGCAGTAGCGGTGGAGTTTATTTGTTTAGAAAAGACGAGAAACAGAAAAAGAATGCCAAATCTCCTGAAAATCCACCAGACTCAAAAGTCTTCCTCATTGGCCTGCTAACCACCGTGGGGGAAAAAACGAGATTGCAGGAAAAGGAAGGAAAGTTGCTGTATAGCACCAAACAGCAGGGATGGATGAAAACGGACTGGAAGACCTTGGTGCAGGCTATGGCAGCATCCTAAACATCCATCATGGTAAAATACCATAGGTTTGCTAGATGGCCGTTGACTAATATATAGTTCATCCGCCCTTTGACAGGTATTGCTTTTAGTCCTGCAGGGTGTCTAGCCACCCACCCTCCAAATTATTCCTCTTAGCATACATGATGAAATTCTACCAATAGTACTTATTTAATATTTTTGTGACAAGACCCAGCCAGGGTTCAAACCCAGGCCAGTAGTGCAGCACTCCAGCACCTTAACCACTAGACCACCGAGGAGCTACAAAAGTAGTGGCTTCATTTGGAATCTCATACCATCCACCACCACCCGCTTCGACATGTGATCACGTAGCTAGATATACACACAAACACCTCACACACAAACACTAGCAACTAAGTACTAGAGAAGGATACTTGTAATCTGGGGCACTTTGAAGGCCTCACTGAATAAACAAATAGAGCCCTAATATATTTAATATTTTTGTGACATGACCCAGTCAGTGTGCTTGCTCCTGTCTTAGCAAACATTTCCGTCTGTGTACCCATACCTCGTGTGTCCCACTCTCCTGGAATGAAGCAAACATCCATCCTGTTCCTAAGAAGGGAGCCTCTTTAGATCCATCAAACTACAGACCAATAGCTATAACTTCCAGACATTTCAAAACAAAGCCCTGAAGATCATTACAGGCTGCACAGCTACTGCACCCACAGATCACCTACATCAAGAAACCAAAATCCTCAAAGTCAAAGACCATCTGGACATGAGAGGCACTCAATTCCTGGCAGCAGCCTCCACGAACCAAGACCACCCACTAAACTACATGGCAACACACCCACAGACACCAAGAAATATCAAAACAACACCCAGCAAACGGTATCACACACAATTATTGTCCTCTCTCCCTCCCTGCCCACCCGAACCAACATCCATACTCATATCTTCTCACCGATCCATCCACTCACTCACAGACAACACACAGCTGCATGCACGACCTCCCGAAATCCATCCTTCCGAATCCTCCCTTCCTCGCGAGGACAGAGTCCACCTGGCCAGGCTGAGATGCGGACACCATCCAGCTCTCCTGAGCTATCAGAAGAGACTGGATGACTCCGTTGTCGACGCCTGCCCGGGATGTAACACAGCACCCCATACCATTAAAAACATCATAGAAGACTGCATTTCACACAACCACTTACGCCAACAACACAATCTACACTCAATGAGAGCTCTGTGGGAAAGCCCGATCGTGGCCATGGCCTTTCTCAGGGACTCGGGGCTGTTCGGCCAGGCAGCTTAGGGAACAACAACAACAACAACAACTTCCAGACACAGCACCCCATACTATTGACCCATACAGTACCAGGGACATCCTTTTTAAGTTTTTATCATATTCTGGCAACTACTAGACGACTATATTCAGCTTAAGAAGGATCTCTAGCAATAATCTATCAATCTTTCTATTGCCTGACGCCGTGATCCCCGAAGGGGTGGCCACGAATGAACCGCCCCATGCACCTCTGTCCCCAGTCAGTCGACGCCCTTCCTCCCAAACCATCACCGCCTTCATCCATATACTTTCTCACTCCATCCTTCCACCTCTCTTTCGGTTTACCTCTCCCTTTCTGTCCTTCCACCTCGCTCTCGTACACCTTCTTAGTCATTCTCTCGCTTCCCATACGTTCCATATGGCCGAACTATCTCAAGGTGTTCCTTTTCACACTTTCCAGCACATCTACCTCCACACCACCTTCTTACTTCCTCATTAGTCTGTCTATCCCTCCATGTAACTCCGCATGCACTTCTCAAGTAACTAATTCCACCCCTCTCACTCTTGGTCTGAGTCCATGCTTCGCTTCCGTAAGTCAGTGTCGGGATTACCACACTGTCATGCAAGGAGTTCATTACTTCCATACTGACCACCCTATTTCTTGTTACTGCTTTCAGCGTTCCTACAACCCTCTTCCCCTGTTGTACCCTCTCCCGCACTTCTTCATCTATAGTCCCATCTTTACTCAACACACTGCCCTGATACTTAAATGAGCTGACAATCTCCATAGCTTGACCGTTCAACTTCACCTCGCACTCTGTGGCTTCACCCCTTTCGAAGACCATAACCTTGCTTTTTCCCGCATTTACCTTCAAATTCCGTTTTTCGCACACTGTTCCAAACATATTTACGAGACCCTGCAACTCCCATTCATTATCGCTCATCAGAACTGTATCATCCGCAAACAGCAGTATAGGCAGCTTCCACTCATTTCCCTCCCTTTTCAGTGATACACCAACATCCACTGCTCTTCCTAGTATTTCTTTCATGACTCCATCCATATATACAGTCTGTCCTCCGGTAACGCGGATTTGGTGGCACGCGGTACACCCCAAATATCCAAAACAAATCCTAACACGGTCAACATTTACACTGACGCGGGGTCTAGCCGGGCGCCGAACCTTTACTCCCGACTTTCGTCATTTACCGATGCTCATATGTCTGCAAATAAATGGCCTAACCAAGTTTTTATGCATACCGGAGGTAGATATGATCGTTGCCGTGCATTGGGTGAAGACTAGAACACACTACATTGTGTACTTATTGTGTGTGTGAGGTGAGAATAATTACCGAAACACACGTATGTTATTGTTTGGCATTGTCGAGTGAGTGTGTGTGTGAGTTGTTGTTGTTGTGTGCAATGCGTGGCTAGGCTATCTCGGCCGCCGAACCATTACTCCCGACTTTCGTCATTTACTGATGCTCATATCTCTGCAAATAAATGGCCTAACCTCGTGTTTATGCATACCAGAGGTAGATATGGTTGTTGCTGTGCGTTGGGTGAAGACTAGAACACTCTAATTGTGTAGTTATTGTGTGAGGTGAGAAATATAAGACGGCGAGTTAGGCGGGAATTCCGAAGTTCCGATTTTCGCCATTTACCGATGCTCATATCTCTGCAAATAAATGGCCTAACCAAGTTGTTATGCATACCAGAGGTAGATATGGTTGTTGCCGTGCGTTGAGTGAAGAGTAGACTATTCTAAAATGTGTAGTTATTGTGTGAGGTGAGAAATATGATGGCGAGATTTCAGAGCTTCGAATGAAAATGGCAGCACTGCTGTGACTCTCTCTCCTTAACCCTCGTGGCCCGGGCAGGTCCTCCTAAGGACGGAGGTCGTATCCGGGCGATCTGGCCGAAAAACGTCTAGGCCTAGGCTACCATACTTTTGTTTATTTTAACTGCTAGAAATTTCCCACGCATCTATAAACGTAGTGCGGTTTCCAATCTGTAGACTGGCGTTGAGTAGAGATCTCTAAGTCAACTGGTTCAGTTGTGATGACGATTTCCGTGGAGCGAATTTTTCCGCGATGTTGACAATATCGGATCTTTTCAGACACTAATTTCGTCTGACGTCACAACAATAACATTGATCCGACGTCTCCTTATTGTTTTCGGAAGTGCGGTGACGCAACGATCGGCTTTGTGTACATGCGTCGGACGCACGGCGTTCAGACCAAGCTGAATAGGCTTTCAAGCTTACAGATTTTAACAGGACACCCGGGTTCCTGCCCATCTGCCGCGGTCTATCTATCTATCTATCTATCTATTGTCTGATGCCGTGATCCCCGAAGGGGTGGCCACGAACGAACCACCCCCATGCACCTCTGTCCCCAGTCAGTCGACGCCCCTCCCCCCAACCAGCACCGCCTTCGTTCATGTAGTTCCTCACTCCATCCTTCCACCTCATATTCGGTGCCGCGGTGTCTTTATAAAATGCTACCCGGGCAGGAAGGGTTAACTAGCCTAGCCTAAACAAAATATTTTTTCAGAGGTAAGAGTTGTTGCAATGAGCAAGTCAACTCAATGCACATGTCAAATAACCTTTATAATTTATTTAATTATTATAACATAGGCTTCTATGGAGAAAAAGTGGACTTTGTGGAAATCCCCAGAACACAAAGGTACGTTTAACATGTAAACATATGGGTTCGTTAACGCGGTTTTTGGTAACACGGGAGGTTACCAGAACACATTAGCCGCGTTACCGGAGGACCGACTGTACAGTGAACAACCACGGGGACATCACACACCCCAGTTTCAACCCAACATTCGGGTCAAAGAACTCGCTCTGCTCATTCTCCACACATACTGCCGCCTTTGCACCCTCATACATGCTCTTCACTGCTTTCAGCAACTTGCCATCTACTCCGTATATTCTAAGTACTTTCCACATACTTTCTCTCTATCCACTCTGTCATAGGTCTTCTCCAAGTCCATAAAGGCAACCTACACTTTTTGTTGCTTCTCCAGATATTTCTCCACAACACAATTCAGGGTAAAAATCTGATCTACACATCCTCTTCCCTTCCTAAAACCTCCCTGCTCGTCGCCTATCCATTTCTCCGTTCTCACTCTCACTCTCACTCTCTCAATCACAATCTAGCAATAATAAGGCTTCAAATTATCTCAACCAACCTTTTTAACGACCATAGATCCTTCCCAAGCTGCATAATATCGTCTAAATATAGCTAGAATACAATATATCACACATCGCTGGTACTCAAAGGGGTAAACACATCATAGAAAACTGCATTTCACACAATCAATTACGCCAACAACATAATCTACACTCCTTGAGAGCCCTGTGGGAAAGCCCGATCGTGGCCATGGCCTTCCTTAGGGACTCGGGGCTGTTCGGCCAGGCAGCCTTGGGAACGACAACAACAACTTAGACTACCCTTTGTAAAATACACATGCATGTATATGTGTAGGAGAGGGAGGGAGGGATGTGGATGGTTAAATGAATATAGATGAGTAGATACTGTAGGCTCTGTCCCGAGTCGGCCACCCCCTTGCCTTTTGCCTTTTGATGCCTTTTGATGTGTTCGCCACTCTTCTAGCGGCACCAAGGAGCGCGACGCCCCTCGTTAAAACAAAAATGGGGAAACTGTCTTGATAGCGTAATGCATAAATGCGCGGAATTTCGGTGTGAGTATCCTAGTTTCGTGTCCTTGGAGTGTCACATGTATTTGTTGATTTCATTAATTGAGTTTAGAAGTAAAGTTGGTTGGTGAAAAAATAAATAAATAGATAGATAGATAGATAGATAGATAGATCAACAGATACGTTGCACTCTTCTATTGCCCTATTTTTTTAACACAGAATTGGAAGCGTCGTGCCAAGCGTTTAGCAGCCAAGGGCAACCAAAAAGGCTCCATCATCTCGACTGGGAAGGGGTCGAAGGGTGGAGGAGCTCGAAGCAACATCATCAACAAAGGTGGAGTGAGAGGTGGAACGACGGGGGCGAAAAGAGATGCTCCGGCTCCACTACCAAGCCATCCACCTCACCACAAACAGCCATCAACTCCCAAGTGAGTCTTATTTGTTTTGTATATTGGCCACTTGCGAGTTTCAGGCTATAAAGAAGTTGGAGCCATAAATATTGATGTAAAATAAATATACAATAACAATGTAGGGTTTTGATGGATAAATGGTATATGTGTTAAATTGGGTGTTATGTATTTATAAATGTACTATGACCATGTTTTAGCTGCTAATTCTGCTAAATATCGATGTCTACAGCTCCAACTTCCTTATAGAACGAAACTCGCAAGTGGTCAATTTAGGAAGAAAGAGAGGATGTGAGTGAATGTGTGTGTGGAGGTATGTGAATGTCCTTTGTATACAAAGGGTGTTAAATTAAGAAAAGACAAAAGATGGCTAAAACAGCAAAGACTCGAAGAGAAACTACTACAGTGAACCCTCAAATTACGCGGGGGATGCGTACTATGCTGTCGGCACGTACGTTCGTTTGCGCGTACATGAGAGTTAAATATAAGTGGGGAAAATAGGTATTGGTCTGGGTCCGACCGAAATTTGTACTATTTCAACCTTTCATCACCTAAAAAACACAAATATATAACATATTACTGTACAAATATGCTTTTATAACCTAAACTACCACACAAAATACATTTAATGTATAAAAATAAGACACAAACGTAAATTAACTCACATTGGTAGTGGTTGAGCAACGCCGATGGTATGGATCTGCGCCATCGATCGATAGCGCTGCACCCGAAAGTTCCGAAACGGATCGACTGAAATAATAGGCCTAGCCGCCTAGGCCTACTGGTAAAGTTTTGAGTCGAAAAGTAATACACCCTGTATATAGTTTCATATAGCCTACTAGTCAAGTGAGATAGTTCAGTAGCTCCTATACATATTAAGGAATTGGCTTCACATAATTTAGCCAGGGGAGAGCAGTAAGCTCTGAAGCGGCTTTCGAGAAGTGTAAACAATCTCGCCTCCAACTCCTGAACAGAAACAGATTTTCCATTTACATACATACATACATACATACATACATACAAGTTTAAAGACCGTTTGTCCACAGAAGCTGTGGTTACATTCTCACGTCCTAAATGGCAGCTTTCCAGGTGGTCCTGTCGAGGGCCGCCTGTGTTGTCAAGTTCTTTATTTTGAGATCGGACCAGAGTACCCGAGCCCACGTCATTCTAGGTCCACCCCTACGCGCAGCTCCCCCCAAGTTCACTGTCCGGCATTTGTTCACCCAGTTCTGATCATCCATTCTCTCCACATGTCCAAACCAACCAAGTCGGCTCGTGCGCATCACTTCACTGATACTCCTAATGCCCAGACGCCTTCTCAATTCCTCGCTCGATACCCTGTCCCTAAGATTAACCCCACACATCCATCTCACTATTCTCTTCTCATTTCGTTCCATTCTATTGACATCCTCCGCTTTAACCGGCCACATCTCAGAGGCATAGGTCATCGCGCTCCTAACACACGAGGTATACACCTTCCCTTTAAGGTGGGGTGGGAGCCCTCTCATGGTCAGGAGTGGCAACAGCTCTCTAAACTTTCCCCAGCCACTTCTGACTCTAGCAACCTCAGCGCCATCTCCAGCGGAAACTGTATCGCCCAGGTAACAGAACTTTTTCACACACTCCAGCGTTACACTGTCAAATTCAACACTGACAGGCGGGTCATTTAATACAAGATCTCCCTTGCACACTGCACATTCAAAGTCTATGATTCTTGTCAAAGGTCCTCTAGCTCCACTACATCTCTTGTGTACCCAGTCACTACAGACACAACATTGATTGAATTACATCCCACCCCCTTCCCACATACTGCGCATGGATAGTCTGTACTCCTCCCTGATTTCCTCCTCCTGCAACCTCTCCACCCTCTTCACCATTCCACCCTCCTCTCGCCTCCCTCCAGCTCTCCTCACCCACTTCTTTTGTATCCTAACCTTAGCTACCACTACATAATGATCAGACAGACCCACTCCAATACCCCTATACACCCTAGCATCCATCAAAGATTTCTTCATTCGTTCATCCACACATAGATGATCAATCAATGACTTTTGTTCCACCACTGTCTCATCCTCCATCGTCCACACCCGTTTCCACGTGTACCTGTGGATCATTCTGTGACGGAAGAAGGTGTTGGCTATCCACAGCCGTCTCCTCACACATACGTCCACAAGTGCACTACCATTCCCATTCACCTCTGATGGTACCCCCCACCCTCCCACCACTCACTCAACTTTCCTATCACCCACCTTACCATTCATATCTCCAATCAGAAATATTCTTTCGTTCTTATCAAACTTCTCCAGGCACGCCTCCACATTCATCCAGAACTCCTCTTTCTTTCTTTCTCAATTCTTCTTGGTAGATAATATTAGTCATACAGTAAACGCTCTTATTTGGCGTTCTTAGTAGTCTTAAAAAACGGCGCCAATCGCGATTTCGCCAGACACGCATTGGAAATTAAATGTGAAAAAATTATGGTAGTCTTTGGTCACCCCTAAGTTAGCCTATTTTACCCTTTTTTCGTATTTTTAGTCACAAATTTCTGAATACTAACTATAGTACATGCCAATTGAAATAATTAAAAGATAATAAGCCTCACCAGAAACATTTTAAAGTGTTTTATTTAATTAGGCCTAGGCCTATATTGTTTGTTTGCTTCGTCATACTACTGGGTGTCCGCATGGGCGGGTGCCCAACCCCGAAAGGGGTTGAAATAGGGGAGCTATCCCCCCGCCAAAGGCGGCTTTCTAGGGCCTTTTCTAGCTGATGCTGAGAGGATTGGGTTCTAGTCATGTGGTGATGGGCTGGTCTATCAGAGTGAGAGCTGAGCAATCTCTGCCATACCCATAGCTTA
Organism: Paralithodes platypus; assembly: GCA_032716605.1. NCBI lineage: Eukaryota > Metazoa > Arthropoda > Malacostraca > Decapoda > Lithodidae > Paralithodes > Paralithodes platypus. The sequence goes on along the minus strand of CM064503.1, from coordinate 55,197,622 downwards.
CTCTGACTTTTCCTTTAACTTATATATTTTCTAGATCTCAAGTGACGGCGTCTCTTCCGTGGATTGACCTCCCAATCTACCAAGATTGGAAGCCAAAGCGTCACATTTTTCCCTTGCCCCTCAACTTTCTCTTCATAATTGCTGAGGGGCACAGGGCCCTGGGTGGGGCTTTGGTTTCCCGGGCGTTTCCGCACCCTCCTCAGCCCCCCGCCATGGAGTGGCTTCGGTCACCCAGGCTTTATTGTGGTCGGCGGGGAGGGTTCTGTGGGGGCACTCGGTTATGGCCTTGGAATTGCTCGGGGCCTTGGAGCTGTTCGGCCAGGCAGCTTGGGGAACAACAACAACAACAACTGGGTGTCCGCATCATTATTGTTTCTCTCGTCATTGTCCGCCTCATTATTCGTCTCCTCTTTACCATGATAGCTACATTGGGCCCTAAGGTCCTCCCTAGTCGGCTATCTAAGGTCCTCAGTTCTCATGGCTTACCTCAAAAAGCCTTCAAAGCTGGGATCGTTGATATAGACACGTCGCCATTTTGGTTTAAGTCGCATTATCCTTCTTGCCGCCGAAGGTACATTCCTGGTGAACCGGAACCATGTTGTTCTAAGTTTTTTTAAGTTCTTTTAAGGTTATGAACTTATGAACGAAAAATACTGCCACTTGGGAGTGTATTGTTTCAGTTAATATATCACTCACAAAGGCATAAAACATGATGCAAGGTAAGTTAAGTATATTTCTTGTTCTGCGCATCTTCCTAAAATTGCGAATGTCCTTTTCCACTTTGGGTTTTTCAGGTGGCCCTCTATCACGAACAACTGCATCACCACTTGGTCCCACAGCTAACATTATCCATATACAGTAAACTTCCGTTAATCCGAAGGGCAGCGGACCGGCCCTCGTTCGGATTAGTGGATTTTTCGGATTATCGGACTTTACCCCTATGAACCTGTGTATGACGAAAACATTGAGGCATTAGGCCACCCAAATGACACAATGGTGCACACACACATATCATATGTTCATGAAATCACTTCAAAAGTTTACCATTGTCATTGTAGCCTATTACCTACTTCAAAACATTCAGATTAATGGTCAAAGGAATCTGCTGATATAAACGTCTTCTTCTTCTGCCGTCTACTAGCGAGTTTGTCTTGCTCTTGAAGATCAGATCAGATGTGGTTCGGGAAGTAATGCCTTAACAACGGCACTTCCCTGAGAGGTTCTTGTAATTTTCATTTTGTGATTTTCCTTTTGTGACGTGCTCTGTTATATTATATTGTATTGAAAGCACCCTTGTCTTGTTGTCTTGAAAGCACCCTTGGGACGCTCCGATCACTGAACTATAAATAGTAGCGTATCGGAACGTCCAAAGGTGCGTTTTCAAGCTCAAGACTGAATGCGCTTGCAGAAAATGCGGTGCAAGCCAGTAGCGCATCGGAGCGTCCCAAGGATGCGTTCAAGAGCAAAACAAACTCTCTAGCAGACGATGTGGAAGAAGAAGAAGAAGAAGGTTTTTACGTTTATATCAGTAGCTTCCTTTGACCATTAATCTGAATGTTTTGAAGTAGGTAATAGGCTACAATGACGATGGTAAACTTTTAAAGTGAATTCATGAACATATGATATGTGTGTGCTCCATTATGTGTCATTTGAGTGGCCTAATGCCTCAAAAAGGGGACTTTGGGACTTCTTGAAATTCGGACCATCGGGTGAATTCGGATTTGGCCTCAAATTGAAAAATTCGGACTATTGGGAGATTCGAATCATCGGTCGTCGGATTAACGGACTTTTACTGTATCATGAATCGATGGAGAGAGCGAGCAATAAATGATACAGTCAAGGTCGAACAGAAACTGGTAAGAGAGTAGAGTAACTTTATCACGACTGACAACCGCCGAGAGGTAGCCTATGCGCTCGGGTCGGCTCGCCGCTCTGGTCAATTCGCCGCTCTGGTCAATTCGCCGCTCAGGTCGGATGCCGCTCGAGTATTTTCGTCTCTTGGGCCACCCGCCAAGTACGAATTTTTGCCGTCAGACGAGAGCTTTGGTATCTTATAGATTATGGCGCCAAACACGATTTCGCCAAGCCTAAACACGCCAGACAAGAGAGTTTACTGTATATTGTCAATATTGATTCAATAATGAGTTTTTTTTATGCTATTGTATTGGGTAGGAATCAATATTGATCATATATGACTAATAATATCTACCAAAATTATTAACACAATCACTGCGGCAATTGTTATATGACAATTGCTTTGTCTGCACTGTACCATACGGGGGATTTGGGCTAAAAGTGACCTTCATTCCCTGCACATTTTCATGTAAAAACAAGAGCTAGAATGTATTTTGATGATATATCCCTGAAAGTAGAGGAATAGACCTTTCCAATGACACGTGAATTATGTCTGTACGACTACTAGTTGCCATGCAACGATATTGCAAATGTGGCACTAAATCAGTTAAAATAAGCGGTTTTCATCGGTTTTCACGATTCCCAAGTCTGCAGGGGAGCTGGAGATATCTCCCAGTTATGTTAGTGTTGGCCCAGACACGGTGGCCGATGGATGGAAGGGTCCCGCGCTGCCTAGACTCGCTTGCCTGCCTCCCAGGACTTGTACTATGCAGATTTTCGGCAATAGTCATATGACAATTGCCGCAGTGATGTCCGTATTTTTTATATAGTATGCCCGCAATTATTGAGTTAAGAATGTTCTACCAGTCAGCTGTTTCATGGAGTGTCGGTCTCTGTTTACTAAAGGGTTTGTTTATTAGTGCCGTGAATCGGGAACTCGTTAATCTCGTAACGTTGTGAACTTAATTGAATTGGGGATAATACAGCTTGTAGATGGTGTTGGTGGCATAAACTGTATTGAAAAGAATTGAAAACCAAGTTGAAAAGAGGAACTTTTTGAAGGGGCTGGACCCTAAACCTATTTTTCCCATAAGACCTTCAATCCCAATTACAGTATGCGATATCTAATCGCGCGCCACATCTTAGGTACGCAACCCCCGTTTGCTTTGGGGGAACACTGTACTGGTGATTTATAGAGCTGGTAACAACTTGCCCTTTCACACACAAGACGCGATATGCGCCCTTTCTGGGATACTTAAAAGCCTTTGTGACCATCAAGGGTGTTTGGAAACCTTTAGTTTAGTTATTTCAACCTCTGCAGTTTTCTGTGTGAGCTGTGGGCAGAAAAACAATTTTGGAGAGGTAATTAAAATGTAAAACTTGCAAACTAAACAAACCAAAATTGGGACAAGGACAATATAAAGTCAAATTAAATTATCAAAATCGCTATCTGGAAACAACGCTTACTAAAATGAAAATTATTAAATAAAAGAACACAATCATGAGATTAAGAAAACTCTATTTCTGAATGCTAAACGGCAACCCCCGAGTCCACAGGATAGCGAGAGAGTTTAAGTGGACATATATATATCTTGAGCTTGAAGTCTGAACTTTGGAAATTAATGGCTGCAATGGCACCCGAGTAATTAATGGTTGGCAATATATTACGAAGGACCCTGGATGTGATGGTAGTGGCTGACTGTCTTTTCCCCCTTGCAGGAGTCCGCAAGTGAGGGCGGTGCGCAGGACGGGACGAGGGACAAGGGGAGCCGGTAGAGGAACGAGAGGACCTGGTAGAGGAGCGGGGGAAGCTGGTAGAGGATTGAGGGGAATTGATAGAGGAACAAGAGGAGCAGGAGGAACTAGTAGAGAAACGAGGGGAACTAGTAGAGGAGCAGGAGGAACTAGTAGAGAAACGAGGGGAACTAGTAGAGGAGCTAGAGGAACGAGGGGAACTAGTAGAGGAGCTAGAGGAACGAGGGGAACTAGTAGAGGAGCAAGAGGAACGAGGGGAACTAGTAGAGGAGCTAGAGGAACGAGGGGAACTAGTAGAGGAGCTAGAGGAACGAGGGGAACTAGTAGAGGAGCAAGAGGAACGAGGGGAACTAGTAGAGGAGCAAGAGGAACGAGGGGGACTGATGGAGGAATGAAGGAAACTGATGGAGAAACTAGGGAAACTGATGGAGGAACGAGGGGAACTGATGGAGAAATGAGGGAAACTGATGGAGGAACGAGGGGAACTGATGGAGAAACGAGGGACACTGGTATAGGAACGAGGGGAACTGGTCGAGGAACGAGGGGAACTGATCGAAGAACAAGAGGAACAAGGGGAGTTGGTATAGGAATGAGGTTAACTGGTCGAGGAACGAGACGAACTGGTCGAGGAATGCGGGGAACTGGTCGAGGAACGTGGGGAACTGATGGAGGAACGAGGGAAACTGACGGAGGAGGAAGAGGAACTAGTAGAGGAACTAATGGAGAAACGAGGGGAGTTGGTAGAGGAACGAGGGGTGCTGGTCGAGGGAGAAGAAGAGTTGGCAGGGGCAGAGCCAGGAGTATTGCCCCCTCACATCCACCCAGTCCACCCTTACTCTTAGACAGTCAAATAGCTAGTTCACACACCGCCCCAAAATTAGTGTCCGCGCAGATATGTAAACAGCCAAGCATTGGGGTAGCAGAATTAAAGCCTTCACAGACATTTAAACAGCCAAACAGTGTGGTACCGGAACTAAAGCCTTGTGAAAAGCCAAGCAGTGGGGTATCAGAACTAAAGCCGCCTCAGCCATGTAAACAGCCAAAGAGTGGGGTACCAGAACTAAAGCCTTGTGAAAAGCCAAACAGTGGGGTATCTGAACTAAAGGCTGATACATTAAAGCCCTGTCAGCCATGTGAAAAAGCAAATAATGAGGTACCTGAACTTACCTCACAGCTATATGAACAATCAAATAATAGGGTACCTGAACTAAAGCCCTCAAAGCCATGTAAATTACCAAGCAGTGGGGTACCTGAACTAAAACCCTATCAGACAAGTAAACAGTCCATTAGTAACGAACCAAAGCCAAAGGTCGACACTACAAAGCCTTCACAGCCAACCAGTCAGGGGGAGACAGGTGCTAAACAAGATAGAGTAGCTTCAAAGATACACAAGCAAGAAAGAGAAAAGGGCTGCAGTAGCACTAATGAAAACAAAGAGGATAAGACAAGAGGTTCAAAGATACACAAGCAAGAAAGAGAAATGGGCTGCAGTAGCACAAATGAGAAGAAAGAGGATAAGAAAAGGAGTGTCATACAGCAGTTTTTAGTGGAATTAAGGAATGAGTTTGGGGAATCTGAACTAGATGACCTAGGGTTGGCACCAGCCCTTATAGCCTACATCAAGGGTCATATCCTAGGTATGGTATGTGACTCACACTGTGTGTCTGAATCACGTGTGGTACGCTCTTTGTTTGTGCTCTACAGGAGATTGCTTAGAATAGATAGAAAATCTCCAGTTTCCTTTGTTAATCCTACTAAGAAAGAACTTGTTCATGAATGGATACTGCGGATGAAGCGTATGGGGAGAGAACCAGTACTTAAAGACATAAACTTTATAACTTGCTACTTGGAGGGGATCTCAAGGCTTGATTTTAATGGTATTAAGTTTGCAGAGTTCGACTTGGTTGGATGGAGACTGCAATCGAAAGAGCTTAATGAGTGGTTGCATTCAATTTCTGGCAAGCTGTTGGGATTACACAAAGCCAATGGTGTGGTAGCTGTGGCCGAGGTGATCATTGGACCAGGTGATTTTGCCGGTGAATTTGTGGTGTTACGAGGCATTATTAATGCTTATAGTCTGGTACAAAGAGGATCAGGAACATGGCGGGTAGTGCTCGCAGTGTCTAGTTCTGGGCAGTTTCTTCCTCCGCTAGTGGTACAGCAAGGGTTCTCTACTCCATCCTGGGCTGTCCCTGCAGGCGTACACTTAGCTGCTACTGAGAATGGTGCTCTGGATCCTCTGGAGTTTTTAAGTTGGCTACGGCTCCTTGACCAGGATTTGTTGGATCAGGCGCGACCGGTGCCAGTGGTGCTACATGGCCACCCAGCCATGGCTTCTTTGGCTGCCACCAGCTTTGCAGCCAAGCGAGGTCTTATTTTAGTCTCCCACCATCCTGTGCCACTTAACCCTCTTGATCCTTTCCTCCACCTTATGTCCCCCCTTATACATTATTATGAGAAAGCTGTTGTTACTGGTGGTATTAATGTCCCTGCCCCACTTAACTTGCTAGGTGCTTGGAAGGCTATGGCTGCCGTACCCAACTTGGCTCAGAGAGCTTTTGAATGTGCTGGTCTCGTTCCTTATTACCCAATGTGTGTCAACAAATATTTTTCATCATCCTCCAGCCTCCCAAAATTGATTTCGCAGGCACCAAATGTTTCCTGCCACTCACGTCCGACCTACATGACTCTTGGCAAGCTCATGCCCTCAAGGGAACCAGATTTCTGCCCTTACCTGCACCAACCTTATGAGACCCATAGATACTCTTCCTCCATCCAGAAGCCTGCCTCACCCATAACCAAGTCCACTTCTCGAGACCCAGCTTTATCCCACATTTTGACCTTGCCCGAAGAGATGCTCACAAACTCGGTTTCTGCCACATCTCCAGCAGAACAAAATTGTTCTGTTGTTCCTTCTACCACACCCCAAAGTCCTGTTTCACCCCAGTGCTGCTCTTCCTCCTCAACTGTAACCTGGGTTCCTGACGAAGATGAGGATCCACTTAATGTAGGTGAGGAGCCCCTGCTGGAAGCTCATCAGTCCAACATCTCTATCATCCACAAACACAGAAAAGTCACTGGACCTTCTTTATATTCTTCTAGTAATAAGCAGGGCCTAGCATTTGACCCTCAGCAGGAATCTACCTCTTACAAAGAAGGAGGGGAACCAAACCAAAACATGCCGAGTCAGATGGAGGAGAGTTTGAATGACCATGTCTACTTTGCTACTAAGGAAGGACCAGACCACAGTGAAGCTCCTGTCAAAAATCAGTATTGGGGTGATGGAACAGGCCTGGACAAAGTTAATAGCTGGATCAAATCAGAGTTAAATGAATCCCAGTATCAATTTGGTGATTTCAACATTAAAGCTGAGGAATATGATTGGATGAACTTGGACTCTGAACAGGTAAAACAAAGCACTTTTAACTTAATGGATGAGGATGTAAATGAAGCAGAAGTAGAGAGACCTGGCTTCGTTTCCTGTTCAACTAACTCATCCACGTTCTTAGACAACATCAAAACCGAGCCAAGTAACTTTGATTCACCGCTAAACCTTCAGTTATCTGGATCAGAAGAATCAATCCTCATGCAAACGGGAAATGATTTACAGGAGAGCACTCCAGAATTTACTCAACCAGTTGCTTCTGGATCTCCAATGGATGTCAATTGTGAAGTTGAGTATAAGTATGGTACATCTCGCAGTGCTCACTTGGAGGGTTCTGATTCAGGCCAACCTCAACAAAACAACACCGCCATCAATAACCCACCTCCGGGAGAACCATTGCCCTTTGGTAACTCTACTTCAGGATTTAATGCAAAGGATGTGAGACTTGGTAAAGGGAATTCTTCTGAGTCAAAATCTAAAGTAAATTCATCTCATCAAAATATAAGAATGTGTCAAAAGTCTAAAATTGTATCACCGAAATCCGGGAAAGGTGAAAATAAACGGTTCTTCTACCCCGCGCCGCATTCTGAGTTGATCCATAGTAGTACAGAGTCCGAGCTAATGGTAACGTTATCACAAGCTGTAACGGAAGAGTATGTAACTGATTACTACTGCCAATCTACTGACAGGGTATTAGTGCAGTCAGTTATACCTGGGTCCGTTGGGGATCCGGCTCCCCCCAAAGACCTTCAAAAGACACACGAGACACTTGAGAGTTCAGAATTACGGGGCTATTCGGCCAGGCAGCTTAGGGTGGGGCAACAGCAACAACAACAAAGTCAAATTGAAACCACAAAAGATTTCACAAGTTATCCATCCATGAGTTCACTAAAGCCTGCTTCTCTGTGGTCTTCCAGGGCAACCAGTCGGGCGGCCAGCGCAAGGCGTTCACAACTACCTGGCCAACCTCGTGCAAGAGTAAATCGCATATGTGAGAAAGATCCTATCGGTAGCGCGGCCAGCAGAGCAAGTCATTCACAACAATCTGGTCGTTCTCGTGCAAGAGTAAAACGCACATGTGAGAACAATCCGATCGGTAGCGCCGCTGAACCAACCACTGACTATCAATCTGTGCGTAAATCCTCTGCCTGGCCTGTTGTTTACCTAGTCAGTGATCCTAGCATGGAGGAGGAGGATGTAGAATGTCTGTAAATATCAATTACATCCATAGTCTGTACTAAACATACTGTATATTATATATATTTTTGTATCATGTACTGTATAATGTCAATAATGTGTTTCTTTTTTTTTTTCTTTGTTAAATATATGTTGATGTTTTTTGTCTTACTTTTATTCCTCATGATTACTCTTAAGGTAACTATAAGATCATGAAAGATATGATAGCTCTGACCTGTTAAAGGTATAGGTAGCGCCACCAAACTTGACAATAATCTTGACCCCTGAACTTCTTATAACTCAAAATTAATTAAAGCAATCAGGTTGGCGTTTCTATCATTTGGGAAGAGTCCACCAGGAAATAGGTGTGGATATTTACAGCCAGTTTGCTCTAGGCCCTTTTTAGTTACAGAGAGGTCAGGGATTAAGATTATTGTCAAGTTCGTTGGTGCTACCTATAGTACTGTGCCTGTCAAAATCACTCTAGATATACAATCCATCCCTCAGAAACCCTCCTGGCTAGGCTGCAATGTGGGCACCATCCAGCTCTTCTGAGTTATCGGAAGAGGCTAGATGACTCCGTCTAGGGCACCTGGCCAGGCTGTAACACAACACCGCACACGATCAAACACATAACTATAAAACAAGAAAGGAGAGGTGCAAGTCAATGTGAAAAAGTTAAGCTTTCCGTATAGAACAATAGATAGGTGGAATAACTTAAGTGCGGAGGTTGTAGAAGCAAGAAATATCCAAGATTTAAAAAGTAAACTGGATAGTCAATAGAAACTGAGACAGGACAACACAAGTGCAGCACAATTCTTGTAAACTACAAATACTGTAGGTGAATACATTACGGAAGACTGCATAACACACAAACACTTTCTCAACTTTCTCTTCATAATTGCTGAGGGGCACAGGGCCCTGGGTGGTGTTTTGGTTTCCCGGGCGTTTCCGCACCCTCCTCAGCTCCCCGCCATGGAGTGGCTTCGGTCACCCAGGCTTTATTGTGGTCGGCGGGGAGGGTTCTGTGGGGGCGCTCGGTTATGGCCTTGGCCTTGCTCGGGGCCTTGGGGCTGTTCGGCCAGGCAGCTTGGGGAACAACAACAACAACAACAACAACACACAAACACTTATGCCAACAACACAACACACACTCCTTGAGAACTTATTGGGAAAACCCGGTCTCGGCCATGGCCTTCCTTAGGAGATCAGGGCTGTTCAGCAGGCAGCCTAGGGAACGACTACTACTACTACTACTACTTACTACATTGGAAGAAGGGATTGATGTAGTATATATATATACTGTATATATATATATATATATATATACATATATATATATACAGTATATATATTGGGACGGTTAACGACCCTCCCAATACCAAATGAGGTAAACCTCCTATTTGGTTGTAGCCTCGGAGTATCCAACGTAGAGCTTATACTATGACGATGTAATCTGCTTCGCTCTAGAGCGGCAATTATCGTATACACATAGCGCGAATTAAATCGATAACATCTAGAGTAGCACCTTACTCTCTCTACTAGGTACGTTGTACATACTTTTGAGGTCTTTTTAATAGAAAATTGAAAAGAGAAACGAGAAAGAAAAGAAAAAGTTGTCGACTAGGCCATTCCATCTGGCTCTTCACGCCGCTGTCAGGGGCGTACCTTCTAACCCGTTCCTGATTAAAGGGCATCTCGATATCAAGCTACAAAAGAGGCAAGATTGGATGGGCAGGGGTACGGTCTGTGGGAGGGATAGTATGACATTGGATACTCCGAGGCTACAACCAAATAGGAGGTTTACCTCATTTTTCCCAAACTTGACTACTTCCTTTAACGTGACGATAGTGCGTTGTTATATGTGCGATTAGTTTGCTTGGGAAACAGATTAACTTGCTCATGTAGTAATGTACACCCTATGTGGTGGATTGTGTTCTTTTATTTAATAATTTTCATTTTAGTAAGCGTTGTTTCCACATAGCGATTTAATTTGACTTTATATTGTCCTTGTCCCAATTTTGGTTTGTTTAGTTTGCAAGTTTTACATTTTAATTGGTATTGGGAGAGTCGTTAAACCTCCCAATTTAGTAGTAGCCTCTACGTTCCAACGTACAGCTTAGAGTACCAAAATTGGAGGCGGACATCCAAGCTGAGAAAATTCAAATATCAGCAATTAGTTAAGGATCATGATAAAAAAAAGACAGACTTAAACAAGAGAGTTTATATACAGAGTGTACGGACAGGTGCATATTAAGAGAGGCCACGTACAGTCATGTCATGTTCTTTTAGATCTTAACCTAATTGTATGAATGTTACATATCATAATGGTGGATATGGAAGACAGGATGCCCCCCCTCCCCCCTCCCCCTTTATATGGAGTAAAGTAGGAAGTACTACACCAGATAAGACCAAGTGTAAACATCGCTAACAGCACCGCGCACAATGAAAAAAGTGCCGGAGGTGATAAGTGACACCCAGTAGAGAAGGGACTGAACACTTAATTCTGTGGACTACTAGAAAACAGTAGGACAAACACCCCAATGACAATGCATGAGCATGACACAAGCGGGTGATGCAGAACGAACAGAATGTGATGACGGGAAGAAAGTAATGAAACATACAGTAACATCTACCTTTCAAACACATAATGTAGTAATGAAGGAAATGAAAAACAAGATCCTTAAGCCTAGGTAAGGTCCTTAACCCTAGGTGACATTACATACATATACGTGCAACCCATAGTCCCTCCCCCCTCCCCCCAAAAGTGGAGCGGACAGGATAGGGGGAAGGACAAGCATAGAGGAATACCCCTAAATAACCCTTTGGCCCAACGCAACACAAGGACGCCCCGGCCTGTCTGTGGACATGGACAGATAGGAGGAGACCAACGTGTTGGGGGAAGACCACAGCCCTGTGTCAGCAATATCCCGGAGGGAGTGATTGTGAAGGAAGCGGAGCGTGGCCGCATAAGACCGAATGTCATGCACCGAACCCCGAACCAGAGGATTGCTACCCTTAATGACGCGACACAGGCGTAGTCCCACAGCACGTTTGGTCAACCTCCTACCGGGCTTAGGCGCCACCCAGAGCGCCAACCTGACGCCGGCACAGTGGAATGAACAAATGAATGAAGCGAAAGAACAGGGCACAACGTGTGATGACGACGGCCACGCTTAAGAGCGGGGACCGGGAAAGGCTTAAACATGTGTGCCTCTTGTTCGTTCTTAGCAAGAAATTTAACAGACTTAGCCAAAGGTACTGACCCGAGGATGGGAGCAAACCGCAAGCAGTTCTGGGCCCCGAGACATGGCAGCCCACTCTGATACCCTCTCACCCGTAGCTAAGGCTAGAAGAAACGGTGGCTTGTCAAGGAACCTGTCAGGTGTGGGGTGAAGAGTGTAGGCCGCAGACGAGAGCCAGTTGAGAGCCGCCGCCAGAAACCACTGAGGGGGAATCTGACGCGGGGGTGGTCCGAGCCGAAAGCAGGCTTGCATGAAGAACTCCAGTTCATTCTGAGGAACGACCAACCCTGTGAAGGTCTCAAAAGGCACGCGAATGGCAGATAGGTGGGTCCGAATTGTGTTGTACATGTAGTGACGCTCCTCAAAGAAACCATTAAGGGAGTGAAACACAAGCGCCACTGACGGAGTTGCCTGTGAAGAGTTGTGTAACCAACAAGTAAAGCAGCGCCAGGGAGATTCATATATCTTCCATGTAGATGGCGTCCAAAGTAGAGTGAATTTGTTAGGTAATGATCGTCCAAACAAGGGGAGCCACCCTGCCTCACAAACATCCACGATGCGAATGCCAACGAGGGCCCTAGGTCTCCATTCGACCCCAAGTGGAAGCTCGAGACCGACAGGGGCACGGGATCCGGGCACCATCGTATCAGTTGAGTGCTTGGGCCGGCCATAGGGGCGCGAACAACCCAACTATGCCCTGGTACTCTCTCAGCCTGTGGAGGACCTTGCACAAGAAAAGTGTGTCGGGTGGCGGAAACCCATACAGTGACTGCCACCTGGTCCAGTCCTCGCTGAAAGCGTCCGGTCCCCCCCCCGCCGGAGTGCGAATCCAGCGGGTCAGGAACACAGACAACTTAGTCGTTTCGTGAGAAACGAACAAGTCGACCTGTGGAACACCCCAGGAGGCTGCCAGGTCATCGAATATGGTTTGTTTGAAGGACCATGCTACTTGGGTGCTCCGTCCCCGAAACAGAGCATCCGCCCACAGGTTGGCAGACCCGGGCAGGTAGGTTGCATGCAGCGTAATGTTGTAACGATCTGCCTGAAAAAACAGTTCCTCCGCCAGACCATGAAGCACCGCGGATCTGGAGGAGCCCAGTTTCTGTATGCAATGAACTGCAGTCATGTTGTCCATCCGGAAGGCCAACGACCTGCCGGGAAGGGCTCGTCCATGACCCCGCAGGAAGAACAACGGGACCAACAGTTCCAAGACGTTTAAGTGTAAGGGAGTGAGACCTGACCACTTGCCTTGGTGTTGGTGACCCATGTTTGACTGGGAGCCCCATCTCACCCCGCTCGATGCATCGGTGTCTATCCAGATGGTCGGCGGGGGCGAAGTCCAAGGCACAGCTCTCGCGAGCTTGCCCCGAACAACCCAGTGTGTCAAAAGCAAATGGATCGAGCGCGGAATCGGCCAAAGCCGACGTGGAGGCAACAGTGGGAATGCTTTGTTGCCCAGTTGAATCAGACTTTTTGATCCTGAGCCTCCCTAGGGGAATGGTCAGACACGCCCAATGGAGCGACCCGATCAACGAGTCACAGAGTTACCCGGTAATGGAGACCGAGTGTAACGCAGCGAAAAGTTTCCTTCGAATCTGCGAGGCGTCCACCCGACTCTGTCCGACGGTCGCGCTCGCCATGTCCCAGTCCAGGCCTACCCACGTCACGTCTTGCGACGGGGTGAGGCACGACTTGGGAACATTTATCTTGAAACCTAAGCGTGTGATGTGGTGGATGACCAGGAGAGTGTGTTGTGCACAATGAGTGGGAGAGTCTGCGGAGATGAGCTAATCGTCCAAGTAAAACAGGATCTGAATCCCCTGACGGAGCAGGGGAGTCAGAGCCTGCTGGACGAGTTACGTAAAGACTCGTGGTGCGATATTGAGACCGAAGGGCAGCCTGTCGGACGTGAACACCCTTTCGTGCAGCTGGAGCGCCAGATAGCACTTGAACCGAGGTGCAATCGGCACATGCCAATATGCGTCCTTGAGGTCCAGGGATATCACCCAGCAGCCGAGACGGAGCGCCAACCGCACCTGACTGATAGTGAACATCCGAAAGCGGTCGTTCACGATATGCAAATTGAGGCACGACAGGTCGACCACCGGTCTCATCGCATCGCAGTCCCTCTTCGGGACCAGAAACACATGCGAGAGGAAGACCCGCTTGAGTGGCGAGATTTCCCGAACAATCCCATGCTCGAGCATGGACATTATAACCGTGGCCACGTCTGGAGAGACGTGCCAATGTCGGGGAGGACGTCTGAGAGGGGGCATAGACCGCCCCCTCCAGGACAGATCCCGCACCACAACCCGACGCGCCCACGATCGGCGAGGCCATTGCCAATAGTGGGGGTAAAAGAAGTCGGGAGGGGCCCCTTGTGTGAGCCTCAACACTCGTGCGGGGAGGCGGTCGGGAGAGAAGGGGGAAAAAAACCCAGGAGGAACTAGCGGTTTGCTGAGCCAGCATAGTCGGCAGTCTGGCCGCGGCGAGACTGACCTCCACGGGCACCCCTTCCCCCATAGCGACCGCGTCCCTGAAACCTGCACGGAGGATTCTGCGCAGGGCGGCGATGCACCTGCCTCTGGAACGGTATGCCGCGAGGACGCCTCAATGGCTAGCGGCGGACAGAAGGGTGCATGGCCCGGCCACTACCTCCTTGGCGTCGCCCATCGATGGCACCTCGCCAAGGCTGGCGTCCCCTCGGCGGACCGGCCTTCCTCCCACGACCCTGGGAGGAAGCGGCTGCGGGAGGCCGCGACGCCCCAGAAACACGGGGTGCGAAGTGTCCCGCAGACGCAAAGAGGTAAGTCTCTTGCCACTCGCCATCCGAGAAGAGACCCTCAGTTGCGAGCTCAGAGAGGAGCAGCTTCGTCGTGATCTCCGCGGGCGCCGTCTTACAGAAGGCCACCCTCAGCGACTGTCTACACTTAGCAGCCTCATGGACGGCACCCTGAAGGTCACCCACTGAGTTCAGGGCGACCTGCAGCTGCACGCGCCGCAAGGTCTGCCAACCCTTCTTGAGGCCACCAGCAGGCTCGGCTTCAAGAAGCCGGAGGTGAATCCCCGCCATTTGGAACAGTAGGAGGAGGGTGGAGAGCAAGCGAGCGGCGCGTTGCCGGAGCCGGTGATCCCGATCTAGGGCACTCTTTTCCGATGGCACGAAGAAAGACTTGGGCAACTGGTCTAACACAATGTTAGGGGCATGCAGCCATGACCAATATGTGGGAGAGACCCCGGACGATGACAGGACTAGCCCAGACACAAAAGTGTTGTCAGGTGACGGGAGAGAAACAAAGCCCCAGCAGACCTGACGGCAAAACCAACCCCCTCCGCCAGCCACCGATCCCAAGGCCCGACCTCAAGATTGGTGAGCTCGAGCATGACGTTGCCCTCAGCATCGCGAGCACTCTTCACCAGAGGAAGACCGGCAATGGCCGACAGAGCGGGAGCATCAGCGAAGATGTCGTGGCGAATGTAGTCCGACCAGAAACGTGGAGACCCAGAGGGAGATACACTAGGACGGTATGTAAAAAACTGCAAATCCGACCTACTGGGGTGAGGCCGGAGATACACCTCTGGGACTAGGCCGTCCGGAGTCAGTGCCCGGAAGATACCCGGAGCACTAATCTGTATATCCCAATTCTCAGCAACCGGCCGTTCCCCCCGTGCATGAGTGGCGGCACGTTCCGGGTGAGTAGCCACCACAGTCTGCCAAGACGCAGGCTCTCCATACAAAGAAGGGAGGACACATTTGGAAATCTTAAACATAGACAGTGGGGGAACACTAACGGGCTGGCCAACCATCCCCAGCCCGCTCCCAGGCAGCACGACGAAAGACGGCGAAGGAGCCGGAGAGGGGGCTGGCGCAGGCAGAGCCGCGTCCGCCACCACAGGGGTTGCAGGGCCAGTAGGCAGTTGACCTTAGGAAAGGGGAAAGGCCAGTAAAACCTTCAGCTATCTACATCCACGCATCCCAAACGAAGTGTCTAGCATCACAGCTGACGTGGGAGTGTCCGTGGGAAAAGAGAAGAGAGGCAAAGCAGAGGCCTGACCTAGAGTAGGATAGAACCCACCCTAGGGCGGAACGGGCCCCGGGAGGCCCTAACCCAGATGCCAGAGGCTCGTAATAGAGCGGTCCTGTAAGAGAAGGTGTCGAGGCAGAGGACCGACCAGGAGCGGGAGTCATCCACGCACCAGGGCGGAGTGAGCTGATTGCTGCCCGTCCTAGAGACCCACGGCACCGGTGAGGGTGGAAGGAAAAAACCTCTCAAGGTACTGGTGAGCACAATGTAGGTTAAGACTGTGGCTCAGGAACCTCAAGGCATGAGGGAGTTCAAAGTAGGTGAAGACCGTGTCTCAGGAACTCAAGGGTATGGGCGATCTCAAAGTAGGTTAAGGAGACCGACCGGTTAATTTAGGCTTAAAAAACTCGAAATCCTGAAAATACCAATAGGTGTTAACTCAACATGAGTCAACATCCCTTCATAAGCCAGTGAAATGTTATTAGTGAAAACCCATTGGAAATAAAAACAAATTGTTTTCCAAACTTTTCCTGTAATTCTAAAAACGTTATTTAGTATTGGTTCCTTCGTCAATGACGAAGAGCCTATACTATATATTATAGGCTGAGATTCCGGGACCCGTTCGGGATTCTCCGGAGTTCTTATCACAACCTTTGCGTATATAGCATAAAAACAATCCTTGGTTAATACACATTAAATCTTACCAAGGGCTCGTCATTGAAAATGAATACCACTAGAAATAAAATTTAAAGAAGAATCTATCATTTCAAACCTCCCGGTGCCTCAGCCCTCCAGCTGTGCTGTCGTCATGCTTCCCTTGCACGTGATGCCAGATTTTCTAGCGTGTTTATCAGCCTCTTTACGGTTGTGATCCAGGCGAGTCGGACGTGTGACCCCTTGCTCTGGGCGTCTCAGCGTTTGCCTGGCTTTCTCACTCCTAGTGAGTCCTTGTTATATATTATTTGAGTTAGGTCCAAACATGAATTGAGTAATCGCCTGTATGTTTCAGAGGGCCACCGTCCCCGCCTGTCCACACCGAAAGTATATGGATACTGCATCGCCATTCTTAATATTTGTTGTTCGTCGTAGTTGTTGTTGTTGTTCTTGTTCCCTAAGCTGCCTGGCCGAACAGCCCCGAGTCCCTGAGGAAGGCCATGGCCACGATCGGGCTTTCCCACAGAGCTCTCATTGAGTGTAGATTGTGTTGTTGTTGTTCCCTAAGCTGCCTGGCCGAACAGCCCCGAGTCCCTGAGAAAGGCCATGGCCACGATCGGGCTTTCCCACAGAGCTCTCATTGAGTGTAGATTGTGTTGTTGGCGTAAGTGGTTGTGTGAAATGCAGTCTTCTATGATGTGTTTAATGGTATGGGGTGCTGTGTTACATCCCGGGCAGGCGTCGACAACGGAGTCATCCAGTCTCTTCTGATAGCTCAGGAGAGCTGGATGGTGTCCGCATCTCAGCCTGGCCAGGTGGACTCTGTCCTCGCGAGGAAGGGAGGATTCGGAAGGATGGATTACGGGAGGTCGTGCATGCAGCTGCGTGTTGTCTGTGAGTGAGTGGATGGATCGGTGAGAGATATGAGTATGGATGTGCTTCTGGAAGTTGGTTCGGGGTGGGCAGGGAGGGAGAGAGGACAATAATTGTGTATGATACCGTGTGCTGGGTGTTGTTTTGATATTTCTTGGTGTCTGTGGGTGTGTTGCCATGTAGTTTAGTGGGTGGTCTTGGTTCGTGGAGGCTGCTGCCAGGAATTGAGTGCCTCTCATGTCCAGATGGTCTTTGACTTTGAGAATTTTGGTTTCTTGATGTAGGTGATCTGTGGGTGAAGTAGCTGTGCAGCCTGTAATGATCTTCAGGGCTTTGTTTTGAATAGTCTGTAAGGTCTTATGATGTGTTTCAGCTAGGTTAGAAGCCCAGGCTGGGCTTGCGTATTCCATCACTGATCTTATGTATTGTTTATATACTGTGGTGGTAGTTTCTTTGTTGTGTCCAAATTTTGTGTGAGCAAGTGACCTGAGGGCGTTAAGTCTGGGTGTCAGTTTCTTTTTAATGTTTGTGGTGTGCTGTTTGAATGTCATATGAGTATCATATGTTACTCCTAGGATTTTGTGTGTGTGTGTATGTGTTAGGGGTGTGTTGTTTATGGTGAGTTGAGGGATGTATTCGTGTTCTCCTGTCCAGCTTGTGAGCAGGGTTGCGGTGGATTTGGCTGGGGCTAGATTAAGTCTGTTTGTAGTGCACCAGCCATGTAGTGTGTTGAGATAAGGTTGAAGGAGATCTGTTGCTCTTTTTGGGTCATGGTGTGTGCATTTTTTTTTTTTTTTTCTATGTGATTGAGGGAGGCAAAAGGCATAACTGCCTATAGCGAGTGCCTCCCCCATAGTTGAAAGAGTGACAGGGCCAAAATCAAGGGACGTTAGAGCCAAAATGCCTGGTCACACGGAGTTTGAAGCAATTTAAGTCATAGGAAGAGGGAAAGACTGATTCTGGGAGAGAGTTCCAGAGCTCAGCTGTTGAGTAAAAGAAAGTTTGAGAGTAACGTTTCACTCTTGGGTTGGAGAGTTGCACAGAGTAGGGGTGGGATTGAGTTGCAAGACAGGTACCACGTGCCCTACGTAAAGGAGGTGGTATGCACTGGGATAGCTCTGAGGAACACTGATTATTATAGTAGCGATAGAATAGCGAGAGAGATGCAACATTGCGGCGGAGAGAGAGAGATTGCAGAGAGTTGGTGAGTGGACGGGAGTTAATGATACGAAAGGCCTTCCTTTCAACTTTGTCTAGGAGAGCGATGTGAGAGGAACCTCCCCACACATGTGAACAATACTCAATACAAGGGCGCACTATGCCCCTGTACAGAGCAAGAAGCTGTGCAGGGGAAAAGAGCCCCTAAGGCGGTTGAGCACACCCAGCTTCTGGAAGGCTGCCTTAGCAAGACTGGTAATATGGTCCTTCCAAATGAGAGCAGAAGAAAAAGAGACACCAAGAATATTGAGAGAAAATGAAGGGTTGATTTTTGTATTGTTGAAGAATAAGGGATAGTCCGCTGGGAGATCCTGACGGGTAGATAGATGGAGAAATTGGGTTTTGGAAGCATTAAAGTTAACAAGGTTTTCTCTGCCCCAATTGGAAATAGTATTTAGATCAGAATTTAAGAGTTCTATGGCTTCATTACGTTTGTCGTTGAGGGATTGCTGGCTGGGGCGTTCTGAAAAACTAATGAGTGTTATGTCATCTGCATAGGAGGCTAAGTTTATTTGGGGCGTATTGGGTGTAGTTATATCGTGCATGTACAGATTGAAGAGTGCGGGCGATAGGACGGATCCTTGTGGGACTCCGTTTGGAAAGTTTCTGTGATTTTAGATGACTGACCGGCAAAAGATACGTGTGCACATCTGCCTGCTAGGAAGTTGGCCAGCCACCTTTTTGTGTTGTTGTGCATGTTTGTGTTGTAGATTTTGTTTGTTAGGTTGTGGCGGGGGATGGCATCGAAGGCTTTACTAATGTCGAGTGTGGCTAATAGTGATCTGTGTGGTGGTCTAGCTGAGTTGATGCCGTCAAAACCTCTTTGTGTAAGGTCTGTGAGAAGAGTGTTTGTGGAGTGCAATGGCCTAAAGCCATGTTGTGTTGGAGCTAGGGGTAGGTCAGGTGTAATTAGTTGTAATACTAGGCGTTCCATGACTTTGGAGGGGGAGCAAAGGAGTGTGATGGGGCGGTGCGAGGAGGGTAGCGTGGGGTCTTTGTTGGGTTTGGGGAATGTGATGATGATACCATGCTTCCAAATGTCTGGTATTGTGTTGTGTGAATAGCTGTAGTTTGATATGTTAGTGAGTGCTTGTATGCCTTGTGGTCCCAGGTGTCTGAGGTGTATGTTGCTTATGTTGTCTAGGCCACAGGCGGGTGAGTGCTTGAGATTGTTGATGATATGCTTTGTCTGGTGATTGGTGAAGGGTGTATAGTCAGGGTCTGTGGGGAATTGTCTCTTACGTCGGATGACACGTCGGTCGTCTTTGTGAGGTTTTAGGTGGCTGACATGTGAGAGTGATTGATGAGTGTTTGCTTGTTGTTTACATGAAGGAGTAGAGTCTGTTGTTGTGATTGCAGCATGTGATTGTGTTGTGTTGCTGTTGGAAAGTGTGATGCTGTTTAGTGTTTTGTAGAGTTTTTTGGGGTTTGTTTTGTGATCAAGTGTTTGTAGGAAGTTATTCCAATTTAGTTTTTGTTGTTCTTGTATTTTGTTGTTAGTTTGGGTGTTGAGTGCTTGAATTTGTTGTGTGATGTCTTGTGTGTGGGGTGCTGGGGAGTGTTTCAGTATGTCGCGTTGTCTGATGAGGTTTTGAATTTCTGGTGTGAAGTTGGGGTTGTGTCTTTTTCTGTTACCTCTTGGAATGTGTTTCTTGTCAGCATTTTGGATAGTTTTATTGCGTATGTGTACAGCATTGTTGATGTTAGTGATGGGTGTACTGTTTAGAGTTGTGAAGTGTTCTGTCTCATTTGTGAATGCTTCCCAGTTAGCTCTTTTATAATTGGTATATGTGTGTTTGTGGCTAGCTGGGGTGAGTCTGGTTTTGGTGGTGATAATGATCGGGAGGTGGTCAGAGCCTAAGGTTTTGACCACCCTCCAGGATGTTGTGGGGGCGAGTTCTGGGGAGCAAAAGGTGATGTCTGGAGATGATGGGTTATAGAGGGCTTGGTGAGGAATATGGGTATGTTGATGGATGTCGTTAAGGATGATGAGGTTATCGGTTTGGTTTTGTAGTACCAGCCCTCTGTCTGTGTCGGGGTTGTCGACAAACCAGGCCGACGTCTTGGCGTTGAAGTCACCACCCAGGATGATGTGTGGGGTGTGTGGGGTGTTTGTGATATGTTGTAAGTGTTGTCTAGTAAGTGATTATTGCTATAATAGGCTATATCCTATACAATGCTTGCATTTAATTATTTACTTATCGTAGGCTATTATTCATCTTATTCGTGTGCCCTCAGGATACACGTTGAACTCAAAGGATATTATTAATTCAAAGTTTTCTTTGTCGTAAAGTAGCCTACATTATTTCCTGAAATTCTACTAGTATTACATTTTTCAAAGTCGCTTCACTTTTATAAGTCGCTTCACTTTATAGTTTGCATGCTTCTAGCATTACTTCGAGCTGATAGGGTCTTAGCTAGACTTATTGATTCCCTTATAATTATGTCCCATTCTTGTACCAGTACTTATTTATAAGGCCATGCTTTGTTCGCCACCTCGGGCAAGTGTCCACGAGGGCGGCCAATAGGCCTAGCTAGCTCGGCTTCCCCCTACTGAATTTCACATGAGGGACCAATTGTTCTCTTCCTATATGAGTAATATGTTCTGAAGTGCTTCGATACCAATGATTCCTAAGAGTTTGCATGACCAAGTTCAAGAGCACCAACTAAACCTATACAATTTGCATGCTTCGAGTCCCGGAGTCGGCGGGGCTCTTGTGTCCCGCCGTTCTCTCCGGGTCTCCGGGTTTAGAACTCCGGGTACTAAATGGTTTCGAGTAAATAAAGTATAAGTACCAACACAATTATATGTTCGTTTCTTAAAAATAGAAAGAGTTTGCATGAAACCAAATGGAGCAACAAAGTTTCCTCCAGTGCAAGAGCACCAACACAATTATGTGTTAATTTCTTAAAATAGAAAGAGTTGCATGTAAACAAATTGAGCAACAAAGTTTCCTCCAGTGCAAGAGCACCAACTAACCCTATACAATTGCACGCTTCGAGTCCCGGAGTCGGCGGGACTCCTGTGTCTCTCCGTTCTCTCCGGATCTCAGGGTTTTAGACCTCCGGGTACTAAATGGTTTCAAGGAAACTGAGGAACAATAAAAAAAAAAGATGCACAAAGAAGTTCCGGTTAAATGGAGAAACGAAGTTTTCCTCCAGGTGACAATGACGCAAAGGTTCCCTCCCACCTTCCCCTTCCCATGCACATGCCCAACTTTATATAACATTTGAGGCAGATAAACATGCTAGAAAGTCTGGCATCACGTGCAAGGGAAGCATGACAACAGCACAGCTGGAGGGCTGAGGCACCGGGAGGTTTGAAATGATAGATTCTTCTTTAAATTTTATTTTTAGGGGTATTCATTTTCAATGCCGAGCCCTTGGTAAGATTTAATGGGTATTAACCAAGGATTGTTGTTATGCTATATACGCAACGGTTGTGATAAGAACTCCGGGGAATCCCGAACGGGTCCCGGAATCTCAGCCTATATATAGTATAGGCTCTTCGTCATTGACTACGGAACCACTCCTAAATAGAAGGTTTTCCTTCCTTCCCTACGGGTTGTCAAACCCGTAATATAGCGAACTTTGAAATTAACATGCTTAGTAACTACTGGTCGTACGAGGAGCATACCTATATAAATCAAAAGAGCTTAAGCTACTCTACAACCTCCCATACGCGTTATCTTCTACTTTGCCATGTTCCTGCGTAAAATATTGTAAATCTAAAAAACAAAAGTAAAAATGTTCACCTAATTACCTTAGACTTTCACATGTTTTTCTCAGAACCTATATTGTCGCACTTTCGGATGTTACTCTAAAATTTGTATTGGGCCTATAGGAATGGTCCTATAGGAATGGCCCATTGGAAAGGTAATTAAAAACGCTACAAGTCTTATAAAAGCCAATTTACTCTAGCCAACTTTGTTTGGTTGCAGCATGTTGTCACAGTCGTAAAATTCTACAAAATAATTTCACCTTAATGCATAATCACCTAAATCCAAAAAATACACAAAATATATAAAATGTTCTTTATAGCAACTACAGACACACCTATTGTGAGTTGTTTGATCACATACAGCACGTGATATAGGGATTTCTGTAGGAGTAGAATGGGTCGTAGTAGTGCTATAGTTTGCAACGTTTTTTTACCTAAATTGTAAGAAAAAAGCAAAAAAAAAAATAAAAATAAAAAATGTGTTTGACCTAGTTTTATGGTTACATACACCTGTGCCAAATTTAATTTACATTGGAAGTAAGGCCTTTTGATACCTTTTGATGTGTTTGCCACTCTTCTAGCGGCACCAAGGAGCCGTTATGGGTGGTGATTTGGTGCAGTAGACTGTTTGAAGCGACAGCTCGCTCCCTTGCGAGGATGGGCTCGTCTGGCACTTTTTGCAGTTCGACATCGAGGGCTCTCTTGAAGTTGTCTAACGAGACGTTCCTCATGTCTCTTACTCGCCGTGGGAGTTTGTTGAAGAGACGTGGGCCTCTGTGATAACCAGCCCTCTCGCAGAGAGCCCATAGCACCCCTGTTATTCATCCGGGGAATTTCGCATTCCCAGCCTCTCCTATCACTGAATTTCATGAATATCGGAGTATGTAGGTTTGGTACTAATCCCTCTGCGATTTTCCACGTGTATATTATTAGGTAATGTTCTCTTCTACGTTCCAGCGAGTACAGATTCAGTGCTCTTAAACGCTCCCAATAGTGTAGCTGTTTTATCGAACTTATATGCAAAGTGAAATTTCTTTGTACACTCTTTACGTAATTTATTTCACCTGCTTTGTATGGGGATGTTAATACGCTACAGTATTCAAGCCGCGGTAGAACTAGAGATTTGAAGAGTGTTATCATAGGTAATTCACCGTGTGTTTTAAAAGTACGCAGAATCCAACCCGTTAGACGTTTCGCAGCCGCAACTTTGACCTGGTTATGTACTTTGAAACCCATATTTTCAGACATTAATACCCCAAGGTCTTTCACACTGTCTTTCCGTTCTATTATGTGGTTAGATTCTGTTAAGTAATTTGTAATTTCTTTAACACCATTATTATCTCCGTACCGTATTAATTGGAATTTTTCTTCATTGAATTGCATGTTGTTTTCCCTGGTCCACTGGAACACTACATTCATGTCTTCCTGCAGTCGGCCCGTGTTCTCTTGTGTGTTTACTATCTTGCTTAATTTTGTGTCATCAGCAAAAGACGACACCGTACTGTGCCTGGAAGTTAGTAAATAACCGGTCGGTCCCCTTAAGACTGTATCGCAGGAACCTCAAGGTAGTGGAGAGCCCAATGTAGGGGAAGACTGGGTCTCAGGAACCCCAAGGTATTGGTGAGTCCAATATAGGTGAAGACAGTGTTCCAGGAACTCAAGGTATTGGTGAGTTCAATGTAGGGTAAGACCGAGTCTCAGGAGCCGGAATCAGACGAAAACTGGTGCCCCCAAGATGGGTTAGAAAAACCGTAGACAAGCGAGCAAGAGCAAGCCTAGGAGGCAACAGTGTCTGACATCCAAAATCCCCCCCCCCCCCAAAGTTAGGGTAAGCGAAAAGTCGGCCTAGCCTAAAGAGTGGCAGGGAAAAAAGAAGCTCTATGTCGGAACGTAGAGCCCACTGCAAAACCGCGGTTTTGCAGGAATGTTAGCCCGACCAGTATGTCGGACGGCAGAGAGCAGCCAAATAATCAGAGGATCACCGAAGACCGCATGTGCAGGGATCGTGGGGTATACGGCAGACGAACCAGAGAAGGAACCCTGACACTGTTGCCAACCCAAAAAATACCAAGAAGACGGTTTCACATTTCTGAGCTTTTGCAGGAGCCGTGCATGACATGCCGGACCAAATTGGTAACAGTGTGAAGAGTTAGCAACAGCCCCCCATCGACTAAGGCTAGGCCACGAACGCCCCCTGCCAACAGTCGGAATAGCGACCCACTAACGGAGGTAACCAGGGCTCATCACTAGGCCTCTATGGGCCAGGAAGAGACCCCAATAGGGAAGTGAACCCTATGAGGAGGCTAAATGAAAGAGAAAGAAGAGGACTGTGCCCCCCCCCCTTCAGACATTAAGGTAGCCTAGCCTAGGAAAACTTCGATAGTGTGACAGCACTTCGCGAAACGAGTCCCCCCCCCCATGTAAACCCCAAGCAGGTGAACAAATAAGGCGACAATACCTGTAGGCCTTAGGCGGAGGCGAGGGAGGCACAGGAGAGCATCCAAAGTGGAGCGGATCACAGCCTGGGAAACAGGGGAGAAGAGCATGAAACACCAGAACCGATGCATCAACAGGCATGGACAAGTAGCAATGCACTCCCCAACCCAAACCCAGAGAGGAGCGGACCATCAAGGTACCCTCCGGTCGGGGGCGGGACAACAGGACAGCCAAAAAAGCGTGAAAGACACGCCGCCGTAGGGCGGGGTAAACACGCCCTGGAGCGGTCCCAAGACGCTCCAGAGCGGGCCACAGCCACCAGAACCTTACCAAAACACCTCCGAGACAAGTAGGACCGACCCAGAGCGGGGGAAGAACCCGCGCCCTAGGGCGGGGCAAGACACCAAGAAGAGAGGGAGCCGAAAAACCAAACGAACCGACCTGGAGCGTGAAAAACCAGCACTCCAGGGCGGGGCGGTCACTCTTGAGCGGGAGGACGATATAGCGATCACACGCTCTCAAAGCATTAACCACCAGAAACGATGCATCAACAGGCATGGACAAGTAGCAACGCACTCCCCAACCCAAACCCAGAGAGGAGCGGACCATCAAGGTACCCTCCGGTCGGAGGCGGGACAACAGGACAGCCAAAAAAGCGTGAAACACGCTGCCGTAGGGCGGGGTAAACACGCCCTGGAGCGGTCCCAAGACGCTCCAGAGCGGGCCACAGCCACCAGAAACTTACCAAAGCCCCTCAGAGACAAGTAGGACCGACCAAGAGCGGGGGAAGAACACACGCTCCAGGGCGGGTGAAGACGCCATGAAGAGAGGGAGCCGAAAAACCAAACCAACCGACCTGGAGCGTGAAAAACCAGCGCTCCAGGGCGGGGTGGCCACGCTTGAGCGGGAGGACGATATAGCGGTCTCACGCTCGGTCCAGAGCGGCACCGAAGCGACAGATGCACGCCCGGGAGCGGTAATACCGACGCTCCAGGGCGAAGCGGCGACCTCCTATTAATAGTCTAAGGGCCAGGGTAAGTGAAAGAAGTCAGGTGAGAAGCGCCAGACGCTCGCCCTGGAGCGGTAGTACTGACGCTCCAGGGCGGAGCGGCGAGCCAGGTCCAAGTGAGAGAGGACCAAAGCGTCACTCACCGACGACACTTAAGGACATATAAATAATGTGTTCGGCTGCTAAACATAGGCCCCCCAGGGACTCAGAAAAGGAACGCCAACCAAAGACCGACCTGGCGTGGGACGTGACCCACGAACAGGGAGGAGCAGAGGAAGACATAGCCTAATCACAAGGCCCTAAGGTGGCAAAAACAAGGTAAATAGCAGAACACAAAGTTGGGGTTCTGGAAAGCCAGAGGTAGTCAGATAACTGGTGCGAACCCCACAAATATAAGAAGGGGGGTCAAGGGACATCCTCAGGGGTTGCAACAGAATTGAACGACAAAATGCCCCCTGTAGGCTAGGCTACCCTAAAAAGTTAGCCTAATCGGCACTAGGTGATAGGAATAAATAAAAAGAAGGACGCCACTAGCAACCGCACGCCCAAAGAGGTGTGAGTGCGACATTAAAAGACCAATCATGGGGCAAGTGACATCCCGGGTCGGCGCCCCCCACCATAACATTACCCGAAAAACCGAAGTTAGCCTAGCCACTGAAAAAACTCGCGGAAGTCAGAAACTAAGGTAGCGACAAGAAGCCCTAAATGAAGAGAACCTACCAAAACCTAAACTAAAGTCACTGCAAGGCTAAAAGCAAAATAAGGCAAAGGCCTTGCAAACATTAGCGGTGTCCAATGACACGCATGCGCAGAGGGCTGAAAACATGAGAGACCTCCACTTTCAATGCAAACACTCGAATTAAACACCTACGTGCCCATTTTACGTTGTGCCTACAACACGAATCATCTATCTATAAATCCAGGCGCCAAATAAAGGCCCAAAACTCACCAAAAGGTGACGAAGATAGGAGTGGAAGGCACCAAAATACGGAGCACCAGAAACATGTGTGCACCCGAGTGGTAGCGCGAAAGAGGTGCCCTTTAATCCGGAACGGGTTAGAAGGTACGCCCCTGACAGCGGCGTGAAGAGCCAGATGGAATGGCCTAGTCGACAACTTTTTCTTTTCTTTCTCGTTTCTCTTTTCAATATTCTATTAAAAAGACCTCAAAAGTACTGTATGTACAACGTACCTAGTAGAGAGAGTAAGGTGCTACTCTAGATGTTATCGATTTAATTCGCGCTATGTGTATACGATAATTGCCGCTCTAGAGCGAAGCAGATTACATCGTCATAGTATAAGCTCTACGTTGGAACGATCCGGGTGGATGGGACTCGTTAGCCTTGGTCGGCAACCCATCTAGGGGAGACAACCTTATACAAATCCGGGTGGATGGGACTCGTCAGCCTTGGTCGGCAACCTGTCTAGGGGAGTAAACCTTATACAAATCCGTACTGCTCACCTAAGGGTGAAGCAGGTTAGTGGATGGACTAGCCGCGCACCACTGTAGAAAAATAGTGCAAAAAATATACATAGAAGGCCTCGGAGTTAGACGGACCCTAAGTTGAGTGGTCAATCCTGTAAGTCCTTCAGTAAACTGGCATGGATTGTCCTTCTCACAGGGGTTAGGTCTGCTTGGGGGCGTTTTGTGTGTGGCCACCCTCGTAAAGAGGAGTAAGGCGTCCGGCAATAGATAGATAGATAGATAGACGTTGGAACGTAGAGGCTACTACTAAATATATATATACAGTATATAACTGTCTTGATAGTGTAATGGAAGTGAAGAAGTCCTTGCATGACAGTGTGGTAATCCCGACATTGACTTACGGAAGCGAAGCATGGACGTTGGTTGAGAGACTCAGACCAAGAGTGAGAGCAGTGGAAATGAATTACTAAAGGAGTGCGTGCGGAGTTACATGGAGGGATAGACGGACTAATGAGGTAGTAAGAAGGAGGTGTGGTGTGGAGGTAGATGTGCTGGAAAGTGTGAAAAGGAACAACTTGAGATGGTTCGGCCATATGGAACGTATGGAAAGCGAGAGAATGACTAAGAGGGTGTACGAGAGCGAGGTGGAGGGACAGAGAGGGAGAGGTAGACCGAATGAGAGGTGGAAGGATGGAGTGAGGAAGTACATGAACGAAGGCGGTGCTGGTTTGGGGGAGGGGCGTCGACTGACTGGGGACAGAGGTGCATGGGGGCGGTTCGTTCGTGGCCACCCCTTCGGGGATCACGGCATCAGGCAATAGATATAGTGTAATGCATAAGTGCGCGGAATCTCGATGTGAGTATCCTAGGTTCGAGTCCTTGGAGTGCCACATGTATTTGTTGATTTCATTAATTGAGTTTGGAGGTGAAGTTGGTGGGTGTTAATTTTTCTACTACACAGTTTTCACGGTGTTTTGTGCCGGCCATGGTTGACTTGTGGAATAAGTTGCCAAATGACCTAGTCAATTCAGCTCGTATCTCCATTTTTAAGTCTAGAGTTAATGCTTTTTTGCAGCATTAATTCTAATTTCTAAAACTTATTTTATTTATTTTATTGTCTATCTATCTATCTATCTATATGCTCAGGCCCAATCCCCATTTTGGGGGTAGCCGACTCGAGACAGAGCAAGAACAGGGAAAACACAAAAACAACATAAAAACAACGAATAAACACAGATAAAAAGCACAAACTCACACACATCCAGGTCACCCAGGAGAAGACCCAGTATTTTATTTTATTGTACTACAGTATATTTATATATGATATCCTCCACTGCATAATATTTGATTATTCATTTTATCTGTGTTTAATATAGATATATACAGTATACTGTACAGTACAGTCCTCCCTCTGGTAGCGCGGCTTTGGACAGTGCGTTTTTGGTCTAACGCGGGTACCCCTAGTGTGCCGAGTCAGCATCTAACACGCTTTTATTTATGTAGCGCGCTCTGTGGTTGGCTTGGGGCTCGGCATCTCTCGCCATATCTTGGCCGTGATGTCAGACTCGGTAGACTCGTGACGTCAGACTCGGCTAGGCTCAGCTCGGCTCGGCCTCCCCCACGCTTGGGTAGGCCTAGTCCTACGCCGTGTCTTCGTGATAACATAGTGCCCGCCCAAATCGTTTCTGTTCTACTAAGTATCACCGCAACCATGCCCCCACCACACAAGCGCCGCAAGTTCACTTATGCAGAGAAGCTAGAGGTGGTGAAGAAGGTGGAATCTGGTACCAAGAAGGCACATATTGCTCATACTTATGGGGTGAATGAATCGATAATATGAACAATCTTCAAGAATAGAGACAAGATACGAAAAGTTCTCAAGGGTAACCCAGGCGTAGCGAGTCAACATGCCTTTAACCCTTCCTACCCGGTCTGCCTTAGGTAAGGACAGCACGAAAGAAGGGCCGCTACCCGGTATGCCTTATCTAAGGCATGAGCTTAATAGCCTAATTAAGCTTGGTCCGAACGCCGTGCGTACGACTTACGTCAACAAACCCAAGCGTTCGTCACCGCACCTCCGAAAACAAGAAGAAGAAGACTCCTCAATGTTATTGTTCTGACATCATGACGAAATTAGTGTCTAAAAAGCCCCCATATTGGCAACATCTCTGCATTATTGGCTCCACTGAAATCGTCATCACAACTGAACCAGTTGACTTACAGAGCTCTACTCAATGCCAAAATACAGATTGAAAACCACACTACAATTATAGATGAGTGGGAAAGTTCTAGCAGTGAAAATAAACATAAATACGGTAGCCTAGGCCTAGACATTTTTCAGCCATATGGTAGGGGCGACCGTCATTTGGTAAGACAGCCCGGGGAGGAAGGGTTAAGGTAGCCAACCCTGTTCTCAAGACGACTGAGAAACTTGTTGGTCGTTATATTGATCGCCAAAGCAGGAGGGGGGTCCCTCTTGATGGAAAAGCTATTCGTCAGAAGGCCAAAAAACTTTATCTAGAAGTTGCTGTCTAGTTGAGCGTGCCTAACCCGCCACCATTTCAAGCGTCACACGGATGGCTCTGGTCTTTTCTTAATCGGCAGAAGGTTAAGAATGTGCGAATAACTGGAGAAGCCGCAAGTGCCAATGTTGCAGCTGCCCGAGAATTTCCTGCCTACCTACGCCAGATTATAGAAGAGGGTGGATATTCAGCTGACCAGATTTTCAACGCCGATGAGACAGGCTTTTTTTGGAAAAAATGCCCAAACGCACCTACATCCACAGGAAGCAGAAGAGCGCCAAGGGTTTCAAAGGGGCAAAGGATAGGGTAACATTACTCTTGACGTGCAATGCTTCAGGGTCTTGCAAGATGAAGCCCCTAGTCATCCACCGAGCTAAGAAACCTCGCCCCTACAGGAACTTAGACATGTCACGTCTCAACGTGCATTGGATGTCCAACAAGAAAGCCTGGATGTCAGCTTCCCTCAGTCTTGAGTGGTTTGATAAATATCTTGTACCTGAACTTGAACAGTTTTGTCTGCGGAAAAATCTAGTTTTTAAGATCCTGTTCTTGCTGGACAACGCACCTGGTCATTCGCCCCTGCTAATTGACAGACACCCTTCAATAAAGGTGATGTTTATGCCACCCAACATAACCTCTCTTCTACAGCCATTAGATCAGGAGATCATCGCCTGTCTTAAAGCTGCCTATGCCACGAAGACCTTCTTAATGTTGGATTCTGCAACCGACACAAATGAAGAAATTGATCAGATGTCCGACCTGGATTCTGAGCCTGATGACCCCAATGCCACCCCACAACAAGCCCAAGATCCAGCCCCTGACCAAGCCCCTGAACAAGCCCAAGATCCAGCCCCTGAACAAGCCCAAGATCCCCCTGAAAATCCAGCCACCCTTACAGTCTTCCAATTTTGGAAGCAATTCCACATAAAAATGGGAATTGACTTCATTGTCGAGAGTTGGAACTCAATCAACCAGCCCACTATCCACCACACATGGAGGAATATTTTGGAGGGGTTACCTGGCCACAAGCTAGACCTGCCAGGTGAGCGTCAGAGGGTAGAAGCGGCGGTTGAACAGGCAGTGGCAGCAGCTCGTAACGTGGCAGCCCTACAAGATATCAACGAGGAAGACGTCCGAGAGATGATTGTTCCACCTGAGCAGGATCCCGAGGACTTACTGCAGGAATTGGATGAGGAACTAGCGGATGAAGAAGCTCCTGCCGAAGATGGAGTTAACGATGACGACCCTATCACCAGTGACTTACGTGAGATCGTCGAGTTGGCTGATCGCTTGGCTGACCGTATCCAGAACAAGGATCCAAATAGGGATAGGGCTCGAGCAACGTCTATGCAACTCTCAACTCTGCTGAGACACTACTCCGAGATGTTTACTGAGAGGGTCAATGCTCGCCAACAGAGAAGGATCACAGAGTTTTTCCGTGACCGCCAGGAACAGCAGGAACGGCAGCAGGGTGACGATTCGGAGGAGGAAGAACGCCAGCTGGGTGACGATTCGGACTCCCTCCCTTCTGACGTTGACATTGACGACAACATGTCATTGTTCTTAGGGTTCGGCGATGACGACCAGAACCTGGGAAGGCCTTCAACCTCCTCTCAGTGACGCCCATCTTGGTGTCGTGGGGGAGGGGAGGGGAGGGGGCAGGCGGGCGGGCGGGAGAGAGAGGGAGGCGACGCACCACATCCACAGCACCACTCGACAAGGTAATGAACAGTAACTTACCTGTGTGTCTCATTTCATATCTATGATCTGTAAAATAGGGTTAGGTTGTCTGTTACTAATGTTTGATCCATATTTGGTAAGGTTATTGGGTGGTAAATGGTCAAAAAGGTGACTTTGGGGAAGTCGTCAGAACCAATAGAATTAATCCCATAAGTTCTTTGCTTTGTGTAGCACGTATTTGCGTAGCGCGGCGCGGTCCCAGTACGATATACCCGCGCTACCCGAGGGAGGAGTGTATATACAGTATATATGTTTTTTTTTTTTCTTCTCCCCCCCCCCCCTAAAGATGCTGTAGTCTCTCTCCAGTGCCTCCGGGTGTTTTGTGTTGATTCATCTTGCTGGTGTTTCTGCACCCTGGTTGGAGACTTTGGCATCTCATATTATAATAATAATAATAATAATAATATATATATAATAATATATATATATATATATATACTGTATATATATATATACTGTATATACAGTACAGTAAACCCCCGCTAACTCGGACTCTTTTTACTCGGAAACCCGCACTTCTCGGAATGGCATGGGCCTCTCGGAAATGTCCCTGTATATCTCGGCAAAATTCCGAGATATCCGATTTGTATCTGAGGGACCACAGTGGCTTGTCGGACAGGTGGCCATATATCTCGGAAATTCCGATATATAAGGGTAAAACTCCGAGGGCCCAAGTGGTCTGTCGGACCGGTCACCTAACAACTCGGAACATATCAGAAAATTCCGAGATATCCGTGGCATCATCCCCAAGCCGCGGACACCCTCACGCGGCGCGTCTCCATAACAACCACTGCCCCTGCATGCACCCCCCACCCCGTATCCTCCGTCCCACTCCCCCTTTGTTTACCCTTACTCACCCTCCTCCCGCCTGCCTGCATCATCCTCAGTCCTCTTGTTTCTCTCGTGCGCACCGTACTGTATTCGTCAGCCATTATGCCTCCCAAGGCTAAAGTGAAGCGTAAAGTGACATCCGTATCTCTGGAGACGAGACGAAGCTGCAGATGCTCAAGGACTTGGATGGCGGTATGAGAGCCAAAGCCTTACAAGAGAAGTATGGGCTTGGGAAGTCTACTGTTTACGATATTATCCGAGATAAGGAAAAGATCCGACAGCACGGAGCCGCCCTTCTTCATGGCCCAGCCTCTTCAAAGATATTCCGGAAAGCTAAGTTGTCCTTCCCGGATATCGACGCAGCAGTCATCAAGTGGTACCAGCAGTTGCGTGCATAACGTGTGCCAGTTCGAGGGATAGAGATACAACACGCCGCAGAGAGACTTGCTGGCCATCTTAATCACCCCGATTTCAAGTGTAGTGAAGGTTGGCTGTGGCGATTTAGGAAGTGCCATGGCCTGTCTAACAGGAGTGTTTGTGGCGAGATCCTGAGTGCCGACACAGCTGCGATCGGTCCTTTCACTGAACATCTTAAAGAAAATTATGACCGATGAACATCTACAGTTATTCCAGGTCTACAACGGAGATGAAACCGGACTGTACTGGCGGTCCCTTCCTACTAAGACCCAGGCGTACCAGGAGTTAACATCGACTCCCGGACATAAGACTGTCAAGGAGCGCATTTCTGTGTTATGTTGCGCCAACGCTGACGGGAGTCACCGCCTCACACCTACTGTTGTAGGGAAATCCCAGAAACCAAGAATCTTAAAGGATTTAATGAAGACCAACCAGCTGCCTGTGGATTATTATGGGGCCAAGAGTGCTTGGTTCAACAAGCACATCACAGAGGAGGTGTTTCATGCACGTTTTGTGCCTTCAGTGCGATCTTTCCAGCATAGGATGTATGGTATCCCTCCTGACGATGCCATTGCAATCCTCCTGCTGGATAACGCACCTGCACACCCGTGTACCTCTAAGTTGGAGAGCTCGAATGGTAAAATAAAAGCTATGTATTTGCCCCCTAACACAACCAGTGTTATCCAGCCCATGGACCAGGGTATCATCGAGAGTTGTAAGAGGCGATACAAGAGGAAATTTCTAGAACAGTGTCTTGTGATCGTTGAGGATGGGATGGACGAGGAGGGCTACGTGGACGAACGAGGCAAGAAATCACTGCAAAATTTGAAGAAGTACACCCTCCGTGATTGTATCTACAACTGGGCCGAAGCTTGGAAAGAAGTCTCCTTTAACACTCAAGAACGGATGGTGTAAGCTGCTTGATATCCCCAAAACCAACGATAATGGCTTCATTGGGTTCGAGGCAGGGGATTTCCGCAACCTACTCCAGCAGGCCAACCAGGGTGACCTTCCAGAGGCAGAGGTGGAGGACTGGATACAGCAAGATGTCAATCTACCAGGCCATGAACACAGGACTGATGAAGAAATTGCTGCAGAGGTGCTCGGTGGCACTGTAGAGGAGGAGGCAGACGAAGACGCAGCAGAAACTGGTGAGGCAAAGGTCAGCCTAGCCAGTGTCCTGGATTCATTTGATACCATTCTTAAGTACCTGTCGCAGGAAATGGATGAGAAGTTAACTTTTCTCTACGAGCCACTTCGAAGTGGCCGCTTTACTGTGCAGAAGGCCTACCTGGACAGCAAGAAGCAACGCAAGATTAGTTCCTTCTTCACTCCAACGCCAATATCAACCAGACCTCGAACCTCCTCTGCTGCTAGTTGAGTCTCAGTTGCATCAACCTCCTCCCTTGCATCGACCTCCCTCAGTACAGCTGACACGATCCCATGGTCAGATCTATCCATGGACCTAGATATCTGTAGTGACATTGACGATGTAATGGTATTGCCTGAGGGTAAGGGTAAAGGTCCTATGAGCGGTAAGGGACATGGTCCGAAGAAAAGTGGGAGTGTGGAGAACAGTGAGGTGACGAAGAACAGTGTGATGGAGAAGGACATTGAGGTGGAGAAGGGGAGTGAGGTTGAGAAGGACAGTGAGGTGGAAGAGAACAGTGCAATGGAGAAGGACAGTGAGATGAAGCAGAACAGTGAGGTGGAGAAGGGGAGTGAGGTGGAGAAGGACAGTGAGATGGAGAAGGGGAGTGAGGTGGAGAAGAACAGTGAGGTGGAGAAGGGGAATGAGGTGGAGAGGGAAAGTGAGATGGAAGAGAACAGTGCAATGGAGCAGAACAGTGAGGTGGAGAAGGGGAGTGAGGTGGAGAAGGAGAGTGAGGTGGAGAAGGACAGTGAGATGGAGAAGGACAGTGAGATGGAGAAGGGGAGTGAGGGGGAGACTGGGCAGTGAAGTGTGGGGATGGGAGAGGGGAGAGGGGAGGGGGAGGGGGGAAAAGACAATCAAGGAATAACAATCATCAAGGAATAACCATCAAAAACTACAGCTGGTGATGGGCTGGTCTATCAGAGTGAGAACTGAGCGATATCTGCCATACCCATAGCTCACTCTGACTGTTCCTTTTACTTATATATTTTCTAGATCTCAAGTGACGGCGTCTCTTCCGTGGATTGACCTCCCAATCTACCAAGATTGGAAGCCAAAGCGTCACATTTTTCCTTTGCCCCTCAACTTTCTCTTCATAATTGCTGAGGGGCACAGAGCCCTGGGTGGGGCTTTGGTTTCCCGGGCGTTTCCGCTCCCTCCTCAGCTCCCCGCCATGGAGTGGCTTCGGTCACTCCAGGCTTTATTGTGGTCGGCAGGGAAGGTTCTGTGGGGGTGCTCTGTTATGGCCTTGGCCTTGCTCGGGGCCTTGGGGCTGTTCGGCCAGGCAGCTTGGGGAAGAACAACAACAACAGCAAGACTACATACAAACCTACAGTACACATCACAGGGGAAGGATTGAAGAAGGGACCCGTTTCCAGTCTTTCTTATGGGAAGGTGAGTGTTCCTGATCAGTACATTACAGTATAGTACACTGTGCTATACATTAATGTACTGTTCACTCAAAATATTGTACTGTTGTATTCCCTTTATACTACTACATGTATATACCTGTATATTTACCTGTACATTAACATATATTATGTCTGCCGTATACCTGTACAGTACTGTAATTAATCTTGAGTCTACGTTGTTAGTGATAGGGTAGTCTCTGTTTTCTCTGGTGGCTCGGACTCCCTCTTCTAATTCGGAATTCTCCCTCTCTTAAGTCGGACTTCGGACATCTCGGAAAATCGGACTTCTCGGAAGTGGTCTCCCTCCAATTAGTCCAAGTTAGCGAGGGTTTACTGTACATATATATATATATATATAAAATATATATATATATATACAGTATATATATATATACAGGTACCGGTATATATATATTTTTTTTTTCTTTTCTATGTGAGTGGGGGAGACAAAAGGCAGAATTGCCTGTAGTGAGTGCCTCCCCCAGAGTTGAAAGGTGACAGTTCCAAAATCAAGGGACGTTCAAGCTAAAATGCCTGGACACACAGAGTTTGAAGCAATTTTAGTCATAGGAAGAGGGAAAGACTGATTCTGGGAGAGCTCCAGAGCTCAGCTGTTGAATAGAAGAATTAATGAGAATAACGTTTCACTCTTGGGTTAGAGAGTTGCACAGAGTAGGGGTGGGATTGTGTTGCAAGATGGGTGCTACATGCTCTAAGAAGAGGGGGTGGTATGCACTGAATGAGCTCTGAGGAACACTGATTATTGTAGTAGCAGTAGAATAGTGAGAGATGCAACATTGCGGCGAATAGAGAGAGACTGCAGAGAATTGGTGAGTGGACGTGAGTTAATGAGACGGAAGGCTTTCTTTTCTACTTCGTCTAGAAGTGCTGTGTGAGAGGATCCCCCCCCCCCCATTCGTGTGAACAATACTCGATACATGGACGCACTGTGCCCCTGTACAGAGAAAGAAGCTGTGCAGGGGTAAAAAAAAACCTGGATGCGGTTGTTTTAGCTAGAGTGGTATAGGTAGCGCCAACGAACTTGACAATTTTCTTGACCCCTTAACTTCTCTTAACTCAAAATGAATGAAAGCAATCGAGCTGACATTTCTATCATTATGGAAGAGCACACCAGGAAATAGGTGTGGATATTTACAGCCAGTTTGCTCTAGGCCCTTTTGAGTTATGAGAAGTTAAGGGGTCAAGAAAATTGTCAAGTTCGTTGGTGCTACCTATAATATGATCTTTCCAAGAGAGATCAGAAGAAAAAGAGACGCCAAGAATATTAAGAGAAGATGAAGTGTTTGTGCAGGTGTATCAAGGTTTTATTTCAACTAAAGAGGAAATTTGATGTAGAGTGTTGTTGTTGTTCCCCAGGCTGCCTGGCCGAACAGCCCCAAGGTCCTGAGCAAGGCCAAGGCCAAGGCCATAAACGAACGCCCCCACAAAACTCTCCCTGCTTACCACTAATAAAGCCCGGGTGACCGAAGCCACTCCAAGGCTGGGAGCTGAGGAGGGTGCAGAAACGCCCGGGAAACCAAAGCCCCACCCAAGGCCCTGTGCCCCTCAGCAATTATGAAGTGAAAGTTGAGGGGCAAAGGAAAAATGTGACGCTTTGGCTCCCAATCTGCCAACCTCTAGGTTGGCAGTAGGGAGGTCAATCCACGGAAAAGACGCCGTCACTTGAGATCTAGAAAATATATAAGTAAAAGGAACCGTCAGAGTAAGCTATGGGTATGGCAGAGATCGCTCACCTCTCACTCTGATAGACCAGCTCATCACCACATGACTAGAACCCAAGCCTCTCGGCATCAGCTAGGAAAGGCCCTAGAAAGCCGCCTTTGGCAGGAGGATAGCTCCCCTATTTCAACTCCTTTCGGGGTTGGGCACCCGCCTGATGTAGAGTGTTAACCCCTTCAGCAC
The DNA here is from genome assembly GCA_032716605.1 of Paralithodes platypus. Classification (NCBI taxonomy): domain Eukaryota; kingdom Metazoa; phylum Arthropoda; class Malacostraca; order Decapoda; family Lithodidae; genus Paralithodes; species Paralithodes platypus. The sequence goes on along the minus strand of CM064503.1, from coordinate 55,160,848 downwards.
CATGACATATTTTTACCTTTGATTCTGGCTAAAATATGATGATTTTATGCAGTTTCAGAAAGACCTATGTTACTAAGAGGGTTTATTGAGATCGTATTTAACCCGCTGAGCCCCGGCTAGTTATAATATTTTGTTCACCCCAGTCCCAAACCATTTTCACTTTTTGTTTTGTTTGCTAAAATGGAAGACAAGGGTGAGAAATGAAATGAAAAAAAAAAAAAAAATCACCTCGGATATTTTTTTTTTGGGGGGTGGGGGGAGCCTCAAAAAAATGTGTTGAGCCAAAATGGAAGAGAATGGTGAGAAATGAAGAAAAAAATAAAAAAAAACTCGCCTCGGTCATTTGGGGGGTGGGGGTCGAAAGTTCGTCTCCCCCGCATGACCACCCGCCCGGGAGCACTAGGGTGAAAACTGAGTATGGCATTGTACGGCATACATCCTAAGGAGTGTCTCACATAAATCTCAAGCCTCTAGCTCCCATACGACCGGAGTAATGAAGGTTCAAAGTGGCGGTGAACTAAGGGTGTAAAGTATCCCCACTAAGCCCACCACCACCGGCCGCGCGGCTGTCTTGGCCCGCTCACACCTACCGGCCCGGCTCGCCCACATACTACGGTACCTCCCCCTCCTATTCTCCCGCCATTTCCTACCTTACGAGCCACGTAACTGATTTTAATATGCCGGACGCACGTGATGCGTCGCTGGGAGTTGGTGATCAAAAACTGCCGACGCATCATGTGCGACGCTGGGTCTCAATGGGTTAACCATTTGAGTATTATAGGTAGATTATAAACTAAAGAAAATCAACTAATGGTAACTAGATAATTTTGTAAACTATGTAATGGTGGTGAAGGGGTTAAAGAAAAATTCAAGGTAGAAAGCTTATACAAGGTTGCACTTTTCTGTGGCACTCATCGCCATATCTTTGTCCTTTGGAGCCAAGGGCGGGTAAATTATTGAGCCGAGTTTTCGCTGTAAGTAGGCGAGAAATAAATCATGACCTCTATCCTCTGTAACTCAAAAACGACTACAATAATCGAGTTAATATTTCTACCATTTGGGAAGAGTCAGTCAAGGAATAGATGTGGAAATTTACAGCCAATTTCCTCTAGCCCTTTTTGAGTTACAGAGGATAGAGGTCATGATTTCTCGCCTACTTACAGCGAATAGACTATAGTACATGGGCTACCTAGGTTACCTCAGTGTACCACCCCTGATAGGACATCACAAATGTTCTTTAAGGGGGAGGTAGTTGCCTTTTCTCCCTCATGTTTAGTCCTGTGCAAAAGAAAGTATACATGCCCAAAAGGAAAGTATGGCTGCTGAATAAATCTGAATACAAGGATATGTTTCACAGCGAACTGGAGGAAATGGATAGGAATAGGGGTGCTATGCCAAATGACGTAAATAGCCAATGGAACTTCATTGAACGTAGCCTTCTTGCCACCACTGACAAAGTCTGTGGCAAAACTAAGGGCCCCCCCAGGCATAAGACTTCCTGGTGGTGGAATGACGAGGTGGAAAATGCAATAAAGGAGAAAAGAAGAGGTTTCAAAGCATGGAAGAAAGGAGGCAGCAAGGAGGAATATCTGGCGGCTAAGCGAACTGCCAAAAAAAAAATATATATATACTGTACAAGGCAGAGAAAATCATACAGGACCTGGTCATAGACCAAGTGAGTAGCGCAGAAAATCCCAATGGCATCTTTAATTTAGCTAGGTGAGTTAAGGAAGACAGTTGAGATGTTGTAGGAGAATAGTGTGTCAGGAATGATAATGGGACAATTGTTTACGCCGACAAAGAAATTAGTGTAGTGGTTAGCATGAGTTCTTGTTGATCACATGGTCCAGGGTTCGAATCCCGGGTGGGTTGTATGAGATAAGTCGGGATCCTTTGATGTGATAAATCAATGAGTACGACAGAAAAGTTGGTAAAAGTGAAATTAGTGAATACAGGCCTCCCTCGATTTACGATTGGGTTACTTACAGTTTCTTACAGTAGATCCTCTGGAAAAAGGCAAACTAGGCCTGTGTATCCAGCTCAGTGCCAGTACTTGCTCTACTGCGGTCGTTCACGGTGTTGGCGGCGGCGGCAGCAGGCGTAAATTTTTTACTATTCTGTATTTTTGCTTTATAATCAAACTTCAAATCTTGTCTTCCCCATGCTTTATCAAGATTACTTTCAAACTTCCTTATTGATTCGGAATCGACTACATACTGGGGCAGTGCGTTCCACTCATTTACCACTCTATCACAAAATGAGTTCTTTGCCTTTTCAAGCCTATTTTTTTCTTTGTAAATTTTCTTTAGTGTCCCCTCGTTCTTGTTCCCTCCCACATCAAGAAGATACCTTCACACACATCCTCATCATACTTTCCTGACACTATCTTAAAAGTATCTATCATATCCCCTCTCTTTCTCCTATATGCCAGTGTCGGAAGTCCCAGTGTCCTCAACCTCTACTCATAGCCCGCGTTCTTCAACGTTGGTACTAGCTTGCTAGCTCTCCTCTGCACTTTCTCCACTGCTTCTATATCCTTTACCATATATGGAGCCCACACCTGGTTCGCATATTCGAGGTGCGGCCTAACCAGCGCTGTATAGAGATTCCTGAAGATTTCTTCGTCAAGTGACACAAATGTCCTCCTTATCAGCCCTACAATTCTATTGGCTTTGTTTATCTTTTCCACTAAATGTTCTGAGAAATTTAACTTATTGTCTATCACTACTCCTATATCCTTTTCTGCATTCACTTCCTCCATCGCTTCATACATACTGTATCCTACCTTGTCTATCTTGCTTTTCCCAATCCGCATGTACTTGCATTTTTTTGGATGAAAAGGCATTAACCAATGTTCAGACCATCCCTTCATGCCCTCCACATCTTGAAGCAAACCCACATCTTCCTTACTCCTCACTCTTCTATACAGCTTAGTGTCATCCGCATACAGGTATATCTCACTTCCATCAGTTATAACTTCAGGTAAGTCGTTGATAAATATAACTAACAGTAGTGGTCCCAACACAGATCCCTGAGGTACCCCACTTGTAATTTCCCTCCACCCCGAGCCTATTCCATTCACCAGTACCCTCTGTCTCCGATCTTTCAGGAAGGCTTCTATCCATTTCACACATTTCTCCCCTATATTATAGCTTCTAACTTTCTCTATTAACCTTCTATGTGGGACCTTATCGAAGGCCTTCATAAAATCGCAATATACCACGTCTATTACATCACCATCTTCTAGAATTTGCATCCAATCATCTACCACCTTAATTAGCTGTAGTACCGTCGACCTCCCCAGCAAGAATCCGAACTGTCTCCCACTGAAAAGTTGGTTTGATTTCATATGCTCCCATTATTCCTTCTCTAATTACCGTTTACACACAACACTTGTCAAACTGACTGGTCTATAATTACCTGGGTCATTTTTCTTTCCCTTCTTAAATATAGCTGTTATGTTCGCCTCTCTCCAGTCCGTCGGGATTTGTCCTGTATTAAAAGATATCTCAAATGAAAATTTTAATGGCTCTACTAACATCTCGCCTCCTTCCTTTATGATTCTTGGATGTATCCCATCCGGTCCCGGGGACTTACTTCTGTTCATTTTTTCTATAGCCCTCCTTATTCTAGCATGGGAAAACTCTATTAGTTCTAGTGCTGGTGCCTGTTTGATGGGAATAGTAGGCACTGCATCATCCGACTCCACTGTTAGTACCTCCCCAAAGTATTTCCCCAGCACCTCTGCTTTCTCCTTATCAGTTTCTGCTCTATTCCTATCATCCAAGTCTCCTATCAGTTCTGGGATACCTACTCTTGTTAACTTTTCTTGAATATACTTCCAGAATATTTACGTTCCTGAAAACCCGATCTTAAATAGAAAAATCGTATAGCGGACCCTAAAATTAATGGGGTAAATGGGGATGCGTTCTGGGACCACCCAAACCCAAACACCTAAAAACCTATAAAAATATCGTAAATTGGGGCATCGGATAGTGAGGGAGACCTCTACAAGTAGAACATTCATAAATCGGTTTGGGGGACGTATCGAAGTCGTCTGGATATTTCAACATCTCAAATCTTTGAGCACCAGACTTATGACATCTATGCTGACATTGAAGATGACTACAACTAGACAAGACTATAGCTAGAACACCAATCCTACTGTATTTAGGGGAAATAATCAAGAGTTTTTTAGATCTCCGAAACTGATAGAGTATGAACAAAACATTCCTACTCCGTTTGGGGCAAATAGTACAAATTTTCATGATCCTTCAATGTGACAAATCTGTGAGTATGAGAGAAACGATGGCAAACCTGTAATTGACGACTGGCGAGTTTCGGTCAATAAGGAAGTTGGAGCTGTAGACCGATTATTAACAGAATTACCAGCTAAAATCCGGTTGTAGTGCATTCATAAATACATTCAACATACTATTTATCAATCAGAAACCTACATTATTATTGAATAACTGTTTTATGTCGATGTTTACGGCTACAACTTCCTTATAGCCTGAAACTCGCAAGTGGTCAATTGATGGGTACAAATTAAACTTTCATATTTTGCTTTGTGGGAATTATCGACATCTTTGACAACGAGAACCACGACATCAAAGGTGACAGTGAAGACAAGTAATTAAAAATCTTTGCTCCGTTAGCTCCACATAGCGATTTTGATAAGTTGTTTTGTCTTTTTACTTTGTTCGTCCAAGTTTTGGTTTGTTTATTTTGCAAGTTTTACATTATAAATTCTCAAAGTTTCCCAAGATTTTTCAGGTTGACGAGTATGAACATTCGGGGAAAGAATCAAAGTCAGGATCCTTCGATGTGACAAATCTATGAGTACGACAGAAACGTTGGCAAATATGGAATGTTTGAGTACAAGTAATAATAATAATAATAATAATAATAATAGTTCTTAAAGCTAGCGCATGCTAAGCTAGCTAAGGATAGCTCAATAAGGCCGATTAGGTGTATTTCCATTGGGGTCCTGTACTACTACCCCATCCCTTTGCTCATGAGGGATGGTAACGACTCAGTGCTTGTGAAAAATCTTTAATGCGCCGAGCGTGGGCGCGAACCCGGGCCTTCTGGGTGGAAGTCCGAGACGCTAGTCACTACACCAAGCGAGGGGTATAGGTAGTGCCAACCAACTTGACAATAATCTTGATCCTTGACATCTCTGTAACTCAAAAGGGCCTAGAGCAAACTGGCTGTAAATATTCACACCTATTTCCTGGTGGACTCTTCCCAAATGATAGAAACATCAGCCCGATTGCTTTCATTCATTTCGAGTTATCAGAAGTTAAGGGGTCAAGATTATTGTCAAGTTCTCTGGCGCTACCTATAGTATCGAAGTCTTCTGGAATGTTTTTATATTCCAAATCTATGAGCACGAGAAATACAACATCGAAAGTGACAATGAAGACAACTAGAACAACAAACCTATTCCGTACGGGGGAAATAATAAAAGTTTTCCAGGATCTTTCACCGAGTGCGAATAGAATGAATATAAACACCATATGAGAAGGAGCACTATTTAGTAATGGTTCTCTCCGTCAATGACGTGAGAGCCTTATATATTATTTTTATTAATCTCACCACCACACCCCCAATGAAATTAATTAAAGTATATATAAGTCTCCCAGGAGACCCCCGTGAGGGTCCCGGAGAAAGCATAACGCGACCCAAATATATAAAAAGTACATCCTAGGGTGAAACCCTTTACTTAGTTCCTAGGGAACATCATTAAAAAAGGTAACCATTAGAAAAAGAAAGAAAATTTGTATGAGTAAAGATTAGAAACTATGAATGTTGTCTTACTAAATCAACTAGTGCGCCGTTGTACATTCCTTCCCTTGCACGCGTCCCCCAGCTGGTCCCGCTGGGTTTATACGTCCTTCTTGTGGTCGCGTCCCGTGCGACAGGTTGGACTAATTTTGTGCTCTCAGGATGTGCTACTTTTCATCTTTAGACGTTTCCTGCTACCTCTTCTAGGAAGTATATGTTACTTTATAGTAAGGAGACGTCATAGATATGTATGTTGTTACGATCCAGGTTCTACAAGACACAGGGCTCTTCTTCATTGGACTAGATAAGGCTAAATGCAACAACGGTAACACTAGTTCCAACCCCTGCCTGAACCACTGGAGAACAAAACACCTATACCGCCCTGAGTCGTGCCTGGACAACGAGGTATCCTATGACTCGGTAAAAGGTGCACACTATAGGCTGATGATCACTGAAGCAGCCTATACTCATACAACATACGATTACTTTATTAAAGTATACAAGGAAAAAGATAGATAGCGTAATTAAATCGCAGCAACGATTTAATAGCAAACTAGAAGAAGGATAATTAACGTTACGTTACATAATCAGTAAACTGTCACTCCTGTCTGAAAGAAAGTGAAACAAAGAAAGTCCTAAAGCATCATGCCGGAATCTTCTGCAAAAGTCAGATGCAACTAAGAAGTACGTATCGGATTCTGAACTGTGTATTATTACTGTGGGAACATATATAGTGTAGGGACATACGGTGTTATCTGGCACAGGTGTAATTATAAAACAGTCGGCAGTCTAAACTCTAACCACAAAAAGATGTGCTTTCTCCCACCAGGCACTAGCCTGCTCTGGTTGGGTCTCTCAGCAACAATCACGACTTACTATTAACATAAGGAGCAATAATGCTGCACACATATACACAATGAGATTATAAACCCTAATCGGGGGTCTGCCAGTTGGACGAAGTCTAGCAGGGGAGTCGTAGGCTAAGCTACCTGGGCCGAGCCACCTGCTCGGTAGCCTAGTGTCGTTTTCAAGTCTGTGCGCCTATTTACATTAAATGACGGGGTGCTCTCTTGAGAGATCCAGGTCTTGTGTACCTGGTTCTCTCCTGGCGACCCTCCTAAGTCAAAAGCTAACGAGCTAGCACAGTGCTGGGTGGACTAGGCCAACGCCCTCACGCCAACACAGTGCTAGGCTCTAAGGTACACAGACAAGAAAATGACCTAGGCCTCCGCAGGTATCTGGTACAGTTGCATAGGCTCAACGAAGTCTATGCTCATAGGAAACTGCAACCTGATAGCCTCTCCCCAGTCTAGCATCGACTGACCTGGCAGAAACCTAAGAAAATAAGATTGGGGCAACACGATGAGTATGTCAAACCTCCCCAAGCCAAAATGGATAACCCTCTGATCCAAAATGCCTAACTAAGTACATATAATATCTCTGAGAGCTCGCTGTATAATACAGTGACGGATATATGAAATCAACGTCAAGGGGAAGGGCAGTTAATTAATAGTAGGATATACAGAGAGAAGAAGGTAAGCAGTGGTAGAGAAAGTTCGCAATAGGGGGGTGAGGTGGGCTGATAGATTGCAAAGGGATGTTAGCGTTACAGCACTACGAGGAGCTCTGAGGGAGACACAAGGACAGGAGCCCGCACCACCGTCCCAGGACCACGGCCGCCAATCACAGACGACTACGTCACCAGGCAGCAGGGCTGCAGAAGGCGCCAGGAGCCACCAGCCAATCAAGGGCGCGGGAAAACACCTCGAGTGAGGGAGGCAACACATACCTACGCACGCACATATTACCACCACGCCCGCGCTATTCTCTCTCTCCCTCCACAATGCATCTTATATTCTACTAATGATATAAAATACTTCCCGTTGTCACAGACGAAAGTAAAGACCACCATGGGACTGTCTGTAACAACACGAACACTATGAAAGAAAGAACAACATTCTCTGATAACTGTAGCCCATTTCACTGCCTGGGGAGAGGGAAGAAGAGGATAGGGAGCCAACCGCCGCCCCCTCGCGGTCGCTGGGGAGCTGACGTGCATCACAATGTATAATGAACATTTCCAGAGAGCTGACGACTTCCACGGGACGCGCCACATGCTATGACCATTATTATTATATGAATATTATTTTTATTTTCTGTACAGTATTTCTATCTTTTTCCTCTTTATATTCTCTTTATATTATTACATTATGTTATGTAAACCAGGTTAGTTAGAATGCCTCTATTTCAGTTTTTAGGCTTCGTTAGTTTAGCTAGCGGACGCCAGTTTTAGAGATAGGCTAGGCCTTTGCCTTGTTTCCATCAATGCTTTTATAAGCTCCGAAATTCAATATTCTTAATTATAACTATCCATTCTTATAATTTTTTCAATTAATCGTTGATGCTATTCATCTCAACTTTTCTTGCTGATAGCCTAACTTTTTCTATGAACGTCGCGCTTCGATAACAAAAATTTAATGGCGATCTAGCAGCTATCACATTTTCTTTTATTTCTTATCGAAAATTCCAGATGCTTCGAATTTCATCCTTTTGATGTTTTCGTGACATTGAGCGTTTCTCCGTCATATGGACTTATCTCTATACCTCTCCAATAAGTTTATGACGCGATTTTGCGTCATATGAGCTCAGTAAGTCTGATAAGTTACCATACGATAAAACCGTTGGTGGCAACCTCAGCCTCCTGCGATAATTCTAACGGCCGCAGTGTTGTTGTGAGTGTAGTGCAAGGCAGTGGCAATGATCCTGGGGCTCCCGCCTCCTCGGACTTACTGGAACATAATATGTCTGAGGGAGTTAATAAAGTTTTTACGAAATATTTTCCTTTTGCACTGTATATAAACAATTTATTAGACTTTTATGTCATACGTCTTCATAGTCTATGTACCTTCCAGGTTTTCTGTCTTGTTACAGAGTGGATAAATATTATTCTTTTATGATACTTTTGCCTGTAATTATTTTTGATACTTGCCACCGTAGCCTCCCTTTTCAAAAAATATGATTTTAAGCTACGAACCAACCTTCAGTTGGGCCCCTTTTTAGAGTCTCACTCCGATAGTTTAAACCTACATACTCCGATAGTCATGAAATTCAGTGATAGGAGAGGCTGGGAATGCGAAATCCCCCGGATGAATAACAGGGGTGCTATGGGCTCTCTGCGAGAGGGCTGGTTATCACACAGAGGCCCACGTCTCTTCAAACTCCCACGGCGAGTAAGAGACATGAGGGACATCTCGTTAGACAACTTCAAGAGAGCCCTAGATGTCGAACTGCAAAAAGTGCCAGACGAGCCCATCCTCGCAAGGGAGCGAGCTGTCGCTTCAAACAGTGTACTGCACCAAATCACCACCCATAACGAGGGGCGTCGCGCTCCTTGGTGCCGCTAGAGGAGCGGCGAACACATCCAAAGGTATCCAAAGGTAAGGTCCTTTTTAGGTCGGCTAGTGTTAGACTGGGCTTAATTATATCTCCGGTCACTAGGAGATCCCTGTGTACTATTTGAAGTCCGGGGGTAGCAGAGTATAGGCGGAGGTTGGGGGCCTCATTTGTATATCTTTTATTTGTGCCTACTATGCCGGAGTTCTCTAGTTTATATCTACGAGGCTCCGGGTATTTTTACCTACCATTTTGCTTTTACTACAAGGTGCTTTTGTCATACACCTCACCCCTTTCTTCCACTCGGAGTTTTTTCCGGTGGTACACTGTCATAGCCTTATCTCCGGGGCTCCAGAGTTAAGAACCTGTTCCCTCACCAGTTTTTATTAACTCCGGTTCACAAACACCGAGTGCTACTATAGCTCCGAGTGCAATTATGTCAAAATTCATATTTTACTCCGGTTCACTACAGACAGTATCTCCGAGTACTCTAACCCTTAAAGAGAATACATACTCCGGTTTCCATATACCGAGTTTTATACCACTCTAACTCCGGGTATTCAACAAAAGCGTCTTAACTCCGGTTCTCAAACACCGAGTTCTACCAACATAACTCCGAGTATCCCTTAGCGAGAACATATCTCCGGTTCCTATATAACTTCTAACTCCGGGTATACAACAATAGTGACTTCACTCCGAGTCCTAGAAAACTCTGAGTAGTCTAATATTGTCAATTAACTCCGGTTCCCAGACACCGAGTTCTGTCAACCAACTCCGGGTATTCAAACAATATTAACTTATTTCCGGTTCCAGACACCGAGTTATACCAATAGGCCTACCGAGTCCTACTAGCACACTCCAAGTAGGCCTATTCAATTATTATTCAAGTTGGCAGTCCTAGATGACGAAGTTCAAATTGGTAATTAATAGAATCACCTTCAAGAACTTTTTACAATACCTGTACTTGTATATGCTTAGCATAGTACTAGAGATAACTCAATTTTAACAAAGTCCCGAGTAAAACTTCATTCACTCAGTATTACTGATAATGTTTATACTCATTCAGAGTGGGACAAAAGGTGCACTACACTTTCCAATCCTAAATTATGGTACAAGGTTGTAGGATTATTCCTACCCTTTATTAACCCGGGAACTGCGGGGAGACTCTTATGAGTGAGTGAGAAAAAAAAATCAACTTTTGACATCGAAAAAAAAAATATATATTTTTATTTTTTTATTTTTTTATTTTTTTTGGCCCCTGGGCCATGCAAAATCTCAGTCCTCTACTCAGTCCTTCCCCACTTTCCTCCTCTCCTTCAGTTATCACCTATTTTCCCTGTTATTCCCTTATTCTGAGGTATATTTTTGTGCTAACATTAGCGAGTTGCAAGCAGGGTGTTGTCATCACTGATGGCAAGCGAGTGCAAGAGAGAGAGAGAGAGTATCGATCGACTGTGTCTCAGTGGCCTTGGGGGAAATTGGCGGGAAAGCAGATTGCCTCACCCATACATTATACAACTCGCGGGCTATATCTCCGATTTTGACCATCCAAACGCTGTTTTCACTCGTTTTATTGTTGTTTCAGGTTAATACCTTTATAATCAACCCATAATAGGCGCATATGGATAAGTATTAATGCTATTAATGGCACAATGAATATTTTAGTGACGGAAACACCTCAAATACGTCAGCACAGGGGGACGTTTCCAATTACCCCCATGCGCACTTCAGAGGTTAAGAACAGTATTTCAATACCATAGTTACCCTGTTCATTCATGCATAGCCATATAGGTTAGGAGGATTAATAATTTAGCCGTCCGGCTGGCTTAGTTGATAGCGTGCCTGATAACCATCTGGCAGGTCTCGCATTTCATTCCCCTCTCAGATTGAAAAGTTTTCAGGGATATAGCCGGCGGTTACCATCTCCCCACGAGCAAGAGGGAGGGGTAATAGTCAATGGTAGACTAAAGAAAGCCAAGCGCTGGTGAATCCTCGAAGGAGGAGAACGGGCGCTATATAAGTAACCTGACGATTATTATTGTTATTATTAACTTTTATTCCCAAACAAAGGCGTTACAAAATTAAGAGATATTATCTCTCTTTCCTTAGACCAAGTATATACATGGACACGATTAACCGGTTGGTTCTCATCCATTCGTTTTACACAGATTTTACTGTTTTACCTACTATTAGTAGATCAAAAAAAAAATATTTACAAAGAATCCCACATTATCACTCCTTCAATAAAGGATACTATGATATTGTCGTTCACGTATAACTACTAGTAGTAAATCAATAATTTTGATTCACAAAGATTCCCAGGTTACCACTCCTCCAATAAGGATACTATGGTATAATCAGTATCATTCAAGGCTAACGCTTGACTACTCAACTCGACAATAAACATTTCATATTTTAGGCTCCGGACCAACTCTCGAGTTGGTCAAAGACCCCAATGGAAATACGCCTAACGGCCTTATTGGGCTATCCTTAGTTGGAATTATGCAAAGCTGGTACATGTCATATTTGTAACATACTATGTGGTACCAACTCGGTAAATTGCTAACTGAATAAATAATATTATTATTATTATTATTATTATTATTATTATTATTATTAATGATTCATTGAACCTCCCTCCGGTCCCAATTTGGTTCGGCGAGTGTCTGGGTCTGGGGCTCTTTTACATATCTCCGATCACTAGAAGACCACCACATTCTCTCTGAGTCAGGGTTTTAGCAGAGTAGGCTGAGAGAGATATTTATAACATTGCCTTCTCTGCCGGAGTTCCACAAGTCTCATACTAGAGTTCTCCAATTAGATATTTTTCTCTATCATTTATTACGGAATAGGTTTTGTTCACTCTATTTCCGTCCGAAATTGTCCGAAATTTCTATTATCCTCCATACCAGTCCGAGAAGACTATTAGGTACAGTAGGGTCCCGCATAAAACGTGTTCGCATAAAACGAGTCTCGATTAAAACGACCGACCTAAAATATTAATATTTAATTTTCGATCAGAACGAATGTGATCACATAAAACGAGTCCGCCGCCAAAGTGGGGCAAATACAAGGAGTTTTCATATAGAGCGCCGAAATATCGTACAAAACGTACAAAATATCGTACGCTTTCATATAAAACGCCGAAATATCGTACAAAACGTACGAAATATCGTTCGCTTTGTACGAAAATTTTCGCTTACAGTGAACATTGACGATATTGCGCCACCAAAATGCTGTGTTCACATAAAACGAATTCACATAAAACGCCCTCGTTTATCGACCATAAACTCGTTTTATGTGAGACCCTACTGTACTTAGTAAATTTTACCCCCGCACCTATTAAACAACACAGAGTTATTCCGTCAGTCATTACCGAGTAATTTCTTTACCCCGAGTCCTCATACTACAAAGGACAACACTGGGAATTAATTTTCCGTCTGGCAATTCCCAAGTAATATTTTCTCCAAGTCCCCACTATAACAAAGGTCACTTCTTTAGGGTCTACTTAACCAGTATAGTAATGATTCATTAGCTTGTTTTCCTTACGCCTCAGCACAACATGCTAGAGTTCTGGGTATCCCTAGCACCAACCATTCCTTTTAATAAATTGTTCGACTAGGGTCTGTTTTAAAAAACCTGACAGAACCGATACAGTCAATTGCTATCTTACCTTTACACAACTGGTTGTTCCGGTCCCACTTTGGGTCGGCTAACACTTAGTCCGGAGCTCTAATAATGACACCTCCAGTCAGTAGGAGTTCCCCGCGTTCTCTATGAGTCCGGGTTGCAGAGGAAGTAGGCTGAGGAAGGGGGTCTCTTAGATAACTATTCATTGCCTACTTTGCCGGAGTTCCACATTCACATACCAGAATTCTCCAGGTAGATAATTTTATCTATCCTTTATTACAGAATAACTTTCACGGGGCTCAATCAACCATTTCCCCATACACCTCTTAATCACACAGGGTTATTCTGGCAATTTGGCTGAGTCAGATCCTTGACTCCGTGTCCCCATAATTGACGAGGATATTTCTTAAGAACAAAAGGTTGGGGAAGGACTTTACACTCTTAGATAAACAACCCATAGGCGATTATCCAACCTTTTGGTTTTATTATGTTCTCTCCACCAACATGCTTTACTCCTAAACTCGGTTAATGAAATTAACAAACACATGTGGCAGTCCGGGGATTCGAACCTAGGCTGCTCACACTGAAAATCACCACACTTATGCATTGCACCACAAAAACAGTTTTACAAGACAACTCACTCACACTAATGAGGAGTAGCAGATCCTATTCATGACACATACTCTAGGGCAACATTATCACACATAAGAGAAGTCTATCTTTGCAAAACCCTTCGGACAGTAGGAGAGGTCAGAACAGCCCTTTTCATGACGTCCAAAGCACGTCAAGACCTCCGTATCTTTCTATCTAAAAAACTCTGCCCAAAGACATCAAGACTAGAATCTTGATCTCTCCATCTATTCTAACAGATTAACAACCACAAATACTTGGTCTGAAGTATCAGCACTACTTCTTATAACCGTCTCTAAGGTTCTCTCGTGTTAACTTTATTAGATTCAGATCTCAACGACACTCAACAGGCCACAGTAGTCGGGACAGACTGGATAATTCATCCCCAGACAACAAATTAGACAGACTCAGACACACCAACAGCAACAGTCTGACCTTTCAAGAGCACATACCGGTTCAAGGACCTAACTTAGTTCATCTTAGCCTTGCATCACATTATATCGCAAGGCACAACCGGTTCTTTCCAGGCCAGTTACACAGCATGACCGAAAGGACCTTGGTCCAGACATTTAATAAAGCATAGTCTGTTTTGGGACTGGGAGAGACGACCGTTCTTTCGTAAGTACGTATACAACGTCTCATACCAGTAAAGGTGCCAACACTCGTAAAAGCGATGCTTCAGTGAGGAATTCGAGTGAACATTCCTCCCACATCAAAAAAATTCTGTCTCACTTAGTTCTAGTACCAAAACGAGTTAGCCTACAGTTCAGACCAGTCAGAATTATCAATCCTCAACAAGTTTATGGTAAAACACTTTTTCGAGATGATAACAATACAACAAATATCACAGCCCTATGTCTGAATAGTAAAGTGGGAACCCTGGGTTTACCTCTGTTGGGAAACCCTATCACACAACATACAACATCAAATACTTGACTACTACAAGTATGCAAGACAGTACATACAAAAAACAATTCCAAACGGCTATGGGAGTCGTTAACCCTCTCACGACCATATGATGCAGAGGTTGCCAGATTAGCAATAAGAAATAGAGTTCTCTCACTCTTATAATTACCTCTCCAAAATGAGTTTTCTGCCCACAGCTAACTCAAAGACAACTGCAGAGGTTAAAGTAACTAAACTAAAGGTTTCGAAGTACCCCTGATGGTAACAAGGCTTTAAAGTATCCCCAATAGCCTCAAAATTGCGTCAAGGACGTGAGAGGGTTAATAGGGTCAAAATATTGGATTCAGCTACCTGTTCCGTTGGACAAACTTCGCCTGAATCCTTACATCAGGCTGGACAACAGAGCTTTTCCGAGTCAATCAACCTCATACCCTAATTACATTCCCTCAGCATTTCATCAGACTTCTAAGCTTCTGGATAAGACTTGAGACCCCTTCCCCGACAGCCCTCTAGTCAGAACCGCCAACATCAGTGGGGGTCGTCTTGGACAAAGCGGGAGCCCCGAGCTGGAGTTACCAATCGTCCAACGGTCGCCAGACACAAAGTCGCTAGACCTCTCTCAATCTCTATCACTTAAATACAAAGGAACTAGTTGTCCCTCGATTTTCCTGAAAAATCATGCCCTTGCACTCCAACACAGAGTACAATAATAGACTTTCACATGGACAACACATCAGCCGTGTCCTGTATCAACAGGCAGGGCCCAACGAAATCTCACACGCCCCTGAGATTGTCGGAGTTAATATTTTTCCTTACTCTTCATTACCATATCACAATTCAAGCAGTTTACCTACCAAGCAAGGCGAATCTGTAGGTGGACACCTTATCTCGGGAGAAGGGTACCCTAGTCGAATAGACAATCACTCAGATGGTATTCCACAACTTGATAAGGCCGTTCCATCCACAGGTAAATCTCGTTAATTCACACCAATCGACAAAATTCCTCCGGCTTCTGACTTTCTGGCACGAGATCCAAGCGAGCGGAACAGATGCGTTCTCAGAGGTTTGGAACAAGTGGTTATCGATATACCTCTTTCCTCCTCCGGACACACATGAATATCCAAAGTTTTGCAACATATCCACTTAATTCAGGGTCAAGGGTGCCTTATAACACCAGTCTGGTCAACACATGTGTAGTTCATTCATCTGTCTCTCGAATGTTCCATTCCAATACCATTTCCAACGTCTTGTTTCCACTTAGAGCGGATTAGCAACCTTTACAGACTGGTCTACATTTAGCTTTATGGATATTTTCAAAGTCAAATAGCGGAGCTCTTATGATTAAGCTGTTCACGACAAATTAACCAAACAGTTTACGCCTTCCACTATTAAACAGTAGGAATTACATCGGAAACAATTTACCACGTAGATTGTAGAGTCTGTCCAACACAGCTTCAGTCATTTTATTTTTAAAGTACTTCAATTACTCTTTTGAAGACAAAAAACTGTCAATTTACAAACTATACAATCAATTCTCAGCCATTAACCCTCCAGCCCCGGGGGCTATAGCTTACGACTGTGCTCCGGTACCGGGTGTTTTGACGATCTTTGGCCTATGTTAACTACTTACAGTTTCTTACAGTTTCTTACAGTAGATCCTCTGGAAAAAGGCAAACTATGCCTGTGTATCCAGCTCAGTACCAGTACTTGCACTGCTGCGGTCGTTCACGGTGTTGGCGGCGGCGGTAGCAGACGCAACATTTTTACTATTCTGTATTTTTGTTTTATAATCAAACTTCAAATCTTGTCTTCCCCATGCTTTATCAAGATTACTTTCAAACTCCCTTATTGATTCGGAATCGACTACATACTGGGGCAGTGCGTTCCACTCATTTACCACTCTATCACAAAATGAGTTCTTCGCCTTCTCAAGCCTATTTCTTTCTTTGTAAATTTTCTTAGAGTGTCCTCTCGTTCTTGTTCCCTCCCGCATCAAGAAGATACCTTCACACACATCCTCATCGTACTTTCCTGACACTATCTTAAAAGTCTCTATCATATCCCCTCTCTTTCTCCTATATGCCAGTGTCGGAAGTCCCAGTGTCCTCAACCTCTGCTCATAGCCCGCGTTCTTCAACGTTGGTACCAGCTTGCTAGCTCTTCTCTGCACTTTCTCCACTGCTTCTATATCTTTTACCATATATGGAGCCCACACCTGGTTTGCATATTCCAGGTGTGGCCTAACCAGCGCTGTATATAGATTCCTGAAGATTTCTTCGTCAAGTGACACAAATGTCCTCCTTATCAGCCCTACAATTCTATTGGCTTTGTTTATCTTTTCCGCTAAATGTTCTGAGAAATTTAACTTATTATCTATCACTACTCCTATATCCTTTTCTGCACTCACTTCCTCCATCGCTTCATACATACTGTATCCTACCTTGTCTATCTTGCTGGTCCCAATCCGCATGTACTTGCATTTTTTTGGATGAAAAGGCATTAACCAATGCTCAGACCATCCCTTCATGCCCTCCACATCTCCTTGAAGCAAACCCATATCTTCCTTACTCCTCACTCTTCTATACAGTTTAGTGTCATCCGCATACAGGTATACCTCACTTCCATTAGTTATAACTTCAGGCAAGTCGTTGATAAATATAACGAACAGCAGTGGTCCCAACACAGATCCCTGAGGTACCCCACTTGTAATTTCCCTCCACCCCGAGCCTATTCCATTCACCAATACCCTCTGTCTCCGATCTTTCAGGAAGGCTTCTATCCATTTCACACATTTCTCCCCTATATTATAGCTTCTAACTTTCTCTATTAACCTTTTATGTGGGACCTTATCGAAGGCCTTCATAAAATCGCAATATACCACGTCTATTACATCACCATCTTCTAGAATTTGCATCCAATCATCTACCACCTTAATTAGCTGTAGTACCGTCGACCTCCCCGGCAAGAATCCGAACTGTCTCCCACTGAAAAGTTGGTTTGACTTCATATGATCCATTATTCCTTCTCTAATTACCGTTTCCATTAGTTTACACACAACACTTGTCAAACTGACTGGTCTATAATTCCCTGGGTCATTTCTCTTTCCCTTCTTAAATATAGCTGTTATGTTCGCCTCTCTCCAGTCCATCGGGATTTGTCCTGTATTAAACGATACCTCAAATAACATTTTCAATGGCTCTACTAACATCTCCCCTCCTTCCTTTATGATTCTTGGGTGTATCCCATCCGGTCCCGGTGACTTACTTCTGTTCATTTTTTCTATAGCCCTTCTTATTCTAGCATGGGAAAACTCTACTAGTTCTAGTGCCGGTGCCTGTTTGATGGGAATAGTAGGCACTGCGTCCTCCGACTCCACTGTTAGTACCCCCCCAAAGTATTTCCCCAGCACCTCTGCTTTCTCCTTATCAGTCTCCGCTCTACTCCCATCATTCAACCCCCCACCAGCTCTGGGATCCCTACTCTTCTTGTTAATTTTTCCTGAATGTACTTCCAGAATATTTTTGGATTATCCTTCACATTTCTAGCTATCTCTCTCTCCCTCTCCTTCACCCCCCTCCTTGTTTCCCACCTTATTTTATTGTTTATTTGTCTACGTTCCAGATCCACTTCCATAGCCTCCATACTAGACCCCCTGTTCTTTTTTAACAATTTTAATCTTTCCCACAATCGTTTCTTTCTTCTAATCAATATCCAAAGCTTTCTTTTCATTGGCAATTCTGGGTTAGTTCTTTTCCTCAATTTTGTTTTATCCTTATATTCCCTTACTGGTACACTTTTGGATACAGCATTCTCCAGTTTGACTCTAATTTTCCTCCACATTCCTTCAGCGTCTTCACCGTTCAAATATTCCCCCCAGTCAATGTCCAAACACCGTCTCAGCAGCTCATAATCTGCTCTATCATACATGTATATTTTTCTATTGCTTTTATTATCCCTCTCCAATTTAATGTTACAACTAAAGCTTATACAGGCATGGTCACTACGACCTATAGGGCTATCCACATTAACATGTTCCACTATATCCTCTTCATTGCTAAAAATCAAATCAAGTACACTCCCCTGCGTCCCATCTCTATATCTTGTCATCTCTACAATATGTTGCGTTAAAAAACAATCTCTCACTTTCTCTATAAACTTATTTTCCATGCTACCCTGTCCCGCTGGAGTAGTACAATTTGCCCAGTTGATCCCTGGCAAATTGAAATCTCCAATCAAAATTTTATATTTGTTCTCTCTATTATCTATCTCCTCCATTGCTTTCAGTAGGTTATCATCCTCTCCCCTGCTATTATTTGGGCTTCTATATATAGAGGCAATTAGAATTGATCCTCTTACACATTTTACTTCAATACACAAATACTCACAATACTGCTGTCTCATATCCACCTCATTAACCTTGAGCTCTTTTCTTACATAAATAAACAGTCCTCTTCCAACCTCTGCTCTAATAGCATTTCTCTCATATAACTCAAAACCCTCCAAACTATATTCCACCAGTTCCCTCTCAATTCTAAAAAATTTTGGTCTTACTTCCTGTAGGGCTATGATATCAGGTTTTTCCTCTTCATCCTGCAACCTACATATCAGTTCTCTTTTCTTGTCCTGAGTAAACACATCCACATTACTAAACATAATCCTTAATCCATCTACCATTCCTCCAGCAATTACACCATCCCGCTCCTCCAGTCCGTACCCTACTCCCCTGTTAGCACTACTGGGTCTGCCTCTTTGTCTCCTGTCTCTCCCTGTGACACCTCCACCCCGTTCTCCTCCGTCACAACTCTCATCACATTCTCTCCCCTCCCTGATCTCCCCCTCCTTTCTACTCTTATAAACCACTTCCTCACTTTTCCGTCCCTCACTCTCCAGTAAAAATTTCTCTTTTCCTCCTCATCCAACTTTCCATTATTTTCATCAGCCTTTTCTTGTAATTCCTTAATTTTTTTCCTTTGTTCTATACTCAAATCCTTCTTTAGTCTTATGTGTTTCAGTTTATCATTTGTATTTAGCCTCCAACTAAAATTTGTCACAGTCTCCGCCACTACCCTAGTTTTAAACTGTACCCTTATAGGTCTCATCTCTCCCCTTTTATATCTACCTATCCTACTGATCTCCTCCACCTGCCCTTCCCATCCATATTCGTCCTCATCCACACCTTTCAAGACCTCCTTCACTGTCTCCATATCCCTCACTTTTCTCACTCCATTATCATTCATATGAGTCTCTATATCTCCATACAAGATTACACCCCTATCCCTGTCCATGGCCTCCCTCACGACACTCTCCTTGTTCTTCATGACCCCTACAACTGCACTCTCAAAACTTTGTTTGGTCATATTCATTTCTTCCTTTTGCTCTTTCATAATATCCTCCAAATCCTTGACTTTTTGTTTACCTACCACCGTCCATGCAGTCGACTCCTTTACTTCCGTGAAACGTCCTTCGTATTCCTTCAGCTGCTCCTTCAATGCCATATTCTCTGCTCCCAGTTCATCTACCCTTTTCAATAACATCTCTAGGCTCTCATTAACTGCCGAAAAAGGCCTGCATTCACTTCCTTCGCTAGGCCTATTCCCTTCCCCACCTATCACACCACACATTACGCACAGTGCCTTAACTTTCTCACCAATATCCCCCTTCCATTTCTCCGTATCACTCATCCACTTTTCCAAATCCTTCACAACAATACTAACCTCTTCTAACTT
Source organism: Paralithodes platypus (assembly GCA_032716605.1). Lineage (NCBI taxonomy): Eukaryota > Metazoa > Arthropoda > Malacostraca > Decapoda > Lithodidae > Paralithodes > Paralithodes platypus. The sequence goes on along the minus strand of CM064503.1, from coordinate 55,140,773 downwards.
CTTATCTGTGCTCTTGAATCCCCGAAAACGTTGTAACCTTCCTTCCGACTCCGTTATACCCGAAATTCCCTCTGCCATGTTTGTTTACAAACTCAACAACTCACAACCCTACCGCTGTCCCGTCACTACACACTCTTATTACACTATATATCACCCCTCCACCACACCAATATATTCTCCAAACCTTCACTAAATCCTTCCTCTTCTTGTTAGCCCCGTATGTACTCGATATCCTTGAATTAATTGACTATTCCCATAACATATGCCGGAGCCTCAAACTTGCGTCCGCCTTCCGCCATGGTGTGCCGCCAACAATACTTACTCTGTAAGTCAATGAATATGTCATGTAATGTTGTGAATAAAAAAGAATAATGTTCCACAAACCTTCCTCTGTCGAATGGCGTTGAGTAGAGGTCTCTAGCCCCTCTGGTTGCATAATGGTGAGCGCGGGAAGACGAGTGCTTTTCGGCGGCAAATTCTTCCCGCGTTCGGACGCGTCGCCCCGGCCATGGCTACGACGCACCTAGCCGCTCGCCGCGCCAAAGTATTTATCTCCCTTAGACGATTTTAGTGTTTGATATTGAGAATGTGATGTTTATTTGATATTTTCTAGTTATTTTGAGGCCAATTATATAAAATATGTTTATTAGGGTATCACTGTCACTCATATTGCTAATTTTCACTCGATACCGTACATTTTATTAGTAATTGAGGTAGCTTATTGTTGTATTAGGCACTGATTATTCGTTATCACAGGTGTTTATTATACTTTGGCCATCAAATATTAGGTCTTGTGTCACTTTCACTTTGACAAATATGCTTTAGAGAGTGTCACTGTCACTGATAATGCTCATTTTCACTCGATACCGTACATTTTATTAGTAATTGAGGTAGGTTATTGTTGTATTAGGCACTGATTATTCGTTATCACAGGTGTTTATTATACTTTGGCCATCAAATATTAGGTCTTGTCACTTTCACTTTGACAAATATGCTTTAGAGAGTGTCACTGTCACTGATAATGCTCATTTTCACTCGATACCGTACATTTTATTAGTAGTTGAGGTAGGTTATTGTTGTATTAGGCACTGATTATTCGTTATCACAGGTGTTTATTATACTTTGGCCATCAAATATTAGGTCTTGTGTCACTTTCACTTAGTTATATGATTTGTAAACGTTTTGTATACAATTTATTGTCTTTTTTCACTGATTTCTATATTTCTATAGGTTCTAATCATATGAATGTCACTTGGTATATACATATGTGTCACTTTCACATATTATTATGGTGTTGTTGTTGTTGTTGTTGTTCCCCAAGCTGCCTGGCCGAACAGCCCCAAGGCCCCGAGCAAGGCCAAGGCCATAACCGAGCGCCCCCACAGAACCCTCCCCGCCGACCACAATAAAGGGGTGACCGAAGCCACTCCATGGCGGGGAGCTTGAGGAGGGTGCGGAAACGCCCGGGAAACCAAAGCCCCACCCAGGGCCCTGTGCCCCTCAGCAATTATGAAGAGAAAGTTGAGGGGCAAGGGAAAAATGTGACGCTTTGGCTTCCAATCTTGGTAGATTGGGAGGTCAATCCACGTTAGAGACGCCGTCACTTGAGATCTAGAAAATATATAAGTAAAAGGAACAGTCAGAGTAAGCTATGGGTATGGCAGAGATTGCTCAGTTCTCACTCTGATAGACCAGCCCATCACCACATGACTAGAACCCAATCCTCTCAGCATCAGCTAGGAAAGGCCCTAGAAAGCCGCCTTTGGCGGGGGGATAGCTCCCCTATTTCAACCCTTTTCGGGGTTGGGCACCCGCCATTTATTATGGTGTAATTGTATTTGTATCAATGTTCTCATAATACATGACTTTTGTATTACAATACATTGGTTTTCTTCCACTTTTTGCCTATATATAATTATAGTGTACATATTGTCATTTTATTTGGCAATTTCAGTATGATTATTAGAACTCCAGCTTGGAGTGGTAATCAAAGAAGCAATCTACAGCACAGAGTGCCACCTTGCACTCCACACACTCCAGGGTTGACTTTTTACCTGACCTCGGCTTCACCCTGCTGTTGTAGCAGACATGGCACCGCTTCTGCTGTGTTCTTCCGGATTCATTCTGAGGCAGGGAACCAAGCCTGTGCCTAATCAAGTATTGAGCAGACTGCAAGCGGTCAATAACGGCGGGCCCAGGATGTGCCACTGCCCTCTGTGGCATAGCATACTTCTCCAGGAGCTCCGTCAACACCTGCTTTTGGAACCTCCGCAGGCTATTGAACTTCATGGGTGTGTTCACATTCCGAAGCTTGTATATGTTGTAGGCATTCAGAACTGACATGTCCACCATATGCAGAAAGAACTTTTTGTACCATCTGCACGAGGTACGCAGGCAGTCAATGAAGCCTATCTGCATGTCGGACTTGTCCACCAGCCTCATGTTGATGTTGTAGTCCAGGACAGCATCGGGCTTGGTCACCCTGACCTGGGTGCGGCGATCCACCTTGCCAGTCTCCACCATTTCCCCCTTGTGGATGGTGGTCAGGAGGTTGACCTTCCGCTGGTCGTGCCAGTGGATAGCCAGAATGGGCCCCGACTTCTTCTTGAACACATCACCTTTTTTGGTCTTTGGAGGGAAAGGTGGCATGCCCTTCCTTTTCCCTCGTACTGTGCCTACAGTCCCCGTCTTGCGCTCATGCAGGTACTGTGAGAGAGTGGGGGACGTGTAATAATTGTCCGTGTAGAGGACGTGATTCTTATGAAAGTAGCGGTCCATCATGGCTTGCACCACTGCTCCGCCAAAGCCAATGAGGGGGTCCACAAGCAAGTCCCCTTCCTTCCCGCTGTAGACCAGGAAGTCCAGGACATAGCCAGTTTGGCAGTCGCACAGCACAAAGAATTTTATGCCAAAGCGATGTCTTTTTGAGGGGATGTACTGCCGGAAGCTGAGTTTTCCCCGGAACAGCACAAGAGACTCGTCAATGACGACCTTGCGGAAGGGCTTGAAGTAGGAGGTGAAGCGTTCTCGCATCATCTCATACAACGTCCTAATCTTCCACAGCTTGTCTGGGAGGTGGACGTCAAGGTTGGTGACAAGATGGAGCGCTGCGAGGATATCAAGGTACCGGTCGCGAGACATATATTTCCCGAAGGCAGGGGTGGATATCAGATCATTGGTGATCCAATAGTCAGGCAACCTATGCTTCTTGACATGAGGCATTAGCATGGTGAGTGCCAGGAACACCATGAACTCTTTATGAGTCACTGGGGTCCACTGCCTCATGTGGCCCTTGGTCACCTTTCCCAAAAAGTGGACCTGGAATTGGTGCTGCTTATTTGTCTCTTTGACAACATAGCCTACCACCTCCTCATCAAAGAAGGCCTCAAACAGTTCGTGTGGTGAAGCATTGGGGCCTGCAGGAAAATTGGGGGTAACGCCTGAACCCTCCAGTACCTCATCAAAAGCTGGCACATCAGGGTTGTATGCATCCTCATCAACTACGTCTTGCCACTGAAAAAACGTAGAATGGGTCTTGTCTACGCTGACGAGGAGCTCCAGCTGGTGGCCCAGCACGCCCACGGCCAACTCGGGAGGTGCGCGCCCTAGGGCGGCGAGGGCGGCGGCCAGGGCGGTGGGCAGCACGACGGGCAGCACGACGCCGGGCCAAGCGGATGGGTCGAGGGTCGTCGATGTCCATATAGTCATCGTCAGAGTGGTCATCTTGCCCTGACGGTGGACCTATGTAATCATGGCCAGAGTCTTGAGAGAGGTGCCCTTCATCATCAGTGGCCCCCACATAATCTGGCGGGGAACCAGTGATGCGTGGGCGGCGTGCGGGTGGGCGAGGTGGGGAAGGAGTGGCAGGTGAGGCTGTGTCCCCCCGAGGTCCCGGGCTCCTTGGCCTGCGACGAGTGACAGAAAGCAATGTTTCACTGTCACTAGGCCCAGGTATTGGTGATGCGAGCTCAAAGACTTCTTCAGGAAGACATGTTGAAGGCGGGAGAGGTGGGGAGGACCGTGGGGAAAGTTGCGGGGACGTATGGCTGGGGCCGGCCGGGGTGGACGCCGCGGGAGCCTCGAACAAAACTCTCTTACTTTTCTTAATTTTCTTGGTATATTTCCTACCTTTCCCCTTTTCGGCAGCAGTATGTCTCCTGTCGGGGGACCTAGGAGGCAAATAGGCCGAAAGTGTGGGGTCCTCAACCCTTGGCAATGGTGGGGGTGGTGGGGAAGAATGCGGGGCATCCGGGTCATCTTGGGTGGCGTGGGTAGATAAGGGAGACAATGGCGGACGAGAAGGGTCACCACGCTGACCCTCACTCACAGCCTCATCCTCACCAAGTAGTTTTGCTTGTTCCCTAGCTGCCGCGGCCGCCTTCTCAAGTATTTTCTGCTTATACAAATGTAGCTTGAAAGGCGATTTACCTGGGGAAGGGCTTGGCGTCGTGTCACTTAAGCGAAATTTGGTGAGTGACCTTGAACTCTCCCACTCGCTCACTCTCTCAAGTTCACTGTCTTTAGGTAAACCAGCTTCCTCAACAACTGGTACATCACCTTCATCACTCTCATCACTGTCATGTTCTCTCGCAAATCCCAGGAATTGCTCTTCTTTATCACTCTCATGGCCATAATCACTCGACTTATAATTACTGGAGTCGTCACTGACTTCATCATCAACATTATGCTTGGCATCAGCTCGATCATAAAGTCTCAATGTCGTCTCAATACCTCCGGGAGATAACACATTTAGGCGATGGCGTCGGGGTAAGGCGCGACGAACAAGCAAGGGCGTCGTAGGAAGCACGGTATCGGACACAGCGGAATCACTATTTGGCGTACTGTCCATGATGGCGTCGGGGTAGATACTGTTGCTGTGGCGTAGTTTACGCCTGGTGGCGCCACCTACCGTCCCACGATACCGAAAATGTACGCGCAGCATTCGAAAGCACGCATGCAAGCAATGGGCGTTCAAGAGCCCTTCCGGGTTGCGCGGGCCGAGGTTGTTATGGGCGTTCAAGAGCCCATCCGGGTTGGAGGGGTTAAAGAATCGTTCTTTGATTCCACTGGCTTCCGACTTACCCCTCAACAAGTTCAAAGGAGTTTTTCTTACAACTTGGTTTTAGTTACGAAATATTTTCAAAACCAAATAGCTAAATTCTTATGACCAAGCCGTTCACGACAAATTAACCAAACAATTTACACCTTCCACAATTAGACAGTATGAGTCACATTGGAAACAATTTACAACGTGGATTGTAGAATCCAACCAACAAAGTGCCTCAGTAAGTTTAATTTTAAAGTACTTAAATTACCTTTTCGAAGACAAACACCAATCAGTTAACACACTTCGCAATCACTTCTCAGCCATTAAAGAACCATTCTATGACCTTACTGGCCTTAGACTTCCACCTAAGTATGAAGGAGGTTTTATTACGGCTTGTTTTAAATTACGAGCTCCAGCGAGACAGATTCTACCTCAGTGGTTTCTGGGCAAAGTGTTAAATCTATTAAGTACTAAACCTTACACGGTCAACCCCTCTTATGACAAGTTATTATCTAAATGTGTTTTCTTAATTTCGTTAGCAACAACACATAGAGTGTCCGAACTTGCGGCCATGGCTAGAGCTGTGAACTGCTTACAATTTAAAGATCTGAGTGCTGTTACCTTCACACCAAGTCCTGATTTCATAGCCAAGAATGAAAGAGAAGATCATATATTCTCACCTTTTGCCCTCAAACAAAAGAATAAACATCAGGCACTAGGCCCAGTGTTAGCTTTGTATAAGTATGTACAACCAACTACACCCTTACACCCTTCTCATTTATGGATCTCTTCACATGGCAAATTAAGGTTATCTAAACGACAGCTTGCTTCAATTCTAGTGGATGTTATCAAAACAGCCGTACCGTCAACAGTAACAAGGGCCCATGATGTGAGAAAGTGGGCCACGACAGTCAGATTTCTTAACAATTACTCTATCCAAGACATTAAGCAAACAAGAGTCTGGTCATCTCACCACACATATTTATCCAAATATCTTTCAGTTCATTTGAAGAGACCCACTGTGCCATGCATAGCCATGAGAATTAGGCATAAGCATAACTGATCTCTGTTTATTGCAATAATGACATGTTTTATGTTACAAGTACGTGTGAGGTTCACCAAGTACTGACTTACTTTTAGGAGTTTTGGACTAAACAGAGGGGGGGGGGGGGAGTGTGTTCCGAACTGGAGAACCTCTCACAAGTGTTGTTCAATGTTAATATTGGTAAGATTGATAATCTCTAAGGGTTAATTTCTAATACAGGATGTTAGATTAATAAATACACAATTTTTTTTTTTTGGTGAGTTTAATAAGTATGAATAGATTTTCCTTTTTACAAATCATTCTAGTACTATAGTATGTACAATTCTTATGTGTTACAATATTTAGTGGTTCTTTTATTAAGTTTTACTGCAGCCTTATCTTTATCTACCTTTCTATCGCTTCCTAAGGCTTACTTAGAAACCCTGCCTTTATACTTTACACTTTTTCTTAATTCTAGTTATTTAATTACAACAGCGCGAGCCGTTAGTTTTGGTTCTCTTCAGTCCTTGACGTTGAGCATGAGATGTCCCAACCACCGATCTTGGTATTCTTAGGCTCTCACGTCATTGACGGAGAGAACCATTACTAAATTACGGGTTTGACAACACGAAGGGAAGGAAAACTAACTATTTAGTAGTCAATGACGTAAATTGCGTAGTCAATGACGTAAATTGCGTAGTCAATGACGTAAATTGCCAATGAAAAGAAAGCTTTGGATATTGATTAGAAGAAAGAAACGATTGTGGGAAAGATTAAAATTGTTAAAAAAGAACAGGGGGTCTAGTATAGAAGCTAAAGAAGTGGATCTGGAACGCAGACAAATTAACAATAAAATAAGGTGGGAAACAAGGAGGGGGTAAAAGAGAGGGAGAGAGCGATAGCTAGAAATGTGAAGGATAATCCAAAAATATTCTGGAAGTACATTCGGGAAAAGTTAACAAGAAGAGTAGGGATCCCAGAGCTGGTAGGGGGGTTGAATGATGGGAGTAGAGCGGAGACTGATAAGGAGAAAGCAGAGGTGCTGGGGAAATACTTTGGGGGGGTACTAACAGTGGAGTCGGATGATGCAGTGCCTACTATTCCCATCAAACAGGCACCGGCACTAGAACTAATAGAGTTTTCCCATGCTAGAATAAGAAGGGCTATAGAAAAAATGAACAGAAGTAAGTCACCGGGACCGGATGGGATACACCCAAGAATCATAAAGGAAGGAGGTGAGATGTTAGTAGAGCCATTGAAAATGTTATTTGAGGTATCGTTTAATACAGGACAAATCCCGATGGACTGGAGAGAGGCGAACATAACAGCTATATTTAAGAAGGGAAAGAGAAATGACCCAGGGAATTATAGACCAGTCAGTTTGACAAGTGTTGTGTGTAAACTAATGGAAACGGTAATTAGAGAAGGAATAATGGATCATATGAAGTCAAACCAACTTTTCAGTGGGAGACAGTTCGGATTCTTGCCGGGGAGGTCGACGGTACTACAGCTAATTAAGGTGGTAGATGATTGGATGCAAATTCTAGAAGATGGTGATGTAATAGACGTGGTATATTGCGATTTTATGAAGGCCTTCGATAAGGTCCCACATAAAAGGTTAATAGAGAAAGTTAGAAGCTATAATATAGGGGAGAAATGTGTGAAATGGATAGAAGCCTTCCTGAAAGATCGGAGACAGAGGGTACTGGTGAATGGAATAGGCTCGAGGTGGAGGGAAATTACAAGTGGGGTACCTCAGGGATCTGTGTTGGGACCACTGCTGTTCGTTATATTTATCAACGACTTACCTGAAGTTATAACTAATGGAAGTGAGGTATACCTGTATGCGGATGACACTAAGCTGTATAGAAGAGTGAGAAGTAAGGAAGATATGGGTTTGCTTCAAGGAGATGTGGAGGGCATGAAGGGATGGTCTGAGCATTCGTTAATGCCTTTTCATCCAAAAAAATGCAAGTACATGCGGATTGGGACCAGCAAGATAGACAAGGTAGGATACAGTATGTATGAAGCGATGGAGGAAGTGAATGCAGAAAAGGATATAGGAGTAGTGATAGACAATAAGTTAAATTTCTCAGAACATTTAGCGGAAAAGATAAACAAAGCCAATAGAATTGTAGGGCTGATAAGGAGGACATTTGTGTCACTTGACGAAGAAATCTTCAGGAATCTCTATACAGCGCTGGTTAGGCCGCACCTGGAATATGCGAACCAGGTGTGGGCTCCATATATGGTAAAGGATATAGAAGCAGTGGAGAAAGTGCAGAGGAGAGCTAGCAAGCTGGTACCAACGTTGAAGAACGCGGGCTATGAGCAGAGGTTGAGGACACTGGGGCTTCCGACACTGGCATATAGGAGAAAGAGAGGGGATATGATAGAGACTTTTAAGATAGTGTCAGGAAAGTACGATGAGGATGTGTGTGAAGGTATCTTCGTGATGCGGGAGGGAACAAGAACGAGAGGACACTCTAAGAAAATTTACAAAGAAAGAAATAGGCTTGAGAAGGCAAAGAACTCATTTTGTGATAGAGTGGTAAATGAGTGGAACGCACTGCCCCAGTATGTAGTCGATTCCGAATCAATAAGGGAGTTTGAAAGTAATCTTGATAAAGCATGGGGAAGACAAGATTTGAAGTTTGATTATAAAACAAAAATACAGAATAGTAAAAATGTTGCGTCTGAGCGAACTCTAAAGCAGGCAGTATGAAATGGCATTCAGTGAGCCTGATGAAACAAAAGTCATCAGAGACCAAAATATATTTTTCATGGAAACCTCCCCCACGGAAACCCCTCAGATGCTGGATATTGATTTCGGTCCAAAAGACATAGAAGAGGCCATTTCCAACATGCCATCCCACTCGGCACCAGGCCCGGACTCATGGAATTCGATCCTAATGAAAAAATGTAAGGAAAACCTCTCAAAACCCCTGGCTATAATGTGGAGAAGGAGTTTAGACACTGGTGACATACCAGATAGCTTGAAAAATGCAATAATTGCCCCACTGCATAAAGGAGGGAGTAAAGCACTACCAAAAAACTACCGCCCGGTAGCTCTAACCTCTCACATCATTAAAGTTTTCGAGCGAGTCCTGCGAAGCAAAATTTCAACATTCATGGAGGCAAATGAACTACACAACACCGGTCAACATGGGTTTAGAGCGGGAAGATCATGTCTCCCACAACTTTTGGAACACTATGACAATATTCTTAAAGCGCTAGAAGAAAAGAAAAACGTGGATGTCATTTACACCGATTTTGCTAAGGCATTTGATAAATGTGACCATGGTATAATAGCCCACAAACTGAAAGCAAAAGGTATAACTGGGAAAATCGGACGGTGGATATACAATTTCCTCGTAAACCGAAAACAATCGGTAGCAGTAAACCAAGTCACTTCTGAGCCTTCGGATGTCAAAAGCTCAGTGCCCCAAGGAACAGTGTTAGTGCCCCTTCTGTTCCTCATACTAATTTGCGACATAGATACCAACACCAGACACAGTACGGTGTCGTCTTTTGCTGATGACACAAAATTAAGTAAGATAGTAAACACACAAGAGGACACGGGCCGACTGCAGGAAGACATGAATGTAGTGTTCCAGTGGACCAGGGAAAACAACATGCAGTTCAATGAGGAAAAATTCCAATTAATACGGTACGGAGATAATAATGGTGTTAAAGAAATTACAAATTACTTAACAGAATCTAACCACATAATAGAACGGAAAGACAGTGTGAAAGACCTTGGGGTATTAATGTCTGAAAATATGGGTTTCAAAGTACATAACCAGGTCAAAGTGGCGGCTGCGAAACGTCTAACGGGTTGGATTCTGCGTACTTTTAAAACACGCGGTGAATTGCCTATGATAACGCTCTTCAAATCTCTAGTGCTACCGCGGCTTGAATACTGTAGCGTATTAACATCCCCATACAAAGCAGGTGAAATAAATGACGTAGAGAGTGTACAAAGAAATTTCACTTCGCATATAAGTTCGATAAAACATCTACACTATTGGGAGCGTTTAAGAGCACTGAATCTGTACTCACTGGAACGTAGAAGAGAACGTTACCTAATAATATACACATGGAAAATCGCAGAGGGTTTAGTACCAAACCTACATACTCCGATAGTCATGAAATTCAGTGATAGGAGAGGCTGGGAATGCGAAATCCCCCGGATGAATAACAGGGGTGCTATGGGCTCTCTGCGAGAGGGCTGGTTATCACACAGAGGCCCACGTCTCTTCAACAAACTCCCACGGCGAGTAAGAGACATGAGGGACATCTCGTTAGACAACTTCAAGAGAGCCCTAGATGTCGAACTGCAAAAAGTGCCAGACGAGCCCATCCTCGCAAGGGAGCGAGCTGTCGCTTCAAACAGTCTACTGCACCAAATCACCACCCATAACGAGCGGCGTCGCGCTCCTTGGTGCCGCTAGAGGAGCGGCGAACACATCCAAAGGTATCCAAAGGTAAGGTACCGCCGCCGCCAACACCGTGAACGACCGCAGCAGTGCAAGTACTGGTACCGAGCTGGATACACAGGCATAGTTTGCCTTTTTCCAGAGGATCTACTGTAAGAATACTGTAAGTAAAGCGGCCCTCCCTCCTCCCTCTTCCCATGCACATGCGCAACTTTGTACTATGAAGGACGTATAAACCCAGCGTGACCAGCTGGGGGACGCGTGCAAGGGAAGGACTGTGCACTGAAGGACTGCGCACTAGTTGATTTAGTAAGACAACATTCATAGTTTCTAAACTTTACTCATAAAAAATGTCTTTCTTTTTCTAAAGGTTACCTTTTTTAATGACGTTCCCTAGGAACTAAGTAAAGGGTTTCACCCTAGGATGTTTTTTTTTATATATTTGGGTCGCGTTATGCTTTCTCCGGGACCCTCACGGGGGTCTCCGGGGAGCCCTTATATATATAAGGCTCTCACGTCATTGACTACGGAACCATTACTAAATAGTTAGTGTTCCTTCCTTCCCTTTGGGTTGTCAAACCCGTATTATTGACAACGTTTCGCAGATAGCTTCTTCAGGTCACTGTAGAAGCTATCTGCGAAATTTTGTCAATGAAGTGCTCCTCCTCACAAGGTATATAAATTCATTATGTCAACTTTTCAAAGTTATTTCAACACAGTGCGAATAGAAGTTTCCTACTTTGTTTGAGGGAAAGTGGCAAAGTCATCCAGTATCTTTTGGCGCGCCATATATATGAGCGCGAGAGATGCTGCGGCAAAGACGGTATCCATCAGCAGCATAAGGAGGTTTCCAACGTGGACGATCCTCTGTGGGGTCAGCCGGAAGAAAGAGGAACAAGTTGCTCGCTGACGGTCTTCTTGGTTCCAACTCCACTTCTCGTTGCTCTCTGGTCTGATCTTGAAGCTGACTGGTCCAGGGTTTTCAATATCAGACTGGTAGGATGTAGAACAGTGAAGAAGGAAGATGAAAGACAGGCGAATGATGATGTAGAAGAAGAAGATGTCCATGTACTTCACGTCAGAGGAATTTGGCAGCGAAGACACAACCTGAGAGATGACAGGTTTATTTTTAGTTTTTATTCATTACAAAATTTAGTTTGACTACAATATTTCTAAAGTATGCATAGGGGAGATAGAAGGCAGAAAAGACGATGCCAATAATATTTATGTTGGGTGAATTAATTTGTGTCGATACAACAAGGGATAGACGATACTCTTGAAGTACTGCATTGATATATTAAAACTCATGTCGTGAGCCGTAGCATAGTCAGTAGAGGGTCGGCTGCTGATCAAAGGGTCGGCGGATCGAATCCTCACTATCAAAATGTTATTGGTAGATGTCAAGCCCGGGCAACTTGACCTAGCAATTCGTGACAAACACCTAATCTTCATGGAAACCTCATCTCGGGAATTATGGTGTCTGGCAAAAAATAAAAATAAATAAATAAATAAATAAATAAATAAATAAAAGAAAAAAGAACAAGGATAAGGAGGTCGCTATTGAAAAGCTAAATTAAACATACTTTGTGAGTAGGGTATTAAATAATGAGGATTAGATCTCTATCTTCAATATACCTGTCATCTTCCTATATTCCTAGTAAATATTGGTTTAACCTGTTCCCTAAGTAATTTATTTCACATTTTGGGGGAATTCTCTTTTTTTTTTTTATTAACTATTTACTGGTCTAAAAAAATTGACAAATTTTCAGGAGTGCCGGATAAATAAAGGAAGTTTTCTTTATTTGTGTACAGGTCTCCCTCTATTTACGATTTGGTTACGTTCCTAAAAACCTGATCTTAAATAGAAAAATCGTATAGCGAACCCTGAAATTAATGGGGTAAATGAGGATGCATTCTCGGACCAGCCAAAAACCAAACCCAAACACATAAAAACATTGGGGCATTGGATAGTGACGGAGACCTGTACTATAACCCGTTGAGTACCAGGGACGTCCTTTTCATCATATTCTGTTGGTACGATTTTATTCAGCTTAGAAAGTGCCTCTACCAATAATAAGGCTTCAAACTATCTCAGCCAACCCATTTCAACTACCACAGATCCTTCCTAAGCTGCATAATATCGTCTAATCATAGCTAGAATAAAAATAGAACACACGTCGCTGGTACTCAAAGGGATAAATAATAAAGAAATAATGACCTGGGAGAAGAGAGACGCCACCACTATGAGTAGCGACAGCGTGACCATGATGCGATCGGTGAAGTTGTTCAGCGGGAAGCACCAGATCGTACAGCACCCCAGCATCAGAAGCACCAAACACGGCAGCAGCGTCGTCAGCAGGTAGGAGATGTAGCATCTCTCCAGGAGAATCTGAACGCTGATCCAATTGGGGACCTGCTGGCTAGTATCGGTTTCATAGTGCGGGAGGCCGACCATGTACATTCCTATTTTGAGGAGGAAATAATAAACTAAAGAAAGCATATGGTCCTCCCGGGATTAGAACTCGGGACACCACACCCAGAACATAAGCGCCTAGCAAGAAGAACGAAGGCTTTCACACACGAAATCATCTTTATTGGCCAAACATTTCGACATACAGTGGAGCCCCCATCCTAGCTGCTAATCGGTTCCGCAGAAATAGAGCTAGGATTGAAACAGCCAAGATCGGGGCACTGTTCTTATGGGGAAAATTAAATCGGTTCCGTGCTCATGCCAAAATTTGCGTCTTTTTATATTTTTTGCCTACGAAAACGTGTTTAGTACACAAATTAAATTTTATGCATTATACTGTATCATATAATACACCATAGAATAAGTTTTTAATAACTAGAAAAAAAAGGCCCAATATCTAAACAATTACCGCACTTTTTCCCAGTGTTAGGCTATGAAAACATGTTTTTTGTCTAGGCTACATCAAGTTACTGTAGGGTGTCAATCCAGAAAATATGAATTGTGTTATCATTATAGCGCGGCGAAGGCGCGAGCTCTAGGGGGGTCCGGGGGCATGCCCCCCAGATTTTTTTTTTTTAGAATTTAGGTGTCTAAAACAGTATTTCCTGCAATCAAAAATCAATCAAGATGGAAAATATGGAGACCAAAATTGTGTCAATTTAGCCTAGCCTACCCTTTTTTTTTGGGGGGGGGGGGGGGGGAGTTTCTGTTATCGTTATACAAAAAGTTAATTTGCGTTATCACTCAAAAAAACCGCGTCGTTAGGCTAGGCCTAAAAATTTTGCATGATGGAAACAATGCCCCAATCTACAGTATTTATGGTTAGGACTGTCATTTAGCCATGTCTATATTATTATTTACAATGCATAAGATTTAGGCCTAGGCTAGCCTACTTGAATAATTATTATTCAAGTAGCCTAGTCCTAAATCTTATGCATTGTAAATAATAATATAGACATGGCTAAATGACAGTCCTAACCATAAATACTGTAGATTGGGGCATTGTTTCTATCATGCGAAATTTTTAGGCCTAGCCTAGGCCTAGGTTCTAAATTCGTCCAGCCACCCCTCAAGTACCCATTTCGCCCCAAATACATCCAATAAATACATATTATGAGGAAAAGACGTATTATGAGAAGATAAGTGCGTATGGACCAGGAAGTGAAAGAGAGTTAGACGAGGTAGAGGGTTTCTGGGAGGATTTGAGAGATTGTCTACAAGGGTTTGATGAAAATGAAAATGTTATAGTTTTAGGGGACCTAAATGCTAGGGTAGGAAATGAGCCTGTTGAGGGAGTCATCGGTAGTTTTGGTGTGGATGGTGTAAACGAGAGTGGAGAAAGACTGAAAAATGTATGTGAAGAGTGTAGATTGCAAAAAAAGGCGTATACACAAGTACACCTGGCATAGACTTGTGAGGGGAGAGATTGTAGAGAGGGCATTGATGGATTATGTGCTGGTGACAAGGGAAAGATTGTGTAGACTGCTGGATGTGAATGTGATGAGAGGTGAGGCAGAGGGTATGTCAGATCATTACCTGGTGGAGGGAAAGCTAAGAGTTAAGAGTTACAGGAGAATAAGAGACAAGCGTGAAGTAAGAGGTAATAAAAGTTAGTGAGTTAGAGAAGAGTGAAAAAGAGAGGGAGTACAAGGAAAGACTAAATGAAAAGTGGATGGAAGTGAGAGAGATGGAAGAGAGAGAAGTAGAGGTTGAATGGCAACAGTTTAAGGAAGGAGTGAAAGCAAGTGCAGAGGTAGTATGCGGCAAAAGGAAAGTAGGAGGCAGAGGTATCAGGAAGGGAAGCGAGTGGTGGAATGATACGGTGAGAAAGGCAGTTGAGGAGAAGAGAGTGTTTTGAGAGGGTTTTACAGGATGGTAGTGTTGAGGTATGGGAGAGGTACAAGGAGAAAAGGAGAGAGGCAAAACGGAAAATTAGAGAAGCGAAAAAAGATGCAAACGAAAGGTGGGGACAAAGGCTGAGTGAGAATTTTGAAGAACGAAAGAAGATGTTCTGGAAGGAGGTAAATAAAGTAAGGAAAGGAGGACAAAAGAGGGAAGAGTCAGTGAAAGATGAAAATGGAGAATTACTAGTGGAACCAGTTGAAGTGAGGAAAAGATATGCCCAGTATTTTGAATCTTTGTTAAATACAAGAGATGGAAGAGAAGCAGTGATTGAAGCAGAGGTGGATGGAGATAGGTTACCCAGGCCACCCAGGTGGCAGGGAATGAATGAAAGGATTGAGGAAAATGAGGTGAAAGAAGCAGTGAAACAAATGAGAGCGGGAAAAGCAGAAGGTTTGGATGGTATTGCTGTGGAGTGTATAAAGAAGGGTGGAGATGTGATAATAGATTGGTTGGTGAGACTTTTCAATGTGTGCTTTGCTGTGTCAATGGTACCAATAGACTGGAAGAGTGCATGTATTGTGCCGTTGTACAAGGGGAAGGGAGATCGGCAGGAGTGTTCAAGTTATAGAGGTATTAGTTTATTGTCAGTGGTTGGAAAGCTGTATGGCAGGGTGTTGATAGAGAGGATAATAAAGTGTACGGAAGTTGCAATAGGAGAAGAACAGTGCGGTTTTAGGAGGGGAAGAGGGTGCGTGGATCAGATGTTTGCAGTAAGACAATTATGCAAGAAGTATTTAGAGAAGCATAAGGAGATATTTTGGGCTTTTATGGACTTGGAAAAAGCGTATGATCGTGTGGACCGTGAAGCAATGTGGAAGGTGTTAAGGATTTATGAAATAGGAGGAAATTTGTTAGAAGCAGTTAAGAGTTTTTATGAAGGGAGCAGAGCATGTGTGAGAGTAGGAAATGGTGAGTTGAGTGAATGGTTTGAGGTAAAGGTAGGTTTACGACAGGGTTGTGTAATGTCACCATGGCTGTTTAATATGTTTATGGATGGTGTGGTGAGGGAGGTGAAAAGGAGAACTATGGGAAGAGGATTGGGTTTAGTAGGAAAGAATGGTAGAGATTGGGAGTTGAATCAGTTGCTGTTCGCTGATGACACAGCATTGGTGGCGGATTCTGATGAGAAACTGCAGCGGGTAGTCAAAGAGTTTGGTGTGGTTTGTGGAAGGAGGAAACTGAAGGTGAACGTCAATAAAAGTAAAGTAATGGTGTGTAATAGGGGAGAGCATAGGGTGAATCTAGATGTGAGGCTGGATGGGGAAATATTGGAACAAGTAGAGTGTTTTAAATATCTAGGAGGAACGATAAGCAGGAGTGGAGGTATGGAAGTGGAGGTAAAACAGAGAGTGTGTGAAGGAAGGAAGGTTTTCGGAGCAATGGGAAGTATGTGGAAGACGAGAAATCTCGGAGTGAAAGTAAAAAGTGCACTGTATCAAGGAATTGTTGTGCCAACAGTGATGTATGGGGCTGAGACATGGGCTCTGAAGAAAAAGGAGAAAAGAGGGCTGGATGTGATGGAGATGAGCTGCTTGAGGAGTATGTGTGGAGTTACTCGTAGAGACAGATTGAGGAATGAAGAGATACGTAGGAGAGTGGGGCAGCAAGAACATTTGTCAGCCAGAGTGGACAGAAGGGTGCTGAGCTGGTATGGTCATGTCGAACGAATGGGAGATGAAAGGCTTACAAAGAATATGTGAGTCAGGTACAAGGGGAGATAGAAGGGCAGGAAGACCCCCATTGAGATGGAGAGACTGTGTAAGAAAGGCTTTGGATGATAGAGGAATGACTATAGATCAGGCAGGGGAAGTGGTGGTGGACAGGAGTGAATGGAGAATGCTTGTGAATAGTTGAGTGAACACGTGGTCATTTGGAGTAAGGGGTCGGGCGCAAGTTGGACTAGATAATAGTCCATCAGGCGCCTGGCCCGGGGAGACGATTAATATGAAGGGTGTGCCTGGAAGTGTGGTGGGAGGGCTTGTGGCTTTGGCTCCGCTGCATGTCTGCCTGCCGAGATCGGAACCTCTCCGGGTGGTCAGGGGCTGGGGGAGTGCTGGAGCGACCTTGGTAACCCTGGTCTCTGGGTCTTCTCCTGGGTGACCTGGATGTGTGAGAGTTTGTGTTTTTTATCTGTGTTTATTTTTTGTTTTATGTTGTTTTTGTGTTTTCCCTGTTCTTGCTCTGTCTTGAGTCGGCTACCCCCAAAATGGGGATTGGGCCTGAGCATATAGATAGATGAGAAGATTACTTACCACACATATTTTATTATAAATCATTGTCATATTTAGCCTAGCCTAGGCTAACATCGTCTAGGCTAGGCAATTCAATCGCTTTCGTCCGACATGGACTGGTCTTTGCTGTGTTTTGAGCATGAAATTCCTTCATTGCTACCACCAGGCCAACCATCCCTATCACTAGATGTACTAGAGGTTATAATAAACGTGAGAGATAAGGGGTTCAGGGACTTCAGGCACAAAAAGGCTTGCAAACGGTTGTTTTGTCAACACAGATACTAGCTAAACTGCAAGCGTCTGCTTAGTGATGACGTCATACAAAGATGGCGGCATCTTGCGCATTTGACGATCGGATCTCGGATTCACTCGGATTTCGTCTCTAAACGGCAAGCTACTGGCAGATTCTTTCGTTATGTTAAAACAAAATTATTGTTTTTGTTTGTTTTCTAGTTTTATGTCGAGTTTTTCGTTATTTTTGCTATTTTTTCGGGTTTCGGCTGGGATTTTGATGCGAGGAATGAGGCTTTTGGCGCGAGAATTGAAATGGGGAATATTTGGTGTGTGGTGCGAGAATTGAATCAACGAAGACCGGTGTAGCTAGGATGGGGGCTCCACTGTACTAGGTATATTTCATCTACAGTGGATCTATGAAATCCTATTAACCCATTCAGTACCGGTGACATCCTTTTTATTATATTCTGGCATTGATTAGACGATTTCATTCAGCTTAGGAAGGACTCTACCCATGATAATGCCACAGACTATCCCAATTAATTCTTTTAGTCACCATACATCCTTCCTAAGCTTCACCAAATCATCTAAATGTAGCAGAAATCCAATAAAGAAGACGTCGCTGGTACAGGAAGGGTTAAAAACAGAGTATTTTCATTGATCAGAATATACTTGGTGCCGAAACATCACTTACTTGGCCGACTGTACATACCTATTTTGAGATCCCGGCTGCCCTGTACTACAACTCCGCCGGCTTCTTCGATATTGAGTCGCGGCTGACACCCGACTTGTGGCTGCAGCGTCAACTCCATCCCGCACGTCTGGATGTCGAACGGGAAGAGCGAGAAGGAGAAGAGGCAGGAGAAGGTGAAGATGTACTGCTCGTTCAACTGGATGTTAACATGGTGTCCCGGGAGTACGTACGCTGCCGAGGAATGTCATGTTAGACGTATAATGCTTGTATAATGAACTGTTGTGAGGTAGTGAGCTTATATCAATCAATCAATCAATCGATTTTATTTTGTAGATAAACTATATATAAAAAAAATACATTACAATTAACAATTTTTACAGTATATACAGACTATCACAATATATGTACAGTATATATATCATAGTCTTCAGTTATTTTATGATGTTTAGTGGAAAAAGAGAATAGATAGACAAGAAGCTCTGCAACAACCAACTTGCCATAACATTGAATGAAATATATATATACAGTATATATGTTAGTAAAGCCAGGTAATAAATTTTCTTTAATACATACGAGGTTGAAAGAAATGGCAATTTCATGACCTCCTCCGGACTTAACTTCACCTTTGAAAAATCAAACAATGGACAACCCCCCTTCCTCGACATCCTCGTAGCTCTGAACGACCATGGGTTCAAAACTACCGTCTACACTAAACCAACTAACACAGGACAATGCCTCAACGGCGATAGTGAATGCCCCCGCCGTTATCTTTTATCCTCCATCTCCGCTTATATAAGGAGAGCCCTCACACACTGCTCTACCTGGGCCGACACCCACCAGGAACTAGAAAGACTATCCCAAGTTTTAGTGGATAACGGATACTCCAACTCCGACATCTCCAGCACCATCAACCACCATCTTGAAAAATGGTACACCCAAAGCCCTTCCAACATTGACCCCCCCAATGAAATTAAGATCTTCTACCGCAATTTTATGTCCTCTGAACACAAAACTGACGAGGCCGTCTTAAAAGAAATAATCTCCAAGCATGTCCACCCAACCAACCCGGAAAACAAAATCAAATTAATAATTTATTACAAATACCCCAAGACCTCCAACCTCGTTCTCCGCAACAAACCAGCTTCCACCAAGATAAAGAGCCCGATGACCGACGATCACGTCATTTACCAACATACAGTACCTGTAATTATGAGGACTGTGGACCTCATTCCTATATTGGCATGACGCAGACTTGTCTTTCACGTCGGTTAACTCTTCACCTTCAGGCTGGAGCCATCAAAGACCACTATCTCACCCCTAACCACCCCCACCTCACACGCAACGAGTTAGAGAAACACACCACCATACTCGATAAAGAAAGTGACCCAAGGAGATTACCTATACTCGAAGCGTTATATATCCAAGCCTTACATCCTAACATCAACAACCAAACTCTGGACCTTCAGATCCTTCCTTCTGCCAAAAGGCACTATCCTACAGGACCTAACGCCCCCCCCTCGCCCCCCGGTGCCCTTGACGCAGCCCCCCGTGCTACCTCCTTCAGCTTCGTCTTCTGCCGGCGCCACACGTACTACGCAGCTTAGGCCACGCCCCTCGACACGCAGCCAATCAGCTTCGACCCCGCCAACCGACCACCACCTTCCCGCATCCAGTGCGCCTGCGTGAAGCGGATCTCTCTTTTACACTCCTAGAATACCCCTCCACCAATAGCAGACTTTTGCCCCCTGATTTTTGCCTCCTCTGATCCTTCACCCTCTATATATACCCTTCCTGTTTACCTTTTATATCATTCTATCCTTACTTGATAATGCTGGTTGTCCAGTGAAACGCGTCGTATATCCTGTATCATCATGTACATTAATGTAACCCTGTACCACCATGAATTTTGCTAATCTCATTCATCTACTTCCTGCCACCCAGCGAAAACTCATCAGAGACCTGGAAACTTTGAATAATAAAATTTCCAACGCAGAAATTGCCATTTCTTTCAACCTCGTATGTATTAAAGAAAATATATATATATATATAATTATATATATATATACCGGTATACAGTATACAGTATATACAATATATATATATATATATATATATATATATATTCTCTTTTAAACAGACGAGGTTAAAGGCAACAGCAGTTTCAGCATTCAGTATTTTATTGTTACAGCTTTCAATAGTTCTAACAATTTTCCTCTGGGGTTCAGAGATGAGGTACAACAGGTTAGCAAAATTCATGGTGGATCCAACGTTTCACAAGTAAACATCTTGCATCTTCAGGGAATGGGCAGGTAATGATTAGAATAAGGACAAAGCAACATATTTATACAAAATTCGAGGATCAAGAATAGGTAGGTGGGCGGAGCTACTGGGTGTGGGGTGGCTGTTCATTGGTGGAAGGCAGTCTATTCGCGAGACGGGCACTAAATCTTATCGGTGGTTGGTTGTTGGCTGTGGGTGGCTGTGATTGGTTGGTGTTGTCAGTTGTGTGCTGAGCGCGGAAAGGTAAGGGAGGGGGGCACAGGGCGAGAGGAACGAGGGCAGTATGCCTGTAGCGCTTGCCTGAAGGAAGAATTTGAAGGTCTTGTGTTTGGTTGTTGATGCTGGGGTTGAGCGTTTGGATATATAGAGCTTCTAAAATAGCTAGTCTTCTGGGGTCTGATTCTTTGTCGAGTATGGTAGTTTGTTTGTCTAGGTCGGCGCGAGTTAGGGCAAGATGGTGGGGGCTTGATAGTGATCTTTTATAGCGCCAGATTGAAGGTGGAGGGTTAGTCGACGGGAAAGGCGAGTCTGTGTCATTCCAACATAGGATAGGGGTCCACAGTCCCCAGAGGTGCAAATATGCTGGTATATCACATGATCGTCTTTCGGTTGGTTGGTGGAAATGGGGCGGTTACGGAGGACAAGGTTGGAGGTCTTAGGAGATTTGTAGTAAATAATGAGTTTTATTTTATTGTCAGGGTTGGTGGGGAGGACGTTTTTGTGAATTATTTCTTTCATAATGGATTAGTCTGTTGTGTGGTCGGAAGATATGTAGTTTCTGTAGAAAAATGTAATGTCATTGGCCGGGTTGGTGCTAGGGGGGTCTTGTTTGTACCATTTTTCTAGGTGGTGGTTGATGGCATTGGTGACGTCAGTGTTGGAATACCCATTGTTGACTAGGACCTGGGTGAGCCTTTCCAATTCATTGTGTGTGTCATTCCAGGTGGTGCAATGGGTGAGGGCTCTCCTGACATAGGCGGCGTTGGTGGACTGATGGTATCGTTTAGGGCATTCACTTTCCCCATTAAGACATTGGCCATTGTTAGTAGGTTTGGTGTACACTGTAGTTTTGAAGCCGTGGTCGTGGAGGGAGACGTGGAGGGAGACAAGGAGGTCGAGGAAGGGAAAGGGAAATTGGAAAGGCTCACCCCGGTCCTAGTCAACAATGGGTATTCCAACACTGACGTCACCAATGCCATCAACCACCACCTAGAAAAATGGTACAAACAAGACCCCCCTAGCACCAACCCGGCCAATGACATTACATTTTTCTACAGAAACTACATATCTTCCGACCACACAACAGACGAATCCATTATGAAAGAAATAATTCACAAAAACGTCCTCCCCACCAACCCTGACAATAAAATAAAACTCATTATTTACTACAAATCTCCTAAGACCTCCAACCTTGTCCTCCGTAACCGCCCCATTTCCACCAACCAACCGAAAGACGATCATGTGATATACCAGCATATTTGCACCTCTGGGGACTGTGGACCCCTATCCTATGTTGGAATGACACAGACTCGCCTTTCCCGTCGACTAACCCTCCACCTTCAATCTGGCGCTATAAAAGATCACTATCAAGCCCCCCACCATCTTGCCCTAACTCGCGCCGACCTAGACAAACAAACTACCATACTCGACAAAGAATCAGACCCCAGAAGACTAGCTATTTTAGAAGCTCTATATATCCAAACGCTCAACCCCAGCATCAACAACCAAACATCTGCGATGAGAGGACTTGAAGTAAGGAAAGCTATGGGACCGGATGAAGTGTCTGCCTGGGTTTTAAAGGAGTGTGCAGAGCAATTAGTGGAGCCAGTGAGGGACATAATTCAAGCTTCCTTAGATAAAGGACAGGTTCCTGTTGAATGGAAAAGAGCTAATATCATTCCGATATACAAGAATGGAAACCCTGAGGACCCTCTAAACTATAGACCAGTTTCACTTACTAGTATTGTATGCAAGATTTGTGAAAAGTTAATTAGGAAGAGATGGATGAAAATGTTGGAGAGAAAGAAGATAATAACCCCAAAGCAATTTGGATTCAGAGAAGGGACATCTTGTGTTACCAGTTTGCTATGTTATTACAGTAGGGTGATAGATGTACTCCAAGAGAGAGGCGGATGGGTGGACTGCGTCTACTTAGACCTTTCCAAAGCATTCGATAAGGTACCACATAAGAGATTGTTATCTAAGCTTGAGATGCTAGGATGTGTCAGGGGGAGTTTGCTGAAATGGATGGAGAGCTATTTAACAGATAGGGAAATGAGGACCAACATTAGAGGAACTTATTCATCGTGGCGGAAAGTTGAGAGTGGTGTGCCGCAGGGATCTGTGTTGGCACCTCTCATGTTCCTTATGTACGTGAATGACCTGCCGATAGGCATAAACTCTTACATGTCAATGTTTGCAGATGACGTAAAAATTATGAGACAAATAACAAATAAAAGTAGTTGTGAGGAGCTGCAAGGGGATTTAGATAAAATATACGAATGGAGCACCAAGTGGAAAATGAAATTTAATATAAGTAAATGCCATGTGTTAAATATGGGAAGAAGTGTGAATAGACCAAATTGGGAGTACAGGATGGGAGATAATATAATTAGCAAGGCCGAAAAAGAAAAAGATTTAGGGTTGATTATACAAGATAATTTGTCGCCAGAGAAACATATTAACAAGCTCTTTAGCGGAATGTATGCAATGGCCGGGAATATGAAAGTTGCTCTGAACTACTTGGATGAGACCATGGTAGCGAAAATTATGAAGAGTATGATTAGACCAAGATTGGAGTATGCAGCAGTGGTGTGGTCCCCGCATCTAAAGAAGCATGTTCACAAGTTAGAAAGAATCCAGAGAGCAGTCACTAGATTGGTTCCAAGTCTCAGAGAACTGCCATATGAAGGGAGGCTAGACAAATTAAATCTACCGAGTCTAAAAGAGAGGAGAGAGAGGGGAGACATGATAATGATGTACAAATGTACCCGGGGGCTGGAGAGGCTGGATAGGGAGGATATATTAATTATGGATACAGGAATAACTAGAGGCCACAGCTACAAAGTAAAAAGACCTACCTGCAAGAACGATATCAGGAAGTTTAGCTTCCCCTATAGATGTATTGACAAATGGAATGGGCTGGAGGAGGAGGTGGTAGGGGCAAGGAACATCCATATTTTCAAGAAAAAATTGGATAAAAAGTAGACCGAGAGACGGGACAACACGAGCTTAGCTCAACTCCTGTAAACTACAATTAGGTAAATACAAGACCTTCAAATTCTTCCTTCAGGCAAGCGCTA
Organism: Paralithodes platypus; assembly: GCA_032716605.1. Lineage (NCBI taxonomy): Eukaryota > Metazoa > Arthropoda > Malacostraca > Decapoda > Lithodidae > Paralithodes > Paralithodes platypus. The sequence continues at coordinate 55,117,147 of CM064503.1, read as the reverse complement.
CAGGCATACTGCCCTCGTTCCTCTCGCCCTGTGCCCCCCCTCCCTTACCTTTCCGCGCTCAGCACACAACTGACAACACCAACCAATCACAGCCACCCACAGCCAACAACCAACCACCGATAAGATTTAGTGCCCGTCTCGCGAATAGACTGCCTTCCACCAATGAACAGCCACCCCACACCCAGTAGCTCCGCCCACCTACCTATTCTTGATCCTCGAATTTTGTATAAATATGTTGCTTTGTCCTTATTCTAATCATTACCTGCCCATTCCCTGAAGATGCAAGATGTTTACTTGTGAAACGTTGGATCCACCATGAATTTTGCTAACCTGTTGTACCTCATCTCTGAACCCCAGAGGAAAATTGTTAGAACTATTGAAAGCTGTAACAATAAAATACTGAATGCTGAAACTGCTGTTGCCTTTAACCTCGTCTGTTTAAAAGAGAATCTATTACCTGGCTATACTAACATATATATATATATATATATATATATATATATATATATATATATATACAGTATATATATATATATATATATATATATATATATATACAATATATATATAAGAATTATATATATATATATATATATATATATATATATATATATATATATATATATATATATATATATATATATATGTATATATATATATATAAAAGAGTATATACCTTCATAACTGCCCAGGACTTGTTTTATGCCAAGAGCAAGTGGAGTAGCAAGAAGCTTCTTATCCGTCTCGGCTTCTGTGACTCCAATAATGCTCTCATAACGGGCGTTTGGAAATAGTATACTGGGTTTCCAGAACTTTTCTCGTAGTAAGTTGGGAATTTTCTTGGTGGAGATGAGATAAGTGAAGTTGATTCTTGGGTCGCGCCAGGACAGGGATATGTTCAGCGTTGCCCGGATCTCGTTTCTGTCCAGCATGATATCGTCCACCCTGACGAGACTGATAGAGAGGTTGACCAGCGGAGTTATATTAAAACAGGGTAGTGACACGTCCATCATGGGTGGAAAGAGGGCTACCACACAATGTGCCCCCTCATCCGACCTGTCGGAACACTGAGCCTGGTCGTCGCAGTGTTCCTTTAGTGGGATGCAGCTTCCGTCATCGCAGGTGAATTGGTCCTCTTCACACAACTTTTCGATACTCCTGTCACTAAACTTTTCCAAAAATATCGGCCAATGATTTTGCCTGTCTGAAGAGAGGCATATTTATCTTGGTTACCGTCAGTTTTTTGAACTAGACACATCTGTGACTTCTCACCGTAAGTGACAACAGTACATGGGCTTTCAAAGGTAAGGGTAACTCCTTGATGGCTGAGTAATACTGGTTTGGTTTCACGTACATGGAATATGAAGGTTATAATTACATCACTCTTAAGTTGAAGAGTTAAGTCAAGGGGCAAAAGGCAGGCTACATTATTAATATATGTGCTACACTTTTGAGCACCTGGGACTATGTATCCAGTGCCCACGGAGGTAAGCACAGAACAAAGCTTATTTGGTTGTACTGGTTCCACAAAAATATTAGCATGTACATTTCTGAGATACTTATAATATTGTGTGTCATTTTCTGATGGCACCCTGCTCCGAAGGCTTTTACAATAATCGATTGCTCCCTGGAAGTCTCGTTTGACTTCGAAGATTGCTAGTTTTTCTAGGGTAGTTTCGCACATCTCCTGAAGAGCCTCTTGCGTCCTGATGACCGACGATGTTGAGATGATTTCGATAGGAATAAAATAGTTGACTCTCGTTGGTCCGCAGAGGGCCAATTTCTGTTCCTCTTCGGGTGTTAGCTTTCCCAAAACCAACAGCACGTCCCAAATTATCCCCGAAAAGGAGTTCTGATAGACATGGGAGCCGAGTTTTAGAATAGTCAAGGTACTCTTGTACGTGGGCTTCTCGGCAAGAGATGTGGTTCCGTTGAGTGTTATGCGGGTGCCGTTGGTGAGAATCGTAGCATACGTGTCCTGCACATTAACACACAGGTGGGTTCGCACTCCAGCCTCCACTCGCAGCTCTTTTATCCAACTTAAGCAGCCCCGTTCGGTGCACACAACCATGTACGTTTCGTAAACTAAAAAGGAAAACTAAATAAAGAAAAGTAGTTAAACCCTTGGCAAGATATATTTATAATTTATGTTATATTTTAGTTATAGCTAAGGTAAGCAACAAAATGTTGCCAACCTAAATAATTAAGTGAATTCATGAACATTTCAAAATCTTTTTGTGATCTAATAATAAAAAAATAAACATATAATATTTTAGTTAACCCATACAGTACCTCTGATGTCTTTTATATTTTGCTTACCTACATTTGGACAATGTGGTAGCTAAGCGTAATTAATTGAGATAATCTGTAGCCTTTTAATTCCCCCCCCCCCCCCCCCCAGAGGTGGAGGTGCAGGGTGTCAAACAAATGCCGAGTCCTTTCTTTTTAGTCTTTAATATATGTCGAGGTAGAATTGGGGTTTATAGTTCCAATTATGTCTTTGGAAGTGATAAAGTGGCCAAAAACAATGCTATTTCCTTCATTTCTTTTTTCACCAACCAACTTTACTTCTAAACTCAATGAATGAAATCAACAAATACATGTGGCACTCCAAGGACTCGAACCTAGGATACTCACACCGAAATTCCTGTGTTATGGTTTAGAACTTTAGATGCTATGTTCTGGGTGTGGTGTCCCGAGTTCAAATCCCGGGAGAACCATATGCTTTCACTAGTTTATTCAAGTGCATTGGTGTTTGTAATTGATGATTAATGTTAAGAATGGGGTGTTACTTAATCATGTCATGTTATTTTTTGCGTATTCCTTCTCAATTTGATTATAGTCTTCAAACAAAATGGCTCCGATTTGACATTCTGTGGAGATGGCCTACTGAGGGTACCCACATGGAGGATCCTAGAGGTGCAGGAAAGTTGGTCAGTGGGTCAGTCAGTGAATTAGCCAGTCAGTAATTCAGTGAGTTCGTCAGCCAATCGGTCAGTTAGTCAGTCAGTGAAGCAGCCAGTCAGTCAGTGTATTAACCAGTCAACCAGTTAGTCAGTCAGTAAGTTCGTCAGTCAATCAGTCAGTCAGTGTATTAGCCAGTCAGTTATACATTCAGTCAGTCAATCAGTCAACTAATCAATCGCTAGACTTACAGCTAATACCCAAGCCGCCAAAGGGAGTCCATAGTTCCAGGAGCGTAGAGAAGGGCTCGATGATGTACCTCCACAGGAACAGGCACACCGTTAACTCCTCCAGCGGCAGCGTCGTGGCGTACGTAAACTTCACCTTTAACGGGAGAATTATATATATATATATATTTTATTATTATTAGTATTATTGTCTTGTGGCTATTTTTTAGTCAGTATAACAGTCTACAGGATAATACACCCATAGATCAATCCACGTGTTTGTATAGATAATGACCAACTTGAAATATTAGGGCCGGAGATAGTATATAAGTCTACGGGAGAACACACCCAGAGATCAATCCACGTGTTTGTATAGATAATGACCAACTTAACCCTTTCCCTGCGGGAGACGTTCACGAATGCCATGGCAATTTACAGGCTCTTAAAGCCTCTTAAAGCCTCTTAAAGCCTGTAGAATCGAGTGCGAGGGAGTGGGAGTGCGACAGGCCACACGTCCTTCTCTCAGCCAGGCAGCCGCGGCAATGTGGGCTCTGAGTCAGAGTCTCGCGATATATGCAGTGCTGCTAAAGGCAAATGTAGTGCGACATTAGCGATAATTGCTCATTTTAGCGAATGTCTATGGTAGCGCTGCGGGTGAACCCCGCGAGCTACGAAGCTCGTTTTGGAGTAATTTTGAAGCTATATTCTTCTAGTTTTCGGCTGAATACATTTAATTTCATTCAGACACTTGCCTAATCAATCAGGAGTGCCTGAATGAGCCCTAATATGGCGGAAATAGGCGGAAATATGTCCGCAGCCAAAGTGTTAAACAGTATAACAGTCTACGGTATAATACACCCATAGATCAATCCACGCGTTTGTATAGATAATGACGAACTTAAAATATTAGGGCCGGAGATAGTATATAAGTCTACGGGATAATACACCCAGAAATCAATCTATGTGTTTATTTTGATAATGGCCAACTTGTGATGTTGGGTCCCGTAATATTATATCAGTACTACACCCATAGATCAATCCACGTATTTGTGTAGATAATAACCAACGTAATAGGTAGGTCCGGTATTGTTGGTATGGGAATTAATTGAATTGAGTTGGTTGTCATGATATTGGTACGGTCAATCGAACCTAGGGGTGTATAGTATGTATGTTATGTATATTTCATTATGTATTATGATGTGTTTGACTGTGTTATGTTAGGTCAATTACTTACACACACACACACACACACACACACAAATTGGGAAGAACTTGAACCCGGAACAGGAGAGAAAAGTTGGGGCTATGAATTTTTAAGTATGGCCATGGAAAATTCTATATACCAACATGTAAAAGAGAAAACAAGAATAAGGGGAAGTGATCAACCAGCTAGATTGGACCTTCTCTTCACAAGAAGGGAGGAGGAGGTTCAAAGTATTCAGCCCACTAGGAAAAAGCGACCATGCAGTTCTCGACATAGACCTACTATTGAAGCATAAACTACCCAAGGAAAGGGAAAAGCACAAGGAAAGTCACTGGATGTATTCCAGAACCGATTTCGCAGGACTACAGGATTTTTTCAAGTCACAAAATTGGGATCAAGTGTTATCTGAAAGTGAGGTAGACAAAAAACTCAAGGCATTCATGGAGATCTATGATACTGGTATAAAAACTTTTGTCCCAAAGTACATTAATAACAGAAAAAAAGGAAATCGCAAAGAATGGTTTAATCGCGAATGTAGGCAAGCACAGGAAGCAAAAAACAAAGCCTGGAAAAAGATGAGAAACTGGGATTCAGAAGAAAACAGGCAAAAGTATAAAGAGGAGAGAAACAAATACAGTACACAGAAATGAGGAGGAGGTCAGAGGCAAACTATGAGAAAGGGATAGTGGAGAACTATGAAAAGAATAAAAAAAAAAAAATTCAAGTTTGTAAACGGCAAAAGGAAGTTAAAAGCCACAATCTTAAAAATTAAAAGTGGAAACAGAATCATAGAAGATGATACAGAAATTGCGGAAGAACTAAATCGAAATTTTGCATCAGTATTTACAAAAGAAGGAGAATTCATTGCACCAGAAAACAATGAGATAGGTATAGAGGAAATTCTTACAGTTTCTTACAGTAGATCCTCTGGAAAAAGGCAAACTATGCCTGTGTATCCAGCTCAGTACCAGTGCTTGCACTGCTGCGGTCGTTCACGGTGTTGGCGGCGGCGGTAGCAGACGCAACATTTTTACTATTCTGTATTTTTGTTTTATAATCAAACTTCAAATCTTGTCTTCCCCATGCTTTATCAAGATTACTTTCAAACTCCCTTATTGATTCGGAATCGACTACATACTGGGGCAGTGCGTTCCACTCATTTACCACTCTATCACAAAATGAGTTCTTCGCCTTCTCAAGCCTATTTCTTTCTTTGTAAATTTTCTTAGAGTGTCCTCTCGTTCTTGTTCCCTCCCGCATCAAGAAGATACCTTCACACACATCCTCATCGTACTTTCCTGACACTATCTTAAAAGTCTCTATCATATCCCCTCTCTTTCTCCTATATGCCAGTGTCGGAAGTCCCAGTGTCCTCAACCTCTGCTCATAGCCCGCGTTCTTCAACGTTGGTACCAGCTTGCTAGCTCTTCTCTGCACTTTCTCCACTGCTTCTATATCCTTTACCATATATGGAGCCCACACCTGGTTTGCATATTCCAGGTGTGGCCTAACCAGCGCTGTATATAGATTCCTGAAGATTTCTTCGTCAAGTGACACAAATGTCCTCCTTATCAGCCCTACAATTCTATTGGCTTTGTTTATCTTTTCCGCTAAATGTTCTGAGAAATTTAACTTATTATCTATCACTACTCCTATATCCTTTTCTGCACTCACTTCCTCCATCGCTTCATACATACTGTATCCTACCTTGTCTATCTTGCTGGTCCCAATCCGCATGTACTTGCATTTTTTTGGATGAAAAGGCATTAACCAATGCTCAGACCATCCCTTCATGCCCTCCACATCTCCTTGAAGCAAACCCATATCTTCCTTACTCCTCACTCTTCTATACAGTTTAGTGTCATCCGCATACAGGTATACCTCACTTCCATTAGTTATAACTTCAGGCAAGTCGTTGATAAATATAACGAACAGCAATGGTCCCAACACAGATCCCTGAGGTACCCCACTTGTAATTTCCCTCCACCCCGAGCCTATTCCATTCACCAATACCCTCTGTCTCCGATCTTTCAGGAAGGCTTCTATCCATTTCACACATTTCTCCCCTATATTATAGCTTCTAACTTTCTCTATTAACCTTTTATGTGGGACCTTATCGAAGGCCTTCATAAAATCGCAATATACCACGTCTATTACATCACCATCTTCTAGAATTTGCATCCAATCATCTACCACCTTAATTAGCTGTAGTACCGTCGACCTCCCCGGCAAGAATCCGAACTGTCTCCCACTGAAAAGTTGGTTTGACTTCATATGATCCATTATTCCTTCTCTAATTACCGTTTCCATTAGTTTACACACAACACTTGTCAAACTGACTGGTCTATAATTCCCTGGGTCATTTCTCTTTCCCTTCTTAAATATAGCTGTTATGTTCGCCTCTCTCCAGTCCATCGGGATTTGTCCTGTATTAAACTATACCTCAAATAACATTTTCAATGGCTCTACTAACATCTCCCCTCCTTCCTTTATGATTCTTGGGTGTATCCCATCCGGTCCCGGTGACTTACTTCTATTCATTTTTTCTATAGCCCTTCTTATTCTAGCATGGGAAAACTCTACTAGTTCTAGTGCCGGTGCCTGTTTGATGGGAATAGTAGGCACTGCATCCTCCGACTCCACTGTTAGTACCCCCCCAAAGTATTTCCCCAGCACCTCTGCTTTCTCCTTATCAGTCTCCGCTCTACTCCCATCATTCAACCCCCCCACCAGCTCTGGGATCCCTACTCTTCTTGTTAATTTTTCCTGAATGTACTTCCAGAATATTTTTGGATTATCCTTCACATTTCTAGCTATCTCTCTCTCCCTCTCCTTCACCCCCCTCCTTGTTTCCCACCTTATTTTATTGTTTATTTGTCTGCGTTCCAGATCCACTTCCTTAGCCTCTATACTAGACCCCCTGTTCTTTTTTAACAATTTTAATCTTTCCCACAATCGTTTCTTTCTTCTAATCAATATCCAAAGCTTTCTTTTCATTGGCAATTCTGGGTTAGTTCTTTTCCTCAATTTTGTTTTATCCTTATATTCCCTTACTGGTACACTTTTGGATACAGCATTCTCCAGTTTGACTCTAATTTTCCTCCACATTCCTTCAGCGTCTTCACCGTTCAAATATTCCCCCCAGTCAATGTCCAAACACCGTCTCAGCAGCTCATAATCTGCTCTATCATACATGTATATTTTTCTATTGCTTTTATTATCCCTCTCCGATTTAATGTTACAACTAAAGCTTATACAGGCATGGTCACTACGACCTATAGGGCTATCCACATTAACATGTTCCACTATATCCTCTTCATTGCTAAAAATCAAATCAAGTACACTCCCCTGCGTCCCATCTCTATATCTTGTCATCTCTACAATATGTTGCGTTAAAAAACAATCTCTCACTTTCTCTATAAACTTATTTTCCAGGCTACCCTGTCCCGCTGGAGTAGTACAATTTGCCCAGTTGATCCTTGGCAAATTGAAATCTCCAATCAAAATTTTATATTTGTTCTCTCTATTATCTATCTCCTCCATTGTTTTCAGTAGGTTATCATCCTCTCCCCTGCTATTATTTGGGCTTCTATATATAGAGGCAATTAGAATTGATCCTCTTACACATTTTACTTCAATACACAAATACTCACAATACTGCTGTCTCATATCCACCTCATTAACCTTGAGCTCTTTTCTTACATAAATAAACAGTCCTCTTCCAACCTCTGCTCTAATAGCATTTCTCTCATATAACTCAAAACCCTCCAAACTATATTCCACCAGTTCCCTCTCAATTCTAACATTTTTTGGTCTTACTTCCTGTAGGGCTATGATATCAGGTTTTTCCTCTTCATCCTGCAACCTACATATCAGTTCTCTTTTCTTGTCCTGAGTAAACACATCCACATTACTAAACATAATCCTTAATCCATCTACCATTCCTCCAGCAATTACACCATCCCGCTCCTCCAGTCCGTACCCTACTCCCCTGTTAGCACTACTGGGTCTGACTCTTTGTCTCCTGTCTCTCCCTGTGACACCTCCACCCCGTTCTCCTCCTCCGTCACAACTCTCATCACATTCTCTCCCCTCCCTGATCTCCCCCTCCTTTCTACTCTTATAAACCACTTCCTCACTTTTCCGTCCCTCACTCTCCAGTAAAAATTTCTCTTTTCCTCCTCATCCAACTTTCCATTATTTTCATCAGCCTTTTCTTGTAATTCCTTAATTTTTTTCCTTTGTTCTATACTCAAATCCTTCTTTAGTCTTATGTGTTTCAGTTTATCATTTGTATTTAGCCTCCAACTAAAATTTGTCACAGTCTCCGCCACTAACCTAGTTTTAAACTGTACCCTTATAGGTCTCATCTCTCCCCTTTTATATCTACCTATCCTACTGATCTCCTCCACCTGCCCTTCCCATCCATATTCGTCCTCATCCACACCTTTCAAGACCTCCTTCACTGTCTCCATATCCCTCACTTTTCTCACTCCATTATCATTCATATGAGTCTCTATATCTCCATACAAGATTACACCCCTATCCCTGTCCATGGCCTCCCTCACGACACTCTCCTTGTTCTTCATGACCCCTACAACTGCACTCTCAAAACTTTGTTTGGTCATATTCATTTCTTCCTTTTGCTCTTTCATAATATCCTCCAAATCCTTGACTTTTTGTTTACCTACCACCGTCCATGCAGTCGACTCCTTTACTTCCGTGAAACGTCCTTCGTATTCCTTCAGCTGCTCCTTCAATGCCATATTCTCTGCTCCCAGTTCATCTACCCTTTTCAATAACATCTCTAGGCTCTCATTAACTGCCAAAAAGGCCTGCATTCACTTCCTTCGCTAGGCCTATTCCCTTCCCCACCTATCACCACACATTACACACAGTGCCTTAACTTTCTCACCAATATCCCCCTTCCATTTCTCCGTATCACTCATCCACTTTTCCAAATCCTTCACAACAATACTAACCTCTTCTAACTTCTTATCTGTGCTCTTAAATCCCCGAAAACGTTGTAACCTTCCTTCCGACTCCGTCATACCCGAAATTCCCTCTGCCATGTTTGTTTACAAACTCAACAACTCACAACCCTACCGCTGTCCCGTCACTACACACTCTTATTACACTATATATCACCCCTCCACCACACCAATATATCCTCCAAACCTTCACTAAATCCTTCCTCTTCTTGTTAGCCCCGTATGTACTCGATATCCTTGAATTAATTGACTATTCCCATAACATATGCCGGAGCCTCAAACTTGCGTCCGCCTTCCGCCATGGTGTGCCGGAAGTCACATTTAACAGAGAAGAGCTCATAGACAAAATGAGTAAGGTGGATCCAAACAAAGCCGCCGGACCGGACGGAGTATCAGGCTGGATTATTAAAGAAAATGCCAAGGAACTGAGTATACCAATATACAGTATGATATAATGACCAAATCATTGGACACGGGGATAGTACAGTACCTACAGAATGGAAAACGGCAAATGTTATTCCTATATTAAGGGAGGAAGCAGAGATAAACCACTGAATTATAGACCTGTATCACTATTGAGCATCCTCATGAAGATTCTGGAAGGATTAATAAGGGACAAATGGGTGAACTACCTGGAATCCAAAAGATTAATTACTGACCGACAATTTGGATTCAGAGGAGGCCGATCATGTGTAAGCAACTTGTTGAGTTTTTACTCTAGAGTAATAAACACAGTGGACCAGAGGGAAGGATGGGTAGACTGTGCCTACCTAGACTTTATAAAGGCATTTGACAAAGTTCCACACAAGAGATTGCTGTGGAAATTAAAACATGAGGGTAAAGTAGGAGACAAACTGCTGAAATGGATGAAGAGCTACCTTAGCGAAAGACAGATGAGAACAACAGTAAGGGGGAAATCGTCAAACTGGACTCAAATTACGAGTGGAGTACCACAAGTCCTAGCCCCAATCATGTTTTTAATATTTGTAAATGACTTACCTGAGGGACTAACAAGCTATATGAGCATGTTTGCGGACGATGCTAAGCTGCTTAAAACGATCAGAACCCAGGAGGATTGCCTTGAACTCCAATCAGATTTGCAAAAGATCCATGAATGGAGCATCAAATGGAATATGGAGTTCAATGCAGGAAAATGTAAGACTCTAGAAATGGGTAAAAGCAAGAAAAGATTATAAACTAGGAAACGAAGTGATTCCCAAAGCAGAAAAAGAAAAAGACTTGGGGATAGAATTTAAGGATAACATGTCTCCGGAAAGCCACGTAAATAAGATAGTGAGAGAATCACTAGCACTATTGGCAAATATCAGGATGTCTTTCAATTATCTTAATGAAAACACCATGAAACAAATAATAACGGCAATAATAAGACCCAGGATGGAATATGCATCTGTAGTGTGGTCCCCTCACATGAAGAAACATATCCACAAAATTGAAAGGGTACAGAGAGCAGCTACGAGGATGATCCCAGGTTTGGAAAATTTGGAGTACCAAGAGAGGCTCGAGAGATTGAATCTACCTACACTGGAACAGAGAAGGAGACGAGGACAGCAAATTCAGATATACAAATGTGTTAGAGGTATTGACTAAATCGACCAAGAAAACTTCATAGAGAGGGATGGAGGTGAGAGAACAAGAGGTCACAGCTACAAACTGAAAGTGCCTAATAGTAAATCCGATCTGAAAAGTAAAAGATTTCCTACCAACTCGATTAGTGGGTGGAACAAATTGCCAGCCGAAGTAGTGTCTGCACCATCAGTGCATAGTTTCAAAGCACGGTATGACAAACATATCTTAGGAGGCGGGAATTAACGAGCATGCTCACTCCCGCAAATACAACTAGTGTAAGTACACACACATATCTTAATAAATAAAGGTCAATGTTTGTCAGTTACCCGACCTTTGTTACTAAACTCTTCCCACAGTTTTGGTGCCAGGTGGGAGTGTGGGGCACCGTTGGAAAGCCCAGGCTTTGGAGATGGTTTTAGGCGAGTTTAGTGGAAATCAGAGACACTTTTGTTTAATAACATTTTCGGCAGAACTTATGTAGTATACGGGAGCGAAAAAAAATGCGAAAAAAATGTCCGTTTGGGGCAGAAGGAGGCCTCCGATCGAAAAGGTGTATGGAACGAAAGTTGTTCGCAGCTCCCCAAAATGGGGGTACGGATGAGGTCAGATCCAAAATCGGAGGGCATTTAGCGGCCGAAATCGAGGTCGCCGTTTAATGAGGCACAGGGAGGTCGAGGCCGGTGATTATAAATAATAATAATAATAAGCATGTTACTTATTTCTCATAAGCGCCAATTTTTCCGAAGAATTCACTAGCGCTCGAAAAGAGAAAGAAAAAAGAAAAAAAATCAATGCATCAAAAGAAGGCTCATATACAACACACATTTAACAATCACCAGCAGTGGCAAAATAGCCTAAACTCTATAGCCATCTGTCATGACACCTCTCTCAAGATCATAGCTTCTCTCAAAGAGAAAAGTCTTAAGTTGTCTCTTGAAGCATTCAACAGAACTCAGTTGTCTCATGGACAGCGGCAACCTGTTATACAACCTCGGAGCCATGTAGGAAAATGACCTCTCAAAGAAAGAAGACTGCTGGAAAGCCCTTGGTTCATCAAGACGAAAAGGGTCATTGTCATGACACACAACTACACCATGGTGTGCCGGTGGGCGCCTGAGCAGCTCCGCAAGGTACCTAGGCTCACCAAATTTGAGAACCTTAAAAGTCACCAAACACAACTTAAATTCTATTCTTGCTCTTACTGGCAGCCAGTGCAGTTCTATGTGAAGAGATGTAGTAGGAGTTCTAGGTGGAACACCAAAAATTAGTCTTGCGGCCCTGTTAAGAACAGACTGAACTTTCTTCAAAATATAATTTGGAAGACCCACCAACAGGGCATTGCAATAATCAACACGAGAGAAGACCAATGAGTGAACCAACGTCAGGAGGCAACGTCTGGTTATAAACGGCTTCACCAAATAGAGATTTCTGATGTGCAAGTAACAACTTTTAACTATCTGGTTTACATGCTCTTTGAAATCTAATCGGGAGTTCACATATACACCCAGATTTCGAACAGAGTTGGCCGGTCGCAGCTGAGATCCACCCACATTGATGGAGAGGGCACCTACCATATCATCAGCTCTTCTATTTCCTCGGATGATGAGAATATCAGTTTTACCATCATTTAGTTTAAGTTTTCTCGCTCTCATCCACTTCTTGATATCAGACATCAACAATTCCATCTTACTCCATATATCAACTATATTTGTGATTCTCACATAAATCTGGGTGTCATCTGCATAAAAGTGAAAGGTGACATTATGTGCACGAAGCAGAAGAGACAAACTGCTAATATAAATTATAAATAGGATAGGACCCAAAACTGATCCCTGCGGAACACCATACTGCAGGGGTGTCGAGTCCGAGACCACTTGATTTACCATCACACTCTGGGATCTACCTGACAAGTACGACCCAAGAAGCAAGAGAGCGGAGTCACGCACACCACAATCATAAAGATCACTCAATAACAACTCGTGATCCACTGTGTCAAAATCCGCAGAGAGATCAAGCAAGACCAATAGTGAGGCCACACCATTGCAAATGTTCTCAACTAGATCATTATGTACTCTAATCAATGCTGTTTCAGTTGAATGATGCTGTCGGTAAGCAGACTGAAAAATTGGGATAGTTTCATTCTGCTGAAGTAGTGGTTGTAATTGGTCAAGTATTGCACGCTCTAATTTCTTTGATATGAAGGACAGGTTGGAGACAGGACGATAGTTCAACATGTTCTCAACATCAAGTCCAGGTTTCTTTAGAGTAGGTCGGAGTAGTGCATGCTTTTCAGAATGTGGGAAGCTACCTTCAGAGAAGCACTTATTAATTATTTTGGAAATAAACTCAACTGTGTGATCATAGACTCTTGGTAGCTTGGAAACATTTATGGGATCCAACGGGCAAAATGTTTTATTGAGGTTTCTTATGTAGGACGAGATCATGTCCACCTCTACTGAGTGAAAGGATGAGAGGACATTATTAGGAATGTGTCGGGGTTGGAGTACAACTGAAAGTTCTTCACCAACAGAAGCATCATCCAATTCCTGTCTTATGCGAGTTATCTTGCCAGCAAAAAATGCCACAAAGTTGGCAGCCAACTCGGCATCAGGTACAGAAGGTCTTAAGCTGACTCTTGTTTTTCCAAGTAAACGGTTTACAATTGAAGCCAACCTCCTCTGGTCGTTACCACACGAGTCAACTTTTCCCTGATAATACACTTTCTTTTCATCTTTGATTTTGTAGACCACAGCTCTTCTGGCTGACAGGTATTGCAACCATGTAGAGTCTGTTTTATTTTTCCGCCATTCACGTTCAGCTCTTCTACGCGCTCTTCTAAGAAATTTAACTCGAGTACTATACCAGGGCGAATCATCTCGTACTATGATTTTCTTCTCTACTTCTGGACAGTGATGATCGAACACTAATTTAAGTGCATTTCCATGTACCTCCACCAGCTCATCTGAAGTAAGGTTGGAAGTATCAATACTTCCCAAGTACTGTTTTACTTCACTGCTAGCCAAATTTAGGTCTGCATTTTTATAATTTCTATTATGGTAGTTGTAGTATTGTGATGATTGTGGTAGTAGTGATTGATGATGGTGATTATGGTAGTAGTAGTGATGGTGATTATGGTGATTACCCGGGCAACGCCGGGTACCCCTGCTAGTATATATATATATATATATACAGTACCAATAATTTCAGTAAACATAGCCCATAACACTATAATTTATAAATGTTTGGATAACCTTTAATTCAGTCATATAGATTAATATCATCTCTCAGGTACAGTCGGTCACATTAAATTGTACATAAAAGGAAAATATTATGGACAACTTACAAGAATAATTGGCCATACAACTGCTAATTTAGGGTCGGTCACTTCGTATCTAACGAAGTGTGCTTATTACTGACGATGCAGTGGGATAACTGCTAATCGATCATCCCCCACACGTGTCTAGTAATTAAAAATCTATCTCTGGTTGATGTAATAAGTTCTACCAAAGGATCGTTAGATTAGAACTCCGTAACTACTGTTTGTTATTTCGGAAATAATGTGAATTAATAACTTAATTAATCACAGGTAAGCTTCCAGAAATTAAAAAACAAAATATATAATCTTTTAGGTTATAACCTTTTATAAAAACTACCCCTCATCTTTCTGACCGTCCACCGATCTCGTGACGTCATGGCCTGGGTTATAAAAACTGCTCCATACGGGTCAGCGTCCTCTTTTTCACGTGTGACCACACAGAAAGGACTGCTCCTACCTCGACCTTCGGTACCAGTAGGTAAGTAACTTCTACATCAATGGAAAGCTAACTGAAGGTAGAGATGTCTATAAAAGTGGATCTCTCAGCCCTTTTTTTGGTGTGGCTCACACAGTGTAAATAGACCGAAAAGCTACTGTAAAGTTTATACCTTTTCTCTCGTACCATGCCGCAACGAGGTTGCATTAAATACTTGATGCTTTCGTATTCTCAAACCCTTGGAATAAATTCTAAGGCGAGTCTTCATTTTATTAGTTTCGACCTAACCCTGTCTCATATAGGGAAATATATACATATACATATATATACGTCCCTCTTTATTACGAGATAACCTAGGGAGGTGGAGAACTGACTCGGGAACGAATTGACTTCCCCCGTCCCACGCACGTAGGCTACGTTTGCGGCATTACTGTATAGGCGGACACGAACGCGATGATAGTAATGACAAATGATTACTGGATATATGCCTTTACCGCCAGATTTGTTATTCATTGGAAGCAGAAAGGACTAAGGCACACAATGACCTCGAGGAGGTATATGAGTTTATTAACTATACAAGTTAAGAAACCGATACCCCCCTATTACTGTATTGTCCTTTGTTTCTGGCCTGCTATATCCTAGACTATACAATTATTATGTTCTATCCAACAACCAACCTTACTCCTAAAATCGATTAATGAAATATTACAAACACGTGGCAGTCCGTGGATTCGAACCCAGGACGCTCACACCGAAAATCAACACCTTATGCATTACGCCACGAAGACAGTTAAAGAATGGTGGACACTGCCTACGATTTATTATGCAAGTTCGAATCCTGCATATCAATCTAAGCATGTACACATATCCCAACTGCAACTCACGTAGGCTATGCATATGTGAGTGGAAAGAGCGATTAATGGGGCCTTAACCACTAGGGAAGACCTCTCGATAAATTACTCCTGAACCAATATCAATTATTATGTTCTATCCAACAACCAACCTTACTCCTAAAATCGATTAATGAAATATTACTAACACATGTGGCAGTCCGTGGATTCGAACCCATGACGCTCACACCGAAAATCAACACCTTATGCATTATGCCACGAAGACAGTTAAAGAATGGTGGACACTGCCTACGATTTATTATGCAAGTTCGAATCCTGCATATCAATCTAAGCATGTACACACATCCCAACTGCAACTCACGTAGGCTATGCATACAGTATGTGAATGGAAAGAGCAATTAATGGGGCCTTAACCACTAGGGAAGACCTCTCGATAAATTACTCCTGAACCAGTATCAATTATTATGTTCTATCCAACAACCAACCTTACTCCTAAAATCGATTAATGAAATATTACAAACACATGTGGCAGTCCGTGGATTCGAACCCAGAACGTTCACACTGAAAATCAACACCTTATGCATTACGCCACGAAGAGAGTTAACCCGGGAACTGCGGGGAGACTCTTAAGAGTTCCCCCGGCGGACTGCGGGGAGACTTTTAAGAGTCAGAGAAAAAAAAAATCAACTTTTGACAAAGATTTTTTTTTTTTTTTTTTTTTTTGTTTTTTTTTTGCCCCTGGGCCATGCAAAATCTCAGTCCTCTACCTCCCCTCCTTCCCCACTTTCCTCCTCTCCTTCAGTTATCACCTCTTTTCCCTGTTATTCCCTTATTCTGAGGTATATTTTCGTGCTAACATTAGAAATCCAGTTACAGGGTGTGGTCATCACTGATAGCAAGCGAATGCAAGAGAGAGAGAGAGAGTATCGATCGACTGTGTCTCAGTGGCCTTGGGGGAAATTGGCGGGAAAGCAGCTTGCCTCACCCATACATTATACAACTCGCGGGCTATATCTCCGATTTTGACCATCCAAACGCTGTTTTCACTCGTTTTATTGTTGTTTCAGGTTAATACCTTTATAATCAACCCATAATAGGCGCATATGGATAAGTATTAATGCTATTAATGGTACAATGAATATTTTAGTGACGGAAACACCTCAAATACGTCAGCACAGGGGGACGTTTCCAATTACCCCCATGCACACTTGTTAGGTTAATGAATGGTGGACACTGCCTACGATTTATTATGCAACTTCGAATCCTGCATATCAATCTAAGCATGTACACACATCCCAACTGCAACTCACGTAGGCTATGCATATGTGAATGGAAAGAGCAATTAATGGGGCCTTAACCACTAGGGAACCACTAATATTAGATCTGGCTAAGACATTAAGGTCTTCACTTATGCAGGATTATGAGTTTATTAACAGCAATCTGTTAAGAAACCTATAAATGAAGTATATGAGTTCATAAACCTACAAGGTTTAAAAACCAATACTGTACCATTACAATAGGCTTAGGCCTATTCACCAATATACTGTATATTGCACAGAACTTTGGATAACGATACTGGTGGTGCCTGTTTATATTATCTGTATATATATAAATGATGAGAAGGTTAATAAGGTCTAAAAGTATACCAATCTCATTTGACCTATTTGAGGAAAGTATATGAGTTTTTTAACAATAGTTTAAAAAAAAAACGATACTCTAACCTACTTGTTTTCCCAGGTAAATTTGCCAACAGGCCTTGGGATAGGTTCTAAATTTCACTCTGAGGGAAAATACCTAATCACACTTGGCTTGGAGCGTGAGTTTATTAACATCAAAATAGTGTTAAGAAACCAAAACTTCTCCACATGCTCCTAAATTAGCCTTCTGCCAAACCATGGTAATTGATTAGGCCTACCTACTCACCTAGTTGGTAGTCATAAACTAAGACTGAGGGAATAGGACTAGTAACTATACCTTACTTAGGAGTAGTACTACTACTGTAGTACCAATACTGTATAAGAGTTTATTTACAACCAGGGTTAAGAAACCATACAGTACTTCACCTTTATACCCTGTATATATATCAGGTATATATATATTTATATACAGTAAAAGTCCGATAATCCGACGACCGATAATTGGAATCTCCCAATAGTCCGATTTTTTTTAAATGAGGCCAAATCCGAATTCACCCGATAGTCCGAATTTCAAAAAGTCCCAAAGTCCCCTTTTTGAGGCATTAGGCCACCCAAAACCCACCCAAATAACACATAATGGTACACACATATCATATGTTCATGAAATCACTTTAAAAGTTTACCATTATGTGTCATATTGGATGTATAGCGTTATATTGTGCATATGCATAGCCTATATTGTGTTCAGGTTTTCGTCAGGCCATTAATACACAGGTTCATAGGGGTAAATTCCAATAATCCGGAAAATCCGGTAATCGGAACGAGGCCCGGTCCCCTGCTATTCGGATTACAGGACTTTTACTGTATATATAATAAAATATTGACATATATAATGAAATAAATAAATATATATATATAATTTACTCTAACCTTAAACAGAGTTATACTGGCAGGAAGAGTAGCTGCATGAAACCTACCTATAGGTTAGTCAGCCAGTTAACCCTCTTTTCGCTCTTGATTCCCGCAAACAAGTGTTTTGTGCCAGAAAATTGCCCACATTGCAGGGTGCTCAAGAATGTAGTGCGGCTAACCCTCAATGGTCAAATGGCTGTACTGTACATGCGATAGCCAAAGCCAAAACCATCTGGAATCTCTTCAAAAAAGCTACATTAACTAGAGAGCAGACGGCTACGTTCGGGGATGAAGAAGCCCGAGTTTTATGGGGAATCTCATTAGGCACACCAAAAGAATTGATAAGCAAAAGTAAAAGGAGATCGGTCACCCCAGGTAGAAAATCCAAGGGGATGGACCTCCATCGACCAACAAGAGCTGTGAGAAGAAAAAGGGTAGTGTACAGTTCCGATAGTGAGGATGAAGAGAGGGGGCATTCAGGGAGACAAAGGTAAGGGCTTAGTGAGAATTACCAAGGGCATAGTGTTACCTCTAGCCCTGAACTAGTGAAAGTGGTTAACAAAAAGTCCAGAAAAGAAGTACCAGTACCAATAAGTGTCCTGGACAACGTCTACACAACCCATCCTATCGCGAGCACAAGCCAGCAGACAAACTCAGGTACAAAGGAGTACAAATGAGTACAAAGGAAATCAAGCAACAACAGATCTAGTGACCCTTCTAGGTTGCTTGTCCTCCAAAACACTAAGGATCAAGTGTCCAAACAGTGGTTTAGAGTGGGTAAGGGAACATTGGAAAGGGAATTACTGCCCTGGAACTAATGTCCATGGCAGGATTAGGAAGTTAGTAGAGGACAGATGGGTTAGTAACTGAGGGGGGGATAAAATAAAGTTATTCATTTACAAATGCAGTCAGTCGCGGGTTTGATGAGAGATATTTGTCTAGGCGGAGTTTAAATGAATCAACGGTGATGCAGTCTATAACGTTTCGGGGAAGCCCATTCCACAAGTTGACAACTCGATTGAAGAAGAAATTCTTAGATTCGTGCGAGTTAAAAGATTTATCAATAATTTTGCAACCGTTTCCCCGCGTGTAATCGTGTAATCGATTGGTCGATAGTGAAGTACTTACTACAGTTCATATTGTCGATGCCTTTGATGATTTTGAACACTTGAATTAAGTCACCTCTTAATCTGCGCTGGGTTAAAGGAAATAGATTTAATTCTCTAAGACGCTCTTCGTATGGTTTGTTCTTTAGGCTAGGTATCATTTTGGTAACTCTACGTTGAACTCGTTCTAGCTTGTTTATATCTTTTTGGTAATAAGGGCACCAGGATTGAACGCAGTATTCCAGAAGAGGGCGGACTAAGGAATTGTATAGGGTTAGGATAACTTCTTTGGATTTATGCTCAAATGACCTGCCTATAAAGCCAATTATTTTGTTTGTCTTCTTAACAACTTCTGAACACTGTTGACTCGGTTTTAGGTTACTCGATATTGTTACTCCCAGATCGGTTTCTCTGTTTACATTCTTAAGCTGAGTGCCATTCATCGAATAGTTTGCTTTCTCATTTAGGTATCCGACATGTAGTACTTTACATTTATCCGCATTGAAACTCATTTGCCAAATTTGGGCCCAACATGACAATTTATCTAGATTGTGTTGCATATCGTCAACTTGTTCTTTTGAGAGTATGCTATTTGCAATTTTTGTATCGTCAGCAAATTTTGAGATTGTACAGGTGAGACCCTCATCTATGTCGTTGATGTAAATTAGAAAAATAATTGGTCCTAGTACCGATCCCTGGGGTACCCCGCTACTTACATTGGTCCATTTAGATGCCTTACCGTTTATGACTACCCTTTGCTTTCTGTTGCTGAGCCAATTTTCTATCCATTTCAACACACCGTCTTGTATTCCATGCGCTTTTAGTTTTAGCAGTAAACGTTTGTGGGGAACTTTGTCAAAGGCCTTTTGAAAATCAAGGTATATAATATCTACAGCTTTACTCTCATCGTAGAGGTTGAGGATATCATGGAAGAAGTCTAAGAGGTTTGTTAACCCGTTGAGACCCAGCGTCGCACGTGTTGCGTCGGCAGTCTTTGATCACCAACTCCCAGCGACGCATCACGTGCGTCCGACATATAAAAAACACTTACGTGGCTCGTAAGGTAGGAAATGGCGGGAGAATAGGAGGGGGCGGTACCGTAGTGTGTGGGGGAGCCGGGCCAGTAGGTGTGAGCGGGCCGAGACAGCCGCGCGGCTGGTGGTGGTGGGCTTAGTGGGGATAGTTTACACCCCTAGTTTACCGCCACTTTGAACCTTCATTACTCCGGTCGTATGGGAGCTAGAGGCTTGAGATTTATGTGAGATACTCCTTAGGATGTATGCCGTACAATGCCATACTCAGTTTTTACCCTAGTGCTCCCGGGCGGGTGGTCATGCGGGGGAGACGAACTATTGAAACCCCCCCCCCCCCCCGCCCCCCAAATGACCGAAATGAGTTTTTTTTTTATTTGTGTGTTCATTTCTCACCATTCTCTTCCATTTTGGCTCAACAAATTTTTTTGAAGCTCCCCCCCCCCCCAAAAAAATGTCAGAGGTGATTTTTTTTTTGTTTTTTTTTCATTTCTCATCCTTGTCTTCCATTCTAGCAAACAAAAAAAATAAGTGAAAATGGCTTGGGACTGGGGTGAACAAAATATTATAACTAGCCGGGGCTCAACGGGTTAAACAGGAAAGTTTTTTACGAAAGCCGTGTTGAGTATCTTTAAGTATGTTATTTTCCTCTAAGTGATTTACGAGTCTGTCTCGTATGACCGTTTCTAGCATTTTACATACAACTGAGGTTAAGCTAATTGGACGATAGTTACTGGGTAGGGATGTGCTGCCTTCTTTGAATATCGGTGTTACGTTGGCTAGCTTCCACTGATCAGGCATAGTTCCAGACTGCAAGGATTTATTGAATAGTAATGTCAGTGGTTTGGAGAGCTCATCCTTAGCTTCCTTTAGAACTCTAGGCGAGATTGTATCAGGTCCTGGCGTTTTATTTACCTTGAGTTTATCTAAACAATTCAATACTTCTCTCTCTGTAACGGTGATATTGCTTAGAACATCTGAATTATCAATCTGAATCGGAGATGGTGTTGGGATATCACTGAGGTCTTCTGTTGTAAAAACTGATGCAAAGAAGGTATTGAGGGCATTACTCATTTTTACTTCGTCTTTGGTGTATTCTCCATTTTCATCGACTAACGGTCCAACAGTTGAAGTAACTACTTTTTTCTTTCTGATATAACTATAGAATTCTTTCGGGTTTGTTTTACTTTGATTCGCAATGTGTAACTCTAAGGTCTTTTTACTTTGCTTAATTAACTTTTTGGCTTTGCGTCGTACCTCTACAAAGTTCACCCGTTCTTCGTAATTTTGTGAGGATTTTAATCTATCATTAGCAAATTTTTTAGCAAGCAGGCAGTTTGAAATATCTTTATTCCACCATTTGGGCTTATTATTATGGCCTGGACGCCGTATTTTCGATGGTATGCAGTCTTGCACTGCTTTTAGGTAAGTGTTTTCGAATAACTTCCAAGATGTATTTATGTCGTTATTGTTAATTAAAAAGCTCCAGTCAGTTTCTTTAAACATAGCTCTAAGTTTATGGAAGTTTGCTTTCTTGAAATTAGGGACTTTTTCGATGCTACTATTTGGTTCGTTACTAGTAAACTTTAAAGTGAAAGTTATCGTACGATGGTCGCTGTTACTGAATTCATCACCAACATTCAAATTCTCTATCAATTCTTCTTTTTTTGCAAGTACAATGTCAAGAACGTTATTACCACGGGTCGGCGTTCGAACAAATTGATAAAGCGAACTCTCTTGCAAGTTCGTATACAAGTCATGTCCGGAGTGTGAAGTAAGAGTATCGCCCCACTTGGTCACAGGTAAATTAAAGTCGCCAAAAATTACGGTATCTTGTGAGTTACTTACATCTGCAATTTGTTCGTAAATTTCTCGGTCAGTTTGGACTGATTGAGCTGGAGGTCTGTATATTAACGCAAGTATTATTTTTGTACCTTCATTATTCTTTATTAGCACAAAAGATGTGTCGACGTTCACAATTTGAGGTTTAGACACGAGGGTCGGATTAAGACTTTCTTTGATATAAAATAAAACGCCACCTCCATTTTTATTTATTCGGCTGTTCTCAAACATTACATAACCGGGAAGTGAATACTCTGCTAAAAAGTCTCTATCTTCTGTATTGAGCCAAGATTCTGTTATGCCAATCATATCATAATTTTCTGTAAACACTAGTTCCTCTAAATCTGAAAATTTATTGCGTATGCTACGAGCGTTTGCATAGAAAATCTTTAAAGTTGCGGTTTTAGAACTCACAGAACGTTCTTTCATCAAATTTTTGGTTCTTGTCGGATCTACATTTACATTCATGGCTGTCCTCGGTCCTCGGTCGTTATCCCTGGCGGTTTTGAATTTGGGTCGTGTTGGTGGAGCTTTATCCAAATTCGCGGTTCTTGACGGATTAGTATTTAATTCCTTTGTAGGTTGCCGTCCTCGCTGTCTTCGGTCCTCCTTCCTGGTTGTCCTGTGCTGAGTCGATTTCTTCTCCGAAAATCCTTCACCGCATCGTTGAGAAGACGCCCAAAACGTGCTGCTCCCACCTGGTTCAGATGAACTCCATCGTCCGAAAACAAATAGTCATCGTAGTAGAAATTGTCCCAGGTGTCGACGACGAATCCCACGTTCTCTTTCCTGCAGAGGTTTGCTAGACAACGATTTGTGCTGGTGGCTATGTTGTAAAATCGGTTCTCTACACCGAGCCGGGGGACGATTCCTGAGACGATGATCCTTGATGACTTCTCCTTAAACGACTTGATCAGCTGCTGGTACTTTAAAAGCAAATCTTCCGACCGGGTTCGCTGTACATCGTTGTATCCAACGTGGATGACGTACATTGTATTAGCAGGGGCCAGCTTTGATACTTCGTCAACTGCTGCAACTACATCGTCCACACCACCACCAGGGATACAAAAACGCTTCCTGGTCTTAGGTGCCCTGGCGCAAAACTCTGTGAGCTGACCACGTATCATCGAGTCTCCCACGAGCCGGACTTCTTCTATTTCCTCTTCGTCATCTGAGTCTGTGAGTATCTGGAAACGGTTTTGACACTCGGTAATCGGTATGTGTTTCCTGGTCTTGGGGCAAACGTTGTTCCTCACGACACGGAAGTTGTCTTGAGGGGGAAGAGAGTCACTATTTGTATCTTGAGTATCGGAAACATCAGCTGAAGTGGCTACTGTAGGCGTTGAATTGTTGGCAGTTGACGTTGGGGCGTTGGTGGCTGCTGGAGTTGCGGTGACAATTGAAGTTTGTGGTACTCCAACGTTGAGTGTTACAAACTCTTGGAGTGATTCCAGCTTCATGGTGAGGACGTTGATCTTGTTGTAGGCTTCATCTAATTTCACTGTAAAATTCTCTCGTTGCTGGCAGAGCCGGCAGACTTGAAGATCGACAGTAGCAAACATGGACTCACCAAACCTACCGGCGCAGTTCGCACAAGCGCGAGGCATGGTGACAGTCACTTTCTTCAGATCACTTCACTCACTTAAAAAACACTTCACTCACTTTAAAGCACTTCACTCACTTTAAAAACACTT
The DNA here is from genome assembly GCA_032716605.1 of Paralithodes platypus. NCBI lineage: Eukaryota > Metazoa > Arthropoda > Malacostraca > Decapoda > Lithodidae > Paralithodes > Paralithodes platypus. Next base: position 55,093,409 of record CM064503.1, on the reverse strand, counting down.
CAATCACTTCAACCGAAAACAAATATGCTGAAATACGCAGAAATAGGTTATCAGGGGTGATAGCCTAACCGAAAACAAACATTTTGAGATACGCAGAATTAGGCTTCCAGGGGCGATAGCCTAACCAAAAGGTTTTTTTAGGGTAGGCCCCCTAAGGGCTTACCGGATAATATATTAAACCTTGACAAGTCCCCTCAGATTTCCAAGGCTATGGATATATCTAAGTATCAGACCAGGAAATTCTTGATATGATCCCAGCTGAACGATTACGGCAGATGGGATATCTTAAGAGGCTGGAGGCTCCCTCTTCCCTGGATGAAGATCCGGATAGGACTACTGGTACTCCGCCAACCCCAAGATCGCCATTTAACCGGGACAGAAGGGAACTAGACGGTATACATCCGGTCCCCTTCTACCCAGAGGGCAAGCCCTCGGAAAGGGAATCGGGCCAGCATACTCCATCTGGAAGTGAGGTCGAGAATGACCTGGTTATCACCCCAGCCCAACGTCCAAAACTTGAGCCCACATCAGATAGTGTACTAGCTTCTTGCTGCTCGGCTGACTTGTTCTCGCGCGTGGATAGGTCTCCAGGGGAAGTCGTGGTAAACAAAGTGAATAGTGAGGATGAGGAAAATTATGAGCACGAAGGAAGTTACCAGGACGACAACTCCTTCCCTACAGGTAGAGAAGAAAACGCCTCGTCAATGAGGAGCTCCTCCCCTCAGGCCAGAGTAGCAACCCCGAAGACTCTGAAGGAAGCCTTGAACCAGATATCTGTCCTGAATGACCGGGTCCTTTCCCTGGCCATGAGCCAGCAGCACGGTGGTAAACCAGACCCGCTTGAGGCCCCTGTCCAACTCCCTAGACCCCTTGTGCCCTTCCAAGAGCAAGTCATGCGACGACTCAAGAACATAGCTGACCAGGGAGAAACTAAGAATCAAGAAAAAACAAATGGAGACCTCTCAGCCCGAGCTCAACCAGCAGTAGTCCCAAGTGGCTCCGGCTTCCAGGTAACCTTCCCGAGCCTAGCAGTTAAGAGGAAGCCCTGCCGACTCAAAACTTCGAAAGACCGTAAGGCCAACGCAGTGGGTCAGCCACTACTCTACAGCGAGATGGGTGGCTGGTCTACAATCCACCCGAAATACCCTGAGAGGGCTGTCCCAGGCCGTGATGAGTTCCTAATACAAGAGGATTGGGAGGTACAGGTCAACCCAACACTTCAGTTCAGGATTGTCTACAAGGGCACAGACACTGTGATCCCTCTAGATGTGGTAGCGAAACCTTCGAAGACCACTGCCTACTACTTCCTAGCGAAAGAGAAGCCACCATCTTACCTCACTTCTAAGGCAAAACCGTGGTCTGACTTAAAAAAGGATGATGTGCAGACCAACCTGAAGGCGGCTAATGGGGCCCTGAATGCCGAATTCCTCGCAGGCAGGCTCGTGGAAGAGGAAGGACAGTATAAATTTGTCTCCACAGACTTGTGTAATGGGCCCTGGAACCAGTGGATCCAAGAGGCTGAGGACTGGGCTCATCAGTACATGACAAATCCCAACCATCAATTCCCCAAAGATGATACATCTATGACTTCGATTCTTCTGGCCTCCTCTCTCCCAATACCAAGGATCTTTTGAGAGTTTCTGGAAGAACCCAAATTGGTTTTTCCCCCAGACCTGGACAAACGATTCTGGACCGTACCGGAACAAGCTCTCATCGATAAGGACTTCAGAGTGCGGTCTAGAGCACACCTCCTATGGTCCACATTCATAGGTTCCTTCCAACACTCCAAAACTAACTCCCTCCTGGTCGAGGCGATCAGCGGAAGTGACCTACGACAAGTTACGGAAGACGTGAGGAGGGTATGGATACAGCTCGTTGTGGGAATAATTCCAGAAGTTCAAGCCTCTCTCACAGAAGCCACAAGAGCAAGGGCTGACTTAAGACAGGCCATGCCAAAGAGACTACCAAGGCAAGTGAAGAAAGCATTCCTAAATTCAGAGATGTATTCTAGACATGTGGTACCCACAGATTGCGGGGATAGAATCGAAGAGGTCTTGAGCACAGAGTCAGTTCTGGCAGAATCTAAGGGCAGGATCAGCAGTCATCAGAACCATCAACGAAGACCTTCCTTTCGTGACAAAGGTGATTCCTTTCACAACAAAGGTAGAAACCACCGCAGGAATAACACAAAGAGGTGGTTCCGTGGCCTCTACCAACAGAACTTCCTGCAGGCCACAAACCCGAAACCTCCGCCCTCTCACCAGTCACCAGCCAATAAGGCCCTTAGAAACAAGGAGTATCAATCAAGCTACAACAGGGGTAGAGGTAGCTACCACAATGCCAGCAGAAGAGGATATAGTGGGAAAACAAGAGGCTCATACAATAATCACAACAATAGCAAGAGCAAAGAAACTACAGGACAGGCCCAGCCAAAAAACTAATAAGCCCGTTGCCCTGGCCACAACTGAAAGAGTTACTGACTGTGACCCAAGCTGGCAACTTTCATCAAGCATACAAAAAGTGGCCCAAGGGCACATGGGCAAGAAAAGTAGCAAAGTGTGGAATAGTATGGAGGTGGAAATCTTCTCCCCGCCTCTCCTTTCCACCCCACCCAAACAAGACACCAAGCAAGAGGTAAAAGAAATAATCAAGGAGATGAAAGAGAAGGGCGTCCTGAAACCTCCGACTACAGGGTCCTCCAAGGTGTTTCATTCAAGAATTTTTCTGGTTCCCAAGAAGGACTCAAACAAGCTACGCCCAGTGGTGGACCTCTCGAGACTCGATACGCACATTCACAACCACAAATTCCGCATGCTGACCATTGCCCAAATAAGACTAGCCCTGAGACCGCTATTTTGGTTCACGTCACTGGACATAACGGATACCTACTGACATGTCCTAGTCCACAAGAGGTTCCAGAAGTACTGTACTTAATGATCCAGGACGAAAACCAGTCCCTACAGTTTCAATGCCTCCCATTCGGACTCAACATAGCTCCGAGGATATTCACCAAGGTAGTCAGACAAGCTCTCCTTCCCATGGCCAAGAAGGGCATAGCGGTACTGAGCTACCTAGACGACTTCCTCATAATGGCAGACTCTCCGGAGACCTGCAACCTCCACACGAGGGAAGTCATCCAGCACATAACACCGTTAGGATTCAAGGTGAACTTGGACAAGTGGGGGACAAAAGAATCTAGTTTCCTTTAATGCACAGAAAACCAAATACATTCAATTTTCTAACCGACAGAATTTCACTGACTCCCATATAATTTTTAATGATGTAAATATTCCCACTTCCCCTAGTATTGACATTCTCGGTGTAACATTAACTACTAACTTGAGCTGGACACATTATGTTAGAAGCATTGCTAAGAATGCCTCTAAAAAACTGGGACTCCTGTACAGAGTTCGAGAATTCTTCACTGACGAGCAGTTGGCCGTGATATATAAAAGTCATGTGCGTTCTCAGATGGATTACTGTTCACCTCTGTGGGGTGGAAGTGGAGTGGTTGCATTGAGGCAGTTGGACAAAATTCAAAATAAAGCTATTAGATTAATCAATAACCCTGCAATCACACAGGACCTTCCTACATTTTCCATACGAAGAAATGTTGCATCCCTTGCATTATTCTACAGATATTTTCACAGCAATTGTTCCGAGGAACTTGCTTCAATTGTGCCGCCTCTCCACATCTTTCCCCGAAGAACTAGGGCAGCTGAGAGCGCCCATGAATTTACACTTTCTCCTCCACAATGCAGAACTTCTGCTTATCAGAATTAATTTATCCCCAGAACTACTACTCTTTGGAATTCACTTCCCTCGAATTGCTTTCCACAAACTTACAATCTACAAATGTTTAAATCCAGTTGTTACAAACATTTTATGAATGGAGGATGCTTTTAGGCACATGGACCTTTTTGTTTTATCTGTGTTTTTCCTTCCTCCGTTCATTGTCTCTTAAAAAAAAAAAAAAAAAAAAAAAGTGCTCCCTGGTCCCCTCTCGCCAACTAGAGTGGGTAGGAGTTCACTGGGACTCTGTTCAAGCATCAATGAAGCAAACCCCCCGAAATGCCAACAAGCTAAGACGAAAACTCTTTCTGACCTTTCATGCCAAGACCATCACCAGAAAAGTTTGGGATTCTCTGATGGGTTCCCTGAATTGGGCGGCAGTGACGATACCCCTGGGCAGACTCTACCACAAAACCCTGATCTACCTAGGAAACCGGCACTTCCAAAGAGAACTGCCAAGAAAACTGATGCCCATCCCCGGGATCATCCGGAAACATCTGAGATTTTGGATGGAACCGGGCAGACTAGGGCAAGTATCCTCCTGGACCCTCCCCCCGCCAACCCTATGGATCGATACCGACGCCTCGGGGACGGTAGGTTGGGGGTACCAGTCAACGGAGGGACACCAAGGCCAAGGAGAGTGGAGCCAAGATGATGCCAACCACATCAATATCAAGGAGCTGAAAGTACCCTTGTTTTTCCTAGAAGACCACGGACCAGATCTCAGTCTCAGATCAGTGGCCTTCAGGATGGACAACACAACATTGACAACAGCGGTACAGTGATCCAGAACCAAGGATCCTCCCGGTCACCAACCCTTCACAGGGTCACCCGGGATATCTTCAAAGTGGCCCTAAAACACGGGATCACTATCCACGCAGTCTATCTCCCGGGCCGGGCGAAGCTCTGGGCAGACGCATTGTCAAGGGGAAAAAGCTCCCTGGTAGAATGGGAGATTCACCAAGCAGCATTCGACAAGCTAAGCCAAGGGGCAGACCCCCCAGAAGTAGCTCTGTTCGCTTCAATCAAGACAGCCAAACTGCCAAATTTCTTGACACGATTCCAGGAAACAGAAGCAGGGGGGCCAGATGCACTATCCGTAGATTGGAACAAGTGGAATTCCATCTACCTGTTCCCCCCACCGGACACACTTTTGATGTGCCGAGTCATTTCCAAGCTCAGGGGTTTCACAGGCTGGGTTATGCTCATAGCTCCAGTGTGGCCAGCACAAGCATGGTATGCCGAGCTCAAGGAACTGTGCCCCGAGCCGCTCCCACTACCCGCAAGCGCATTCCACTTAGAAGCAGTTGGAAATCTCGGAACCTCTCTGCACTTCGCCTTATGGAGATTTACGAAGCACACTGGCTTCCCAAGTATGCCGATAACATAACAAGGAAGTTGTTCTGGAGGCATGCTCCCAGTACGAGAAACTACGAGTCACACTGGAATAACTTCAGCAGGTGGATTGAGAGCTCTAAGCAAACTGTTAGTGGTCCAGTGCTAATATTTGAATATTTAGACTACTTGCTGGAGGAGAGAGGATTAGGTGTGAACACACTCCGCAATCATCTTTCTGCCATAAAAGAGCCTTTCACCAGGGCTACAAGAGAACAGGTACCAGACAAGGACTTGGAAGCGTTCATGAAAGGGTGCTTCAGGAGATGCCCCCCAGTGAGGCGAATAGAACCAAAGTGGTCACTGAATAAGGTACTAGATCTCCTGGAGTCTGAGGAATTTGCAAACTCTAAGCACCTAGAAGTCAAACTACAAAAAACACTGTTTCTCATAGCCCTAGTAACAGGTAATAGACGATCCGAAATTGCAGCTATGTCAAGCTCTCAAAATTGTTTGAGGTTTGGGGAAGGCCTAGCTGAGGTAAGCCTTGCTCCAGCCCCTCAGTTCATAGCAAAGAATGAGAGAGAAAGCCCGATCACCATTAACTCTCCTGGCCCGGGCAGCATGTTAAAATGACACCGCGGCAGATGGGCAGGAACCTGGGTGTCCTGTTAAAATCTGTAAGCTTGAAAGCCTATTCAGCTTGGTCTGAACGCCGTGCGTGTAAACAAAGCCGATCGTTGCGTCACCGCATCTCCGAAAACAATAAGGAGACGTCGGATCAATGTTATTGTTGTGACGTCAGACGAAATTAGTGTCTGAAAAGCTCCGATATTGTCAACATCGCGGAAAAATTAGCTCCACTGAAATCGTCATCACAACTGAACCAGTTGACTTACAGAGCTCTACTCAATGCCAGTCTACAGATTGGAAACCGCACTACGTTTATAGATGCATGGGAAATTTCTAGCAGTTAAAATAACAAAGATACGGTAGCCTAGGCCTAGACGTTTTTCGGCCAGATCGCCCGGATACGACCTCCGTCCTTTGGAAAGGCAGCCCGGGTCACGAGGGTTAAAGCCCTGAGAAAGAACGGAGAACACCACAGATTATGCCCAGTTAAAGCGCTCTACGAATACCTATCTACCGCAAAACCACAGTCAGGAGCCATGTGGATCTCGACCAAGACCCGTCAGAGATTAGGTCCCCGCCAGGTGGCTAAAATCCTAAAGGATCTTGTGGCAAGGGGAGATCCTTCAGTAAAAGCGAAGACTCATGATATCGGAAATATGCAGCAACAGTCAGGTTCTTAACCACATTCTCAACAGCGGATATAAAAGAGACAGGGCTCTGGGCTTCTACTTTTACGCTTTGCCAACGGTACCTCTCCCCCTCGGTCGAGGCCCCAATTAAACCATGTCTAGCATTGAGGCTTGGGATTAACCAAGAAAACATGTAAAACCTCCTTCTAGATGGACCCCAAACATACCAGGAAGCCACCTTATCTCTTACTCTACTAGAGAAAGGAGGGGGGGGGGGGAAACTAAAACATAACATTAGGGTCCACCTACTAGGGAAGACTGGCTTGCCTTGGTCGTTGTATAGTAATAGATGAATATATAATGTAGCCTAGTTCTGGCTAGCGGCCAATGGTCTTATGTTATTTCTTGTACCATATATGTTCACCTGTATTTCTGGTACTGTATATGTTCACCTCTATGTATGGGCGGGTGCCCAACCCCGAAAGGAGTTGAAATAGGGGAGCTATCCCCCCGCCAAAGGCGGCTTTCTAGGGCCTTTCCTAGCTGATGCTGAGAGGATTGGGTTCTAGTCATGTGGTCATGGGCTGGTCTATCCGAGTGAGAACTGAGCGATCTCTGCCATACCCATAGCTTACTCTGACTGTTCCTTTTACTTATATATCTTCTAGATCTCAAGTGGCGGCGTCTTTTCCGTGGATTGACCTCCCTACTGCCAACCTAAAAGTTGGCAGATTGGGAGCCAAAGTGTCACATTTTTCCCTTACCCCTCAACTTTCCCTTCATAATTGCTGAGGGGCACAGGGCCTTGGGTGGGGCTTTGGTTTCCCGGACGTTTCCGCACCCTCCTCAGCTCCCTGCCTTGGAGTGGCTTCGGTCACCCGGGCTTTGTTAATGGTAAGTAGGGAGGATTTTGTGGGGGCGCTCGTTTATGGCCTTGGCCTTGCTCGATACCTTGGGGCTGTTCGGCCAGACAGCCTGGGGAACAACAACAACAACAACCTCTATGTATTGTACTGTATATGTTCACGGTTCACCTGTATAAAAGGTGATCAGCCCTAATGATTCTTTAATTGATGTACATTAGTGCCTGATTTAAAAGGAAAGGGAACACATAATTATAGTCTTACTCCCCTAAAACAATATATCCAAAATAGATGAATTACTGAATATAGATAAAGAAATATGTATTAATGGAAATATATTTATTTATAAGGTACAGTACTGTACTGCATATGTATTTGGTGGGTGTACCGTACACGATCGTACACATACAGTATAGCATAAGACACTGCATGGGTCGGGGAACCCCGACAAGAACAGCCTTAGCATGGAGTTTAAGGTACATAGGCATGCTGAGTTAACGAATCTCATGAAGGTCCTCCTCCAATATTGTTACCTAAGCACACTTCGTTAGATACGAAGTGACCGACCCTAAATTACGGGTTTGACCCCACCCCTTGGGGTGAGATCAGGAAAATCCTATATTTGGGGAAGGTCACGAGTATCTTAACATGTTTACCCACCCACTACCGACCCCTGCCCATCCACTCGATCCGTCACTCAGCACCATTTGGTGAATACTTGATAACAGAGGACGCTGACCCGTACGGAGCAGTTTTTATAACCCAGGCCGTGACGTCACGAGATCGGTGGACGGTCAGAAAGATGAGGGGTAGTTTTTATAAAAGGTTATAACCTAAAAGAAAAGATTTTTTGTTTTTAATTTCTGGAAGCTTACCTGTGATTAATTAAGTTATTTATTCACATTATTTCCGAAATAACAAACAGTAGTTACGGAGTTCTAATCTAACGATCCTTTAGTAGAACTTATTACATCAACCAGAGATAGATTTTTAATTACTAGACACGTGTGGGGGATGATCGATTAGCAGTTATCCCACTGCATCGTCAGTAATAAGCACACTTCGTTAGATACTCCGTGACCTTCCCCAAATATAGGGTTTTCCTGACCGTAATGGGTCATATTATTTAACTATTGCATAAGAAAATACACTTCTAATTCAATCATACTCAAGTTATTTTCATACGATTTCTTTTGCTTTCACGACGAGGAACAAAACTTATTTGGGCAACTGTATCTCTGTGTCTTATAACGGTCTATCAATTATGGGATTAGTCAAGGGGTGATAAATGACGACTGGCAAAACTTATCTTCAATGTCGCGGTTAGCTGGGGAAATCTATAGTGTATAATTGGTGTGCGTGTGTGTGTGTACTCACCTAATTGTAGTATACAGGATTTGAGCCTAAGCTCGTGTTGTCCTGTCTCTCTCTCTACAGTTATCCAATTTTGCTTTAAAAGTTTGGATATTTCTTGCTCCCACCACCTCCCCATCCAACTTATTCCAACAATCAATGCTTCTATACGGGAAGCTGAACTTTCTTGCATCAGACTTACATACAACTTTCCTCAACATACATTCATGACCCCTGGTTCTTCCCTCGTCCCTCACCACAAAATCTCCCTTATCGATTTTCTCAAAACCTTTCACACACTTAAACATCATGATCATGTCACCTCTCTCTCTCCTCTCCCTCAGCGTTGGCAGCTTTAGCCTCTCCAATCTCTCCTCATATGGCAGGTCTCTAAGGCTAGCTATCATCTTAGTGGCAACCCTCTGAACTCTCCAGTTTTTTATTATGTTTTATAAGGTGTGGAGACCACACCACTGCTGCATACTCCAGTCTTGGTCGTATTATTGTCCCTATTATTTTTGCTAACATCTCTTCATCTAAATAATTCAGAGCTATTCTCATGTTAGTCAACACTGCATAGGTTTCACCAGTTATTTTATTTATATGCTGTTCAGGTGACAAGCTATCTGCCATAACTACCCCTAGGTCTTTTTCTTTCCCAGCTTTACTAATTATTTCATCTCCTATTTTATATTCCCAAGAAGGTCTATATTTACTTTTTCCCATCTCAAGAACATGACACTTACTCGTGTTGAATTCCATTTTCCAAGTTTGACTCCACTCAAATAATTTGTATATAGTTTGTTTGTAAGTAGCAAATGGAAGGAATGTGTAAGAGAGTATGGGTCTGTGGGTTCAAGGATTGTGTGGGTGAGAATGAAAGTAGGAATACAAACGTGGGTGATTGTATGCGTGTATGCCCCGACAGAGGATATACTTGAAAGAAAGAAAGAAAGAGGAGTTCTGGATGAATGTGGAGGCGTGCCTGGAGAACTTTGACAAGAACGAAAGAATATTTCTGATTGGGGATATGAATGGTAAGGTGGGTGATAGGAAAGTTGAGGGAGTGGTGGGAGGGTGGGGGGGTACCATCAGAGGTGAATGGGAATGGTAGTGCACTTGTGGACGTATGTGTGGGGAGGAGGCTGTGGATAGCCAACTGGAGAGCTGGAGGGAGGCGAGAGGAGGGTGGAGAGGTTGCAGGAGGAGGAAGTCAGGGAGGAGTACAGGAGAGCAGTGGAAAGACAACTAGGTGGGTTCGACCTGGAAGTTATGGAGGAGATGAGCAAGGTGTTTAAGGATGAGATCTGTGCAGCATGTGAGGAGGTGTGTGGAGTACAAAGGAGTACAAAGGAAATCAAGCAACAACAGATCTAGTGACCCTTCTAGGTTGCTTGTCCTCCAAAACACTGAGGATCAAGTGTCCAAACAGTGGTTTAGAGTGGGTAAGGGAACATTGGAAAGGGAATTACTGCCCTGGAACTAATGTCCGTGGCAGGATTAGGAAGTTAGTAGGGGACAGATGGGTTAGTAACTGAGGGGGGGATAAAATAAAGTTATTCATTTACAAACGCAGTCAGTCGCGGGTTTGATGCGAGATATTTGTCTAGGCGGAGTTTAAATGAATCAACGGTGATGCAGTCTATAACGTTTCGGGGAAGCCCATTCCACAAGTTGACAACTCGATTGAAGAAGAAATTCTTAGATTCTTAGAGTGAGGAGAAGAGGGAGGGGAGTGAAAGGTACAGCATGGTGGACAGAAGAGGTAAGAATAGCTGTAGAAGAAAAGAAGAAAGCATATAGAGAGTGGTTGGGTAGTAGAGGGAATGAAGATTCCGAGAGACAGAAACGAGCGAGGTACGTGGAGAGTAAGAGGGTGGTGAAGAGAGTAGTGAAGGAAAGTAAGAGAAGAGTAGATGAGGAATTTGGAAGGAATCTGAGTGTAAAATGGAGGGAGAGTAAGAAACTGTTCTGGAAAGCAGTCAAGAAAGTTAGGGAAGGTAGCAAGGGAAACAGTAAGGGTGTGAAAGATAAGAATGGGAGAATGCTAGCCGAGAAGCAAGAGAGAGTCGAAAAATGGAGGGAGTACTTCAGTGAGTTGCTAAATGTAAGGAATGAAGAGCCAGTAAACATAGCTGGATATGGTATGGGAGGGAGAAGAAGAGAAGTAGTGGAGGAGGAGGTGGGGATCAGGAGGTCAGAAGTGTGGGAAGCCATGAAAAGAGTGAAGTTGGGGAAAGCACCAGGAACAGATGGAGTGTGTGGGGAAATGTTGAGGTATGGTGGTGAGATAGTGATCGAATGGGTATGGAAAATGTGCAAACTAGCATGGGAGAAGGGGAGTGCACCCGATGACTGGAAGACTGGCATAATAGTCCCCCTATATAAGGGCAAAGGGGAAAGAGGAGTGTGTGGTAACCACCGAGGAATATGTCTTCTAAGCGTAGTAGGGAAGGTATACAGTAGGGTAGTGATTGAGAGAGTGAGAGTGAGAACGGAGAAATGGATAGGCGACGAGCAGGGAGGTTTTAGGAAGGGAACAGGATGTGTAGATCAGATTTTTACCCTGAATTGTGTTGTGGAGAAGTATCTGGAGAAGAAACAAAAGGTGTATATTGCCTTTATGGACTTGGAGAAGGCCTATGACAGAGTGGATAGAGAAGGTTTGTGGAAAGTACTTAGAATATACGGAGTAGAGGGCAAGTTACTGAAAGCAGTGAAGAGCATGTATTAGGGTGCAAAGGCGGCAGTACGTGTGGAGAGTGAGCAGAGCGAGTTCTTTGACCTTAATGTTGGTTTGAAACAGGGGTGTGTGATGTCCCCGTGGTTGTTTACTGTATATATGGATGGAGTCATGAAAGAAATACTATCAAGAGCAGTGGATGTTGGTGTATCGCTGAAAAGGGAGGGAATTGAGTGGAAGCTACCTATACTGCTGTTTGCGGATGATACAGTTCATACAGAGTGATAATGAATGGGAGTTGCAGGGTCTGGTAAATGAGTTTGGAACAGTGTGCGAAAAACGGAATTTGAAGGTAAATGCGGGGATGAGCAAGGTTATGGTCTTCGAAAGGGGTGAAGTCACAGAGTGTGAGGTGAAGCTGAACGGTCAGGCTATGGAGATCGTCAACTCCTTTAAGTATCTGGGCAGTGTATTGAGTAAAGATGGGACTATGGATGAAGAAGTGCGGGAGAGGGTACAACAGGGGAAGAGGGTTGTAGGAACGCTAAAAGCAGTAACAAGAAATAGGGTGGTCAGTATGGAAGTGAAGAAGTCCTTGCATGACAGTGTGGTAATCCCGACACTGACTTACGGAAGCGAAGCATGGATGTTGGTTGAGAGACTCAGACCAAGATTGAGAGCAGTGGAAGTGAATTACTTAAGGAGTGCGTGCGGAGTTACATGGAAGGATAGACAGACTAATGAGGAAGTAAGAAGGAGGTGTGGTGTGGAGGTAGATGTGCTGGAAAGTGTGAAAAGGAACAACTTGAGATGGTTCGGCCATATGGAACGTATGGAAAGCGAGAGAATGACTAAGAGGGTGTACGAGAGCGAGGTGGAGGGACAGAGAGGGAGAGGTAGATCGAATGAGAGGTGGAAGGATGGAGTGAGGAAGTACATGAACGAAGGCGGTGCTGGTTGGGGGGAGGGGCGTCGACTGATTGGGGACAGAGGTGCATGGGGGCGGTTCGTTCGTGGCCACCCCTTCGGGGATCACGGCGTCAGGCAATAGATAGATAGATAGATATAGTTTATCTAGGTCTCTCTGTAATTCTTCACAACTACTCCTACTTGTAATATGCTTCATTAATTTTGCATCATCGGCACACATAGATATATTATATGAGCCTATTCCCATATGAAGGTCATTGATGAAAACCAAAAAACATGATTGGGGCCAACACCGATCCTTGAGGCACTCCGCTTTTTACCCTTTTCCACGAGGAGAACTTTCCTTTTATTACTGTTCGCATTTCCCTCCCAATTAAATAGTTTTCCATCCACTTTAGTAATACTCCCTCAACCCGCCCCACAGTCCTGAGCTTCCACAACAGTCTCTTATGAGGCACCTTATCAAATGCCTTCTTGAAATCTAAGTAAATACAATCTACCCACCCCTCCCTCCCTTGTACAATGTCAATTACCCTGTCGTAGTAACTCACAAATTTGTGGTACACGAATGACCTTTTCTGAACCCGAACTGCTTACTTGAAATTATTTCCCTCTCCTCCAACATACCCACCCATCTCTTTCTAATAATCTTTTCACAAAGCTTGCATATAACACTAGTCAAGGATACCGGTCGATAATTTAGCGGGTCTTCTTTATTTCCACTTTTATACTGTATATTGGAGTTATATTTGCTTGTTTCCATTCTAAGGGAAGTTCCCCCTTGTTTAATGAGTGTTGAACAATATTAAAAATAGGTCTCACTAGTTGTTCAGAACATTCTCATCCAGCAATGTTATCTGGGCCCATAGATTTTCTCACGTCCAATTCTTCCAACAATTATTTTAGATGGTGATAGGCTGGTCTATCAGAGTGAGACCTGAGCGATCTCTGCCATACCCATAGCTTACTCTGACTGTTCCTTTTACTTATATATTTTCTAGATCTCAAGTGACGGCGTCTCTTCCGTGGATTGACCTCCCACTCTACCAAGATTGGAAGCTAAAGCGTCACATTATTCCTTTGCCCCTCAACTTTCTCTTCATAATTGCTGAGGGGCACAGGGCCCTGGGTGGGGCTTTGGTTTCCCGGGCGTTTACGCACCCTCTCAGCTCCCCGCCATGGAGTGGCTTCGATCACCCAGGCTTTATTGTGGTCGGCAGGGAAGGTTCTGTGGGGGCGCTCGTTTATGGCCTTGGCCTTACTCGGGGCCTTGGGGCTGTTCGGCCAGGCAGCTTGGGGAACAACAACAATGATTTTAGTTCATCCTGGTTGACATCTATCGACTCTAGTCCCTGTATCTCGTTCAATTCCACCACAGGTTCTACATAGTCATCCTCCTCCACAAACACGGATGTTAATGTATCATTCATAATTTCACACATACCCACTGTGTCTTCATATTAAAATGTAAAACTTGCAAACTAAACAAACCAAAATTGGGACAAGGACAATATAAAGTCAAATTAAATTATCAAAATCGCTATGTGGAAACAACGCTTACTAAAATGAAAACTATTAAATAAAAGAACACAATCCACCACATAGGGTGTACATTACTACATGAGCAAGTCAATCTGTTTCCCAAGCAAACTAATCGCACATATAACAACGCACCATCGTCACGTTAAAGGAAGTAGTCAAGTTTGGGAAGTCCGGGATGTTCTGGCAAATTTTTACTAAACTCTGCATGAATAATGAAACTAAATGTTGAATGTCAAAATATTATTTAAAATCAATTTGCAACATGACAAGACATTAACAATAGTACAAAATACAAATATTGATAAGATATCTATACTATTACAAAATAATATATAAAATACAGTACAGCACTCACTAACGATAGTGCTATCGGGTAGGTACTGTACCTGTAAGCATAGCATGCCTCAAGTGACCCCTATCAATAACTACCCTACAAATAACCTACATTTATAGCACAAATAAACTAAGGAAATCGCAAAAGTAAGCAATTGATACTATCGACAATGAATACATATAATATAAAGACAAATAATTGCAAAATATAAAGTAACAACAGATTTAAACAAAGAGTACTCTTTTAACAAGAACAATAAATTTAAAAAATCATCAATATTAATATTAATAATAGAAAAAGAAAAAGATGAACAATAAATACAGACAAAAAGTAAGCAGAGGTTATACAAGAAACTTCAAGTTAAAAATGCTTGATTAAAATTATTGATGACAAATTTTAGAATACAGTCACAATAATTGACCCTAAAAAGATATATAACTGACCCTCCACCCTAAGCTTTGTTATTTTGTCCTTTATTTTTGTTTTGCCGTTGATATAACTATAGAACAGTTTGGGTTCTTTATTACATTTGTTTACTATATCTTTTTCAAAGTTCTTTTTCTCCTCTCTTTAGTCTTGACATAGTTGTTTCTAGCATTCTTATACTCATTCCATTTTTCCTCAGTGTGTCTCCTTCTCACTTTATTCCATGCAGAGTCCTTTTTGTTCTGGGCAATGTGACATCGCATGTTAAACCACTCTTTCTCCTTGGCCAGCTTTCTATCCTTAAATGTTGGTACATATTTATCTACCCCCTCCCTGTAAATATCTAGTAACATGGTGTATTTTACCTGAATATTCTGTTCTTGCTCAATAAGTGACCAATCTATATTTGCAAAGTATCCTCGTAATGATTCGTAATCCGCCTTACTATAATTTAGTCTATATTCCCTATGTTCCTCCTCTCTGCCTTCCAGAAATTCCACTGTCAATTCAAATTTAATCACAGCATGATCGCTTTTTCCCATGGGACTCAAATATATTAGGTTCTTTATTTCTTGGGGGTCTTTGGTGAATATTAAATCAAGTCTTGATGGTTCATCACCTCCTCTAAATCTTGTATTTTCCGTAACGTGTTGTGTTAGTAGATACCCCATTGTTAGTTGTTGTTGTTGTTCCCCAGGCTGTCTGGCCGAACAGCCCCAAGGTCTTGAGCAAGGCCAAGGCCATAAATAAGCACCCCCACAAAACCCTCCCTGCGTACCACTAACAAAGCCTGGGTGACCGAAGCCACTCCAAAGCAGGGAGCTGAAGAGGGTGCGGATACGCCCGGGAAACCAAAGCCCCACCCAAGGCCCTGTGCCCCTCAGCAATTATGAAGGGAAAGTTGAGGGGCAAGGGAAAAATGTGACGCTTTGGCTCCCAATCTGCCAACTTCTAGGTTGGCAGTAGGGAGGTCAATCCACGGAAAAGACGCCGTCACTTGAGATCTAGAAGATATATAAGTAAAAGGAACAGTCAGAGTAAGCTATGGGTATGGCAGAGATCGCTCAGCTCACACTCTGATAGACCAGCCCATCACCACATGACTAGAACCCAATCCTCTCAGCATCAGCTAGGAAAGGCCCTAGAAAGCCGCCTTTGGCGGGGGGATAGCTCCCCTATTTCAACTCCTTTCGGGGTTGGGCACCCGCCCCATTGTTAGTTCAAGAAATTTGCTACCCCAAGTATTTTCATTTGAACCCGCATCCAAACATTCCCAATCCACCTCCCCGCAATGAAAGTCCCCTGCAAGAATAAGCCTATTTTTCCTTTTGCCAATAATTTCTAACATTCGCAAGGTTTCCAAAATTAATTCATTATATTCATCGTTGCTCCAAGATTTAGTCTTAGGAGGTAAATACATTGATACAATGTCTAATTTTGACCTATCATTATCTTCAATTTCAACTGCTATCACCAAGTTTTAATTCTTTAGCAGTAATGTTATTATCTACCATGATCAACATTCCTCCTCCTGGCTTTCCTAACCTGTCTCTTCTCCATGTACTGTATCCCGCACAACTAATTATATTCGTGTCTACCTCCTGGTTAAGCTTAGTTTCAGTCAAACATACTACCCCGGGCCCCTCTCTCTTTACATATTCGTCAAACTCAATCTTTTTGGAAATTAACCCATCAATATTTGTATACATGAACTTAGCGTTACCAGTATTTTCCCTATTTTTCTCGTCCCTGCCGGTTCCTTTCTTTTTTGTACTTACCCCTCCCAATTTATTTCCTAGCTTGTCTCCTCTTCTCTTGTCTCCACCTGGACTGTTTCTCGCTCCGTTTCCACCTCCCCTCCCTTTGCCTCCGCTTGGACTGTTTCTCTTTCTATTTCCACCTCCCCTTTCTCTGCCTTCTCCTCCATCTCCCTCACCATCTCCCTGTCCCTTCCTACTTCGTCCCTTCGCTTTACATATAATTTCTTGAATTTTCCCTCCCACACTCTCCAGAAAAACTTCTTTTCGTCTTCTTTCATCCTTTCTCCATTCTTTTCATTTGCCTCGGTTTGCAATTCCTTTCTTATGTTTCGTTCCTCAATACTCATGTCTTTTCTAATTGTAATTTTCTTAAACTTGCTAGTCAAGTTAAGTCTCCATGTTACGTTCATTATTGCATCCACTATTACCCTAGACCTAAACTGCACTCTCATTGGCCTTGTGTTTCCCTTGCTATATTTACCCATTCTCCTAACTTCTTCAATATCATCTCTCCAGTTGTTTCCTTCTTCATCGACATACTTGATTAATGTTTTTACCTTGTTAATTTCTTCCTTATCCCTAGCTTTCCTCTCAATAATGTGCTCCTCTATATCCCCAAATACAATAATACACTTATTTCTATCTATTGTTTCATGCAGGACCTGTTCGTTTCTCCTCATAGCTTTTACTACCACTGATTCTAGATCTTTCTTTTCCCTTTCTGATTGTTTCTTTTGTTCCTCCATAATTTCCTTCATTGCCACTTCTTTCACTCTTCCTCCTTCATCATTAACCCATTTATTGTGTTTCTCCTTAATCTCCTCAACATGTGTTTTCATTTCCTTGGTTTGCCCTTTGTATTCTTCAAGTTGTAATCTTAAAGCTTCATTTTCGTCCCGGAGTAGCCCCATATGTGTTTGAATTTCTTTTAGGCTAGCCTGACTCAAATCTTGTCCAGGCTCGATGTCCGCAGCCTGAGCACCACATATTGAACATAGAGCCTCAATCTGTGAACTAACACTCACCTTCCACTCCTGCATATCCTCCTTCCACCTTTTAATCTCATTCAGCTCACGTACAATTTTCCCTAGAATGCCTCCGCTCTCACCGACGTCAAATCCATCAAAGTCAGCCATATTTGTTTACATCCACTCGCATTCACTATCGCTTGAATTTTTCTTATCACTCTAAATATCCTCACTTGATTTTATTCTCAAAATATTTGAATACTGCATTTTAATACAGGACAACACAAAATATCCTTATACTCAAGTTTAGGGGAGTTTATTTGACGAGCGCTGTAAACAGCTTGCTAGATCAGCTGATTTTTGGGAGCGTGGGTGCAGAGGTGTTGTCTCGTCTGCTGTTCGGTGTGTGTGTGTGTATGTATAAATTGTATATATACAGTATATATATATATATATTTATATATATATATATATATAGAGAGAGAGAGTGGAGAGAGACATATATGCAGTATTTATCTATCTATCTATCTATCTACAGTATCTTCTATCTATCTACAGTATCTATCTATCTATCTATATATCTATCAATCCACTTATAAATTACTCACACTAGGCACTTGTTGATTATTGCCGCCGAGAAGGTCAAAGAAGTCCACGATTTTTGGTCCTGTAAGTAAATTAATAGATAAATAAATATATATACAGTAAACTTCCGTTAATCCGAAGGGCAGCGGACCGGCTCTCGTTCGGATTAGTGGATTTTTCGGATTATCGGACTTTACCCCTATGAACCTGTGTATGACGAAAACATTGAGACATTAGGCCACCCAAATGACACAATGGTGCACACACACATATCATATGTTCATGAAATCACTTCAAAAGTTTACCATTGTCATTGTAGCCTATTAACTACTTCAAAACATTCAGATTAATGGTCAAAGGAATCTGCTGATATAAACGTCTTCTTCTTCTTCCGTCTACTAGCGAGTTTGTCTTGCTCTTGAAGATCAGATGTGGTTCGGGAAGTAATGCCTTAACAACGGCACTTCCCTGAGAGGTTCTTGTAATTTTCATTTTGTGATTTTCCTTTTGTGACGTGCTCTGTTATATTATATTGTATTGAAAGCACCCTTGTCTTGTTGTCTTGAAAGCACCCTTGGGATGCTCCGATCACTGAACTATAAATAGTAGCGTATCGGAACATCCAAAGGTGCGTTTTCAAGCTCAAGACTAATACGTCCAAAGGTGCGTTTTCAAGCTCAAGACTGAATGCGCTTGCAGAAAATGCGGTGCAAGCCAGTAGCGCATCGGAGCGTCCCAAGGATGCGTTCAAGAGCAAAACAAACTCTCTAGCAGACGATGTGGAAGAAGAAGAAGACGAAGGTGTTTACGATTATATCAGTAGCTTCCTTTGACCATTAATCTGAATGTTTTGAAGTAGATAATAGGCTACAATGACAATGGTAAACTTTTAAAGTGAATTCATGAACATATGATATGTGTGTGCTCCATTATGTGTCATTTGAGTGGCCTAATGCCTCAAAAGGGGACTTTGGGACTTCTTGAAAGGTGCGTTTTCAAGCTCAAGACTGAATGCGCTTGCAGAAAATGCGGTGCAAGCCAGTAGCGCATCGGAGCGTCCCAAGGATGCGTTCAAGAGCAAAACAAACTCTCTAGCAGACGATGTGGAAGAAGAAGACGAAGGTGTTTACGATTATATCAGTAGCTTCCTTTGACCATTAATCTGAATGTTTTGAAGTAGATAATAGGCTACAATGACAATGGTAAACTTTTAAAGTGAATTCATGAACATATGATATGTGTGTGCTCCATTATGTGTCATTTGAGTGGCCTAATGCCTCAAAAAGGGGACTTTTGGGACTTCTTGAAATTCGGACCATCGGGTGAATTCGGATTTGGCCTCAAATTGAAAAATTCGGACTATTGGGAGATTCGAATCATCGGTCGTCGGATTAACGGACTTTTACTGTACATTAATATATCAAGCTAAAAAAATAATTGGGGGGAGGGGCGTCGACTGACTGGGGACAGAGGTGCATGGGGGCGGTTCGTTCGTGGCCACCCCTTCGGGGATCACGGCGTCAGGCAATAGATAGATAGATAGATAGCTAAACAAATATATACCCTGTTGTTATAATTATCAACCTATTTTGCTACAAAGTCTTCGTAATAGCAGAGTAAAGCCGGTATCACACGAGCGTTTAACCTCTTCTGTACCGACCCGTCCTTTTAGCTTTATTCTGGCTACTATTAAAATGTAAAACTTGCAAACAAAGTCTAACCAAAACTGGGACAAAGACCATATAAAGTCAAAACAACATATCAAAATCGCTATGTGGAAATAACGCTTACTAAAATAAAATTTATGAAATGAAAGAATACAATCCACCTCGGGTGGATGGGACTCGTTAGCCTTGGTCGGCAACTCATCTAGGGGAGTAAACCTGATGCAAATCCGTACTGCTTACCTAAGGGTAAGGCAGGTTAGTGGATGGATTAGCCGAACACCACTGTAGAAAAATAGTGCTAACAAGATGCAATAGTGCTAACTAGGGCCTCGGAGTCGGACGGATCCTAAATTGAGTGGTCAATCCTGTAAGTCCTTTACTAAACTGGCTCGGGTTGTCCCTCTCACAGGGAATAGGTCCGCTTGGGGGCATTCTGTGTATGGCCACCCTCATAAGGGGAGTAAGGCGTCCGGCAATAGATAGATAGATAGATAGAATCCACCACATAGGGTGTACAATAGATAGATAGATAGAATCCACCACATAGGGTGTACAATAGATAGATAGATAGAATCCACCACATAGGGTGTACAATAGATAGATAGATAGAATCCACCACATAGGGTGTACAATAGATAGATAAGATAGATAGAATCCACCACATAGGGTGTACAATAGATAGATAGATAGAATCCACCACATAGGGTGTACAATAGATAGATAGATAGAATCCACCACATAGGGTGTACAATAGATAGATAGATAGAATCCACCACATAGGGTGTACAATAGATAGATAGATAGAATCCACCACATAGGATGTACAATAGATAGATAGATAGATAGAATCCACCACATAGGGTGTACAATAGATAGATAGATAGAATCCACCACATAGGGTGTACAATAGATAGATAGATAGAATCCACCACATAGGGTGTACAATAGATAGATAGATAGAATCCACCACATAGGGTGTACAATAGATAGATAGATAGATAGAATCCACCACATAGGGTGTACAATAGATAGATAGATAGATAGAATCCACCACATAGGGTGTACAATAGATAGATAGATAGATAGAATCCACCACATAGGGTGTACAATAGATAGATAGATAGAATCCACCACATAGGGTGTACATTACTACATGAGCAAGTTAATCTGGTTCCCAAGCAAACTAATTGCACACATAACAACGCACTATCGTCACGTTCAGGGAATTAGTCAATTTGGGAAGTCCGGGACGTTCTGGCAAATATTACTAAACTCTGCATGAATAAAAGAAACTACAATTAGTGGTGGATTCTATCTATCTTGAGTCGGCTACCCCCAAAATGGGGATTGGGCCTGAGCATATAGATAGATAGATAGATAGATAGACAATTAGTGTTAAAATGTTATATTAAAATAAAATTTGCAACTTGACAAGACATTAACAATACAGTAAACCCTCGCTAACTCGGACTAATTGGGGGAGACCACTTCCGAGATGCCCGATTTTCCGAGATGTCCGAGGTCCTACTTAAGAGAGGGAAAATTCCGAATTATAAGAGGAAAGTCCGCGTCCGAGAAAATTGAGATAATTTTTTTTCCTTTTTTTGTTTAACCTATAAACGGCAAGCAGGGGGTATTGAACTCGATGCCCCTGGGCGAGCATATTAAGCTCCATTCATGCCTATAATCGTCATTTTACGATAAATATCGTTATTACTTATTCATATGTGCCTATTTTACCTTCACTATGAAGATAGTAACCTGTAACAACAATAAAACAAGTGGAAATAAAATTGTTCTGGTCAAAATCGCGAATATACATGGAGCAGCCCATTCATGAATTATGGAGCAAATTGAGGCAACCCCTCCCTTCACGAGGCCTCAAGCCTGACTGAGTTTACTCATCCACACTCGCTTGTGTAACACACCCGCTAGGCACATAAGCACATCCTCCACACATTTTACTAATGTTAGCACAAAAATATACCAACGAATTAGGGAATAACAGGGAAAATAGGTGATAATTGAAGGGGGAGGGGAAAGGGGGGAAGGAGGGGATGGTGGAGGAGTGATATGAGGTACAATATAGGGGAAACTTTTTTTTTTTTTTTTTTTTTTTTAGTGCTACGGGGCCGTTTAAAATGTTTTTTTTAGGCCTTCCCTCTTAAGAGCTTTGCCGCCCTCGCCCAGTAAAACTTCTTATGAGCTTTCTCGCCGTTGCCGGGTTAATGTGAAATTCATCATATTAATGACAAATACGAACCTTATTATGTTTTCAGGGACAGTACAGTACAGTAAACCCTTGCCATCTCGGACCTCTAGAAGTCGGAAACCCGTACTAGTCGGACTGGCTACGGCCTCTCGGACATGCATTCCGTATTTCGGACATTTCCGTCATCGTTCCGACAGTCTCTGACGTTGTCGGACTTTATATAAGTATTCGGAAAATGTCCGATATTATATTTTTCAATTCCATTGCATTAGAAATTATTCAAAGATTACAAGAAGTCCAAATAAGACATAGTTATGCTAATGTATAAGGGAGTTACGGAGGGGGAGTGAGCGATAAACACGAACTATTGAGAGACGGACTTAATTGGTTCTGAAAAGACAAAGGAGACTTTTATATTGACTCTTTTTCATGTTATTATTTGTGTGCTAGAAGGATACTATTGTTTTCAATTCCATTGCATTAGAAATTATTCAAAGATTACAAAAAGTCCAAATAAGACATAGTTATGTTAATGTATAAGGGAGTTACGTAGATGCATTAGAGAGATAGATAGATAGAAAGAGAGTTACAGAGGGGAAGTGAGCGATAATCACGAACTATTATGAGACAGACTTAATTGGTTCTGAAAAGACAAGATAGATAGAAAGAGAGTTGCAGAAGGGGAAGTGAGCGATAAACACGAACTATTATGAGACGGACTTAATTGGTTCTGAAAAGACAAAGGAGACATTTTTATTGACTTTTTCATGTTATTATTTGTGTGCTAGAAGGATAATATTGTTTTCAATTCCATCGCATTAGAAATTATTTATAGATTACAAAAAGTCCAAATAAGACATAGTTATGTTAATGTATAAGGGAGTTAGTTAGATGCATTAGAGAGATAAATAGATAGAGAGAGAGTAGCTAGGGGCGAGCGAGCGATAAAATACTAACATATACGAGACGGACTTATGTTTCTGAAAGACAAAGGAGACATTTTTATTTACTCTTTTTCATTTTATTATTTGTGTGTTAGAAGGGTAATATTGTTTTCAATTCCATCATATTAGAATTGATTCAGAGATTAAAAAAAGACCAAATAAGATATAGTTATATATATCTACAAGGGAGATAGATGCATTAAATAGATATAAAAAAAAAAAAAAAAAAAATCAATTGCTCTGGTGATGCGGACTTTCCTCTTCTAATTCGGAATTTTCCCTCTCTTAAGTCGGACATAAGTCGGATTTCGGACATCTCGGATTTTCGGTCATCTCGGACTGGGTCTCCCCCCAATTAGTCCGAGATAGCGAGGTTTTACTGTACATAGTAATTAATATTAACACAATAATTAAAAGGCACAGGCTTCAATTCATCCTAAAATCACTTAATGAAAAGAAAGCTTTGGACATTGATAAGAAGAAAGAAACGATTGTGGGAAAGACTAAAATTGTTAAAAAAGAACAGGGGGTCTAGTATAGAAGCTAAAAAAGTGGATTTGGAACGCAGACAAATAAACAATAAAATAAGGTGGGAGACAGGGGGGGGGGGGGGGGGGGGGTGAAGGAGAGGGAGGAGAGATTGCTAGAAATGTGAAGGATAATCCAAAAATATTCTGGAAGTATATTCAGGAAAAGTTAACAAGAAGAGTAGGTATCCCAGAACTGATAGGAGACTTGGACGATGGGAATAGAGCAGAAACTGATAAGGAGAAAGCAGAGGTGCTGGGAAAATACTTTGGGGAGGTACTAACAGTGGAGTCGGTTGATGCAGTGCCTACTATTCCCATCAAACAGGCACCAGCACTAGAACTAATAGTTTTCTCATGCTAGAATAAGGAGGGCTATAGAAAAAATGAACAGAATTAAGTCCCCGGGACCGGATGGGATACATCCAAGAATCATAAAGGAAGGAGGTGAGATGTTAGTAGAGCCAATAAAAATGTTATTTGAGGTATCTTTTAATACAGGACAAATCCCGATGGACTGGAGAGAGGCGAACATAACAGCTATATTTAAGAAGTGAAAGAGAAATGACCCAGGAAATTATAGACCAGTCAGTTTGACAAGTGTTGTGTGTAAACTAATGGAAACGGTAATTAGAGAAGGAATAATGGAGCATATGAAATCAAACCAACTTCTCAGTGGGAGACAGTTCGGATTCTTGCCGGGGAGGTCGACGGTACCGTAAAATGCCGTAATTTCGGACAGCACCCAAACTTCGGACATTTCGCGAAAATATGTTGTTGTTGTTGTTCCCTAAGCTGCCTGGCCGAACAGCCCCGAGTCCCTGAGAAAGGCCATGGCCACGATCGGGCTTTCCCACAGAGCTCTCATTGAGTGTAGATTGTGTTGTTGGCGTAAGTGGTTGTGTGAAATGCAGTCTTCTATGATGTGTTTAATGGTATGGGGTGCTGTGTTACATCCCGGGCAGGCGTCGACAACGGAGTCATCCAGTCTCTTCTGATAGCTCAGGAGAGCTGGATGGTGTCCGCATCTCAGCCTGGCCAGGTGGACTCTGTCCTCGCGAGGGAGGGAGGATTCGGAAGGATGGATTTCGGGAGGTCGTGCATGCAGCTGCGTGTTGTCTGTGAGTGAGTGGATGGATTGGCGAGAGATATGAGTATGGATGTGCTTCTGGAAGTTGGTTCGGGGTGGGCAGGGAGGGAGAGAGGACAATAATTGTGTGTGATACCGTGTGCTGGGTGTTGTTTTGATATTTCTTGGTGTCTGTGGGTGTGTTGCCATGTAGTTTAGTGGGTGGTCTTGGTTCGTGGAGGCTTCTGCCAGGAATTGAGTGCCTCTCATGTCCAGATGGTCTTTGACTTTGAGGATTTTTGTTTCTTGATGTAGATGATCTGTGGGTGCAGTAGCTGTGCAGCCTGTAATGATCTTTAGGGCTTTGTTTTGAATAGTTTGTAAGGTCTTATGATGTGTTTCAGCTAGGTTAGAAGCCCAGGTTGGGCTTGCATATTCCATTACTGATCTTATGTATTGTTTATATACTGTGGTGGTAGTTTCTTTGTTGTGTCCAAATTTTGTGTGAGCAAGTGACCTGAGGGCGTTAAGTCTGGGTGTCAGTTTCTTTTTAATGTTTGTGGTGTGCTGTTTGAATGTCATATGAGTATCATATGTTACTCCTAGGATTTTGTGTGTGTGTGTATGTGTTAGGGGTGTGTTGTTTATGGTGAGTTGAGGGATGTATTCGTGTTCACCTGTCCAGCTTGTGAGCAGGGTTGCGGTGGATTTGGCTGGGGCTAGATTAAGTCTGTTTGTAGTGCACCAGCCATGTAGTGTGTTGAGATAGGGTTGAAGGAGATCTGTTGCTCTTCTTGGGTCATGGTGTGTGCATGTGAGTGTTATGTCATCTGCATAGTAGGCTAAGTTTATTTGGGGAGTATTGGGTGTAGTTATATCGTGCATGTACAGATTGAAGAGTGCGGGCGATAGGACGGATCCTTGTGGGACTCCGTTTGGAAAGTTTCTGATTTTAGATGACTGACCGGCAAAAGATACATGTGCACACCTGCCTGCTAGGAAGTTGGCCAGCCACCTTTTTGTGTTGTTGTGTATGTTTGTGTTGTAGATTTTGTTTGTTAGGTTGTGGCGTGGGATGGCATCGAAGGCTTTACTAATGTCGAGTGTGGCTAATAGTGATCTGTGTGGTGGTCTAGCTGAGTTGATGCCGTCAAAAGCTCTTTGTGTAAGGTCTGTGAGAAGAGTGTTTGTGGAGTGCAGTGGCCTAAAGCCATGTTGTGTTGGAGCTAGGGGTAGGTCGGGTGTAATTAGTTGTAATGGGGCGGTGCGAGGAGGGTAGCGTGGGGTCTTTGTTGGGTTTGGGGAATGTGATGATGATACCATGCTTCCAAATGTCTGGTATTGTGTTGTGTGAATAGCTGTAGTTTGATATGTTAGTGAGTGTTTGTATGCCTTGTGGTCCCAGGTGTCTGAGGTGTATGTTGCTTATGTTGTCTAGGCCACAGGCGGGTGAGTGCTTGAGATTGTTGATGATATGCTTTGTCTGGTGATTGGTGAAGGGTTTATAGTCAGGGTCTGTGGGGAATTGTCTCTTACGTCGGATGACACGTCGGTCGTCTTTGTGAGGTTTTAGGTGGCTGACATGTGAGAAGTGATTGATGAGAGTGTTTGCTTGTTGTTTACATGAAGGAGTAGAGTCTGTTGTTGTGATTGCAGCATGTGATTGTGTTGTGTTGCTGTTGGAAAGTGTGATGCTGTTTAGTGTTTTGTAGAGTTTTTAAAGGTCTTATTATAAGTATTAGTGTATTACAATATGCATACAGCAACCTTAAGTAAGGTTAAGTAAGTAGCAAATCGTTAATTATGTGAAGTTATGTTTTGCATTCAAGAACAACTATTTTATATAATTTGAGGCATATGTGATACACAAAAACAAAAAAAATACGTTTACAAAAGTTCCTGAACATTAGTGTGTTCATATCATCACATAAATACATGTCTGTAATGTGATATAATCCCTATTACTGTGATATGAAATCATGTGCCAAAGAAAGGAGATATGTTTGGTTATATGTATATACTGTACATGTGTATAAGTCTACACAGGAATGTGCAATTTTGGATATTTTGTTTTTAAAACCTCCGAAATGTCCGAAGTTTGGTTACTGGTGTACGATGTTAGGGTAGTGTGAACAGTACTCTCGTTTAAAGGGCAAATATATGCGTGTCCGAGGTTAGGAACACCCGTCCGAAGATAGGAATTATGATCCTAACCTCGGACGTCACAAAATAGTTTATAGCCACGCAAGGTGAAGGTATAGATTTGTTTTTTGTTATGGATTCAGTAGGTAATCTCCCTGGCTACTCAATGACACCAACATAAAACATTTGGTACCATTCTACACATCGTTATTAATTGAAAACGCTAAAAATTTCCAAAGTTACGGCATTTTACGGTACTACAGCTAATTAAGGTGGTAGATGATTGGATGCAAATTCTGGAGGATGGTGATGTTATAGATGTGATATATTGCGATTTTATGAAGGCCTTCGATAAGGTCCCACATAAAAGGTTAATAGAGAAAGTTAGAAGCTATAGTATAGGGGAGAAATGTGTGAAATGGATTGAAGCCTTCCTGAAAGATCGGAGACAGAGGGTACTGGTGAATGGAATAGGCTCGGGGTGGAGGGAAATTACAAGTGGGGTACCTCAGGGATCTGTGTTGGGACCACTACTGTTCGTTATATTTATCAACGACTTACCTGTAGTTATAACCAATTGAAGTGAGATATACCTGTATGCGGATGACACTAAGCTGTATAGAAGAGTGAGGAGGAAGGAAGATGTAGGTTTTCTTCAAGGAGATGTGGAGGGCATGAAGGGATGGTCTGAACATTGGTTAATGCCTTTTCATCCAAAAAAATGCAAGTACATGCAGATTGGGACAAGCAAGATAGACAAGGTAGGATACAGTATGTATGAAGCGATGGAGGAAGTGAATGCAGAAAAGGATATAGGAGTAGTGATAGACAATAAGTTAAATTTCTCAGAACATTTAGCGGAAAAGATAAACAAAGCCAATAAAATTGTAGGGCCGATAAGGAGGACATTTGTGTCACTTGACGAAGAAATATTCAGGAATTTCTATACAGTGATCCCTCGCGTTTAGCGGATTTCAGCTTGGCGAAACACAGTATTGGCGATAGGTTGGATATGGTGCCAGAATCCGAATTTGGCGCTTCAAATACACTTTTGGCGAGAATGCCGACGTCACGGAATGGCGTCGGCCCAGAATGCGCCGCCCGCAAGCTAGTCTCACCAGGCCTAACTCTAAATAATTCATGGTAAATAAAATCTGTTATCTATTATCTATTGTCTTTTATATTGCTGTTAATGTTTCATGTAGGCTACAGTAGAGCGCCGTATTGAGAGTTACTCTTAGGCCGAGGCTAGGCTATAGATAGGCTTAGGCCTACTCACAAAACCCTAACTGAGCTGCTTGGATAGCGAGAATATCCCAGGTATATTTCATAAACTTATATTAACAGAGTAATCTTGACCAAACCGATTTGTGAACCTCATATCTCTTTGTGTTTTGCTTTGTTTATTGTGCCGAACAGTCTGCGACACACAAACACACACGCGCGCATCAGCTGACTCAGGGGCCCAATCGATAAATATAATTAATCAAAGAAGTGACCACGGATCCAAAACAAATTTCATTAGTTTGCTCAATCGAAAAGCAGTTGGTATAGAAAATTCTAGTCTTGACCATTCACAAGGTAAAAGTGATTTATGCCTCCTGATATATATCTAAGCTAGGTTAGACCATTTCTTGGTCTGGCTAGCTAGTGACTTAGCAACTTGTTGCTAAGGTTATGTGGTTATTCCTTATCAATAAGACTATTCACAAGATAACAATGAATTCTGCTGCCTGATATACTGTACATCTAACCTAGGTTAGGTTAATTCTTTGTGGAGATATATAGGCTAGGCCTATGTCTTCTAGCAAAAACAGAGTAAGCAGACGGCGCCGAGTGTATCGGCGATCGACGATGCGCATGGCGGGCGGTTTGAAAAGGCCCAAAAGGGTGAACTCGGGCCTCGTCAAAGACTAATGGATAATTTTCCCATTTAAAGTACTATTCGCGTTTGGCGAAATTCACTTTTGGCGATGGTATGGCTAGACTAATGAATTCGCTAAATGAGAGGGACCACTGTACAGTGCTGGTTAGGCCTCACCTGGAATATGCGAACCAGGTGTGGGCTCCATATATGGTAAAGGATATAGAAGCAGTGGAGAAAGTGCAGAGGAGAGCTAGCAAGCTAGTACCAACGTTGAAGAACGCGGGCTATGAGCAGAGGTTGAGGACACTGGGACTTCCGACACTGCCATATAGGAGAAAGAGAGGGGATATGATAGAGACTTTTAAGATAGTGTCAGGAAAGTATGATTAGGATGTGTGTGAAGGTATCTTCTTGATGCGGGAGGGAAGAAGAACGAAAGGAGGCTCTAAGAAAATTTACAAAGAAAGAAATAGGCTTGAAAAGGCAAAGAACTCATTTTGTGATAGAGTGGTAAATGAGTGGAATGCACTGCCCCAGTATGTAGTCGATTCCGAATCAATAAGGAAGTTTGACAGTAATCTTCTTACAGTTTCTTACAGTAGATCCTCTGGAAAAAGGCAAACTAGGCTTGTGTATCCAGCCAGCTCAGTACCAGTACTTGCACTGCTGCGGTCGTTCACGGTGTTGGCGGCGGCGGTAGCAGACACAAATTTTTTACTATTCTGTATTTTTGCTTTATGATTCAAATCTCGTCTTCCCCATGCTTTATCAAGATTACTTTCAAACTCCCTTATTGATTCGGAATCGACTACATACTGGGGCAGTGCGTTCCACTCATTTACCACTCTATCACAAAATGAGTTCTTTGCCTTCTCAAGCCTATTTCTTTCTTTGTAAATTTTCTTAGAGTGTCCTCTCGTTCTTGTTCCCTCCCGCATCAAGAAGATACCTTCACACACATCCTCATCATACTTTCCTGACACTATCTTAAAAGTCTCTATCATATCCCCTCTCTTTCTCCTATATGCCAGTGTCGGAAGCCCCAGTGTCCTCAACCTCTGCTCATAGCCCGCGTTCTTCAACGTTGGTACTAGCTTGCTAGCTCTCCTCTGCACTTTCTCCACTGCTTCTATATCCTTTACCATATATGGAGCCCACACCTGGTTCGCATATTCCAGGTGCGGCCTAACCAGCGCTGTATAGAGATTCCTGAAGATTTCTTCGTCAAGTGACACAAATGTCCTCCTTGTCAGCCCTAGCAGCAGTGGTGTGGTCCCCGCATCTAAAGAAGCATATTCACAAGTTAGAAAGAATCCAGAGAGCAGTTACTAGATTGGTTCCAAGTCTCAGAGAACTGCCATATGAAGGGAGGCTAGACAAATTAAAGCTACCGAGTCTAAAAGAGAGGAGAGAGAGGGGAGACATGATAATGATGTACAAATGCACCCGGAGGCTGGAGAGGCTGGATAGGGAGGATATATTAATTATGGATACAGGAATAACTAGAGGCCACAGCTACAAAGTAAAAAGACCTACCTGCAAGAACGATATCAGGAAGTTTAGCTTCCCCTATAGATGTATTGACAAATGGAATGGGCTGGAGGAGGAGGTGGTAGGGGCAAGAAATATCCATATTTTCAAGACAAAATTTGATAAAAAGTAGACTGAGAGACGGGACAACACGAGCTTAGCTCAACTCCTGTAAACTACAATTAGGTAAAATACAATTAGGTAGGTAAATACAATTCTATTGGCTTTGTTTATCTTTTCCGCTAAATGTTCTGAGAAATTTAACTTATTGTCTATCACTACTCCTATATGCTTTTCTGCATTCACTTCCTCCATCGCTTTATACATACTGTATCCTACCTTGTCTATCTTGCTTGTCCCAATCCGCATGTACTTGCATTTTTTTGGATGAAAAGGCATTAACCAATGCTCAGACCATCCCTTCATGCCCTCCACATCTCCTTGAAGAAAACCCACATCTTCCTTACTCCTCACTCTTCTATACAGCTTAGTGTCATCCGCATACAGGTATACCTCACTTCCATTAGTTATAACTTCAGGTAAGTCGTTGATAAATATAACGAACAGTAGTGGTCCCAACACAGATCCCTGAGGTACCCCACTTGTAATTTCCCTCCACCCGAGCCTATTCCATTCACCAGTACCCTCTGTCTCCGATCTTTCAAGAAGGCTTCTATCCATTTCACACATTTCTCCCCTATATTATAGCTTCTAACTTTCTCTATTAACCTTTTATGTGGGACCTTATCGAAGGCCTTCATAAAATCGCAATATACCACGTCTATTACATCACCATCCTCTAGAATTTGCATCCAATCATCTACCACCTTAATTAGCTGTAGTACCGTCGACCTCCCCGGCAAGAATCTGAACTGTCTCCCACTGAAAAGTTGGTTTGATTTCATATGCTCCATTATTCCTTCTCTAATTACCGTTTCCATTAGTTTACACATAACACTTGTCAAACTGACTGGTCTATAATTTCCTGGGTCATTTCTCTTTCCCTTCTTAAATATAGCTGTTATGTTCGCCTCTCTCCAGTCCATCGGGATTTGTCCTGTATTAAACGATACCTCAAATAACATTTTTAATGGCTCTACTAACATCTTACCTTCTTCCTTTATGATTCTTGGGTGTATCCCATCCGGTCCCGGGGACTAACTTCTGTTCATTTTTTCTATAGCCCTTCTTATTCTAGCATGGGAAAACTCTATTAGTTCTAGTGCCAGTGCCTGATTGATGGGAATAGTAGGCACTGCATCATCCGACTCCACTGTTAGTACCCCCCCAAAGTATTTCCCCAGCACCTCTGCTTTCTCCTTATCAGTCTCCGCTTACTCCCATCATCCAACCTCCCTACCAGCTCTGGGATCCCTACTCTTCTTGTTAACTTTTCCTGAATATACTTCCAGAATATTTTTTGGATTATCCTTCACATTTCTAGTAATTTCTCTCCCCCTCTCCTTCACCCCCCTCCTTGTCTCCCACCTTATTTTATTGTTTATTTGTCTGCGTTCCAGATCCACTTCTTTAGCTTCTATACTAGACCCCCTGTTCTTTTTTAACAATTTTAGTCTTTCCCACAATCGTTTCTTTCTTCTAATCAATGTCCAAAGCTTTCTTTTCATTGGCAATTCTGGGTTCGTTCTTTTCCTTAATTTTGTTTTATCCTTATATTCCCTTACTGGTACACTTTTGGATACAGCATTCTCCAGTTTGACTCTAATTTTCCTCCACATTCCTTCAGTGTCTTCACCTATCAAGTATTCCCCCCAGTCAATGTCCAAACACCGTCTCAGCAGCTCATAATCTGCTCTATCATACATGTATATTTTTCTATTGCTTCTATTATCCCTCTCTGTTTTAATATTGCAACTAAAGCTTATATAGGCATGGTCACTACGACCTATAGGGCTATCTACATTGACATGTTCCACTATATCCTCCTCATTGCTAAAAATCAAATCAAGTACACTCCTCTGCATCCCATCTCTATATCTTATCATCTCTGTAATATGTTGTGTTAAAAAACAATCTCTCACTTTCTCTATAAACTTATTTTCCAGGCTACACTGTCCTGCTGGAGTAGTACAATTTGCCCAGTTGATCCTTGGCAAATTGAAATCTCCAATCAAAATCTTATATTTGTTCTCTCTATTATCTATTTCCTCCATTGCTTTCAGTAGGTTATCATCCTCTTCCTTACTATTATTTGGGCTTCTATATATAGAGGCAATTAGAATTGATCCTCTTGCACATTTTACTTCAATACACAAATACTCACAATACTGCTGTCTAATATCCACCTCATTAACCTTGAGCTCTTTTCTTACATAAATAAACAGTCCTCTTCCGACCTCTGCTCTAATAGCATTCCTCTCATATAACTCCAAACCCTCCAAACTATACTCCACCAGTTCCCTTTCAATTCTAGCATTTTTTGGTCTTACTTCCTGTAAGGCAATGACATCAGGTTTTTCCTCTTCATCCTGCAACCTACATATCAGTTCTCTTTTCTTGTCCTGGGTAAACACATTCACATTACTATACATAATCCTTAATCCATCTACCATTCCTTCAGCAACTACACCACCCCGCTCCTCCTGTCCGTACCCTACTCCCCCCTTAGCACTACTGGGTCTGCCACTTTGTCTCCTGTCTCTCCCTGTGACACCTCCACCCCGTTCTCCTCCTCCGTCACAACTCCTATCACATTCTCTTCCCTCCCTGATCTCCCCCTTCCTTCTATTCGTATAAACCACTTCTTCAATTTCCCGTCCCTCACTCTCCAGTAAAAATGTCTCATCCTCCTCACCCAACTTTCCATTATTTTCATCAGCCTTTTCTTGTAATTCCTTTATTTGTTTTCTTTGTTCTATGCTCAAATCCTTCTTTAGTCTTATATGTTTCAGTTCTTCATTTGTGTTTAGCCTCCAACTAAAATTTGTCACCGTCTCTGCCACTGCCCTGGTTTTAAACTGTACCCTTATAGGTCTCATCTCTCCCCTTTTATATCTACATATCCTACTGACTTCCTCCACCTGCCCTTCCCATCCATATCCGTCCACATCCACACCTTTCATGACCTCCTTCACTTTCTCCATATCCCTCACTTTTCTCACTCCATTATCATTCATATGAGCCTCTATATCTTGATAAAGCATGGGGAAGACAAGATTTGAAGTTTGATTATAAAGCAAAAATACAGAATAGTAAAAATGTTGCGTCTGCTGCCGCCGCCGCCAACACAGTGAATGACCGCAGTAGTGCAAGTACTGGCACTGAGCTGGATACACAGGCCTAGTTTGCCTTTTTCCAGAGGATCTACTGTAAGAAACTGTAAGAGAGAACATTGTAAACCGGACACAAATCCCGCCCAACTCGGAATTTTCCGAGATATACAGGGACATTTCCGAGAGGCCTATGCCATTCTGAGAAGTGCGGGGTTCCGAGTAAAAAGAGAAAAAAAAATTCAGGCTAAAAATGGCCTCCACTATTAAGACGCTTCAAACTATCTGACCTAACTCTTTTTTACTACCACAGATCCATTTTAAGCTGCATAAAACCGTCTAAATATAGCTAAAGAAAATTAAAAAGTCTTTCCTGGTATAGAAGGGGTTAAGGGGGTCTTGGGGGTGTTTGATTAAGCTTGATGGAGGTCTAGGGAGCAAACTAAAAACCTCCCCTTAAGGATCACTGTCCTACCTATTTGGAACATTGCATAGTGACTTACTGCCTTGCCGTGGAGCCGGGGTGGTGGTGTTGGCAGTGGGTTTGTATATTGTGTTAATGGTGTTGGCATATTGTTTGGCACTTCTTAGCTTGGCAGTGTTGGTAATATTGGTGGTAAGGTGTACAAAGTTGGTGTTGGTAATCTTGGTGTTAAAGTTGGCAATGTTGGCAGTATTGGTGTTGGTAGTGTTGGTGTTAAAGTTGGCAATGTTGTTGTTGGCATTGAAGGGATTTTCAGTGTTGGTGTTTAAAATAATAAAGTTGCAGCATTGGTGTTGGCAGTGTTGGTGCTGGTAGTATTGGTGTTAAAGTTGGCAGCATTGGTGTTGGCAGTGTTGGTGTTGGAAATAATATAGTTGGCAGCATTGGTGTTGGTGTTGGTAATGTTGGTGTTAAGGTTGGCAAAGTTGGTGTTGGTAGTATTGGTGTTAAGGTTGGCAAAGTTGGTGTTGGTAGTGTTGGTGTTGGCAGTGTTGGTAGTAGGCCTATTGGTGTCAAGGTTGGCAGTATTGGTGTTAAGGTTGGCAATGTTGGTGTTGGCAATGTTGGTGTTGGCAATGTTGGTGTTGGCAGTGTTGGTGTTGTTGGCAGTGTTGGTGTTGGCAATGTTAGTTTTGGCAGTGTTGGAGTTGGCAATGTTGGTGTTGGCAGCATTTGTGTTGGAACTGGCACGGGTCTTATAACCAACAGTACCAGTGTTGTCATTAACCCCATCCACACCACTGACAACATTCTTGGTGTTGGCATGAGTTAGCTTGTTGGCAGGATCAGAAACTACAGCCCCAGTGTTGGCAGATAAGTTGGCCATGAAGTAGCCTACAATGGTGTCAGGATCAGGGGTGTCAGCATCAGGGTTGTCAGTATTGTCAGCATCACTGTTGTCAATATTGTCAGCTCTGCCAACACTAGCCAACAGCATAAACAGAAACATAGAAGTTCCCGTTAAATTCCCGTTGCCTGCCCTCTTCAACATCATTGTTTTCTATGACCTTAAAGGGGAAAATTTATATTATTATTATTATTATTATTATTATTATTATTATTATATAAAGTTATAGGCCAAGGAAGGTATACTAGTAGATTATAACTCATAATTAACAATGTTTTATGTTAGATAATTATAACATCAGGCAAGGTTGACAAGGCAATGGCAAGGGACTGGAGTTCTTGCAGAGAGGCTCCAGTCCTGACGTTATTCTTGACTTGCAGTGTGTTGGCTTAATAATCCTATAGAGTTGATAGCCTCTGAAGTCCTATTTTAACTATAAAAAAGCAAGGTTGAAACAGATAATTTCTTATTAATATAATCACTATTCTTTTTCATGCCTAGAACACCATTAATCTAATAAAATATCCGCAAGGCCCCACTTCGAGATCAATTTGTGCATTTTTTTTATAGAAAAATGCACCGGCCATAGGCCAGTTCCTCCTAAATTGCAGGCTGGCTATTGCTCGTCAGGAAATAATCGAGACCTAAAGGTCCTAAAATTGATTAAATCAATTGGTCGAAGACTTTTAAAATTACCAACCGAGGAACCGTTCGAAGGAGGTCTTGGGGGGTCATATTTAAATCTTGATGGAGTTCTAAGGAAGAAACTACCCCCCCCCCCCCCCCCTTACGAGACCAACCTGTAAGATGTTTCTAGTTGTGCTGTCTCCCAATACAGACTGGGTGGGCTGGGGTGGTGTGTGCAGGGAGCAAACAAGGCATTATTATGGACATACAGAGAGAGAGAGAGGGGGGGGGGGAGTTGATAGATTAATAGCTAGATAGGTGGGTACTCTATGTATAATTGTGTATTTCTCTCTCTCTCTCTCTATATATATATATATATATATTGTATACTAAAAAATCATGGGGTCCTTTAAAATATCATCATAGTTACCACCAGACAACTTTATTCAGATTAGGAAACACCTCTCATATAGACAAGGTAATTAACACATATATAAACATATTTTTAGTAATTACCCCTTTGAATATTGTGACGTATTCCAACAGTTTATTCTGGTTAGCATTAGACCATTGTATACAGCTTAAGAAGGGTCTGTGGGAATCATGAGGGTAAAGACTAACCTCAATCAACCCTCTGACTTCCACACACCCTCCTAATCTGAATAAACTCGCCTAATAATAGCCAGAAAACAGAACAGAAATGCGTAATCGGATCTTGAAAGGGTTACTAATTAATTATCCGCTATATAAGGTGCATTAAGGGAGCCCACCTCGCTTTTTGTAACTTTGTCTCCCTCTCTCTTTAGCTTGTATCCATTCGGCCCCATTCAGCCTACTGTTTTAATACGTTTACCCCCATCTACAGTAGGTGTCAATATTTTCCTGGTGAGCGGTGGTGAGCCAGCATATATAATTTTGTTTTGAGAACAAGCTAAATTTGTAAATTTTTCGATAGAAAAATTTCTCCGGCAAAGCCGGATTTCTCCATACAATGCTGGCTCGCTATCGCTCGCCAGGAAGATATCGACACCTGGATGGGGATAAATGTCTTAAAACAGTTGGCTGAATGGGGCCGAATGGATACAAGCCAGAGAAAGAGAGAAAAGGAGAGAAAGAGAACAAATCTGGTGACCCCCCTTAAGCAGGTAACACAGACAGGTAAATGGATGATTGTCGCTTAACCCTCCAGCCCCGGCTATGTATCATATATATATTCCCCGAAACCCGGGGGTTTTGGCCGAAAAACGTCTACACCTAGGCTACCGTATCTTTGTTATTCTGATTGCTTCCGCATTCCCGCACATCCCCAAGCGTAGATGCGTTTCTTACCTGTAGAATGGCGTTAAGTAGAGCTCTCTAAGTCAACTGGTTCAGTTGTGATGATGATTTCATTGGAGATAACTTTATGGCAAAAACAGCCACTTTACACTACTTTTCGATACTTAACAACAACATACAGGCACACACGAGCAAGCGACGCACTCCTTCTTGTGGCCGGAGATGCGGGGCGTCGGTCCAGCCGGCTGTTGTTTACATGCGTCGGACCGACGCCTCGCACACCAAGCTCACAGTCTTTCAACCACTGGGCGTTCAAGAGCCCTTCTGGGTAGCTCGGGTATGCTATTTTATGGGCGTTCAAGAGCCCTTCCGGGCCTGATGGGTTAAGCCTATAGATTTTGTTAATCTTATTTTTTTCTGGGCCCCCTTCTCTCTCATGCTTAGCCCCATTAGCTTTGAGATTGTAAGATGTTCCCCCCATAAGCTTGGTGATTTTAAGACCTTTCGCTCCATTTCTTTTTCAATATTAAGACCTGTCGTACCATTTGATGTAAGTTTTTTCCTGGCAACCAATAGCGAGCCTGTAATTTAGGAGGAACTGGCCTTTGACTGGGACATTTTACTACCGAAAAATTTACACATTTATCTCAAAGGGGGGTCATGGGGCTAATTTTTAAAGCATAATGGAGGTCTTAGGAGGAAAAAATAAAAATATATAAATAAATTAGAATGTAAAACTTGCAAAATAAACAAACCAAAACGTATACGAACACAGTAAAAAGACAAAACAACGAATCAAAATCGCTATGTGGAAACAACGCTTAAGTAAAATAATTATTTATAAATAAAAGAACACAATCCACCACATAGGGTGTACATTACTACATGCGCAAGTTAATCTGGTTCCCAAGCAAACTAATTGCACACATAATAAATAAAATAAATATAAATATACATAAATGAGCAAATAAATACACCCATCCCCCCCTTAAAGCTTGATGGAGGTCTTTGGAGGGAAGTAATAATATTAATAATAAGTAAACAAAAATACATGAACAAATAAACACAATTAAATGTACACCTCCCTTAGATGGGCTGCCTACCAAAGTTAATAGAGTTCAGTTCACCATCCCCTTTCTGTCGCAACTAACGACCTTCAGGGGAACTGTTATTTTAGGATGATACAGGAGCACTCTTTCCCAGCACATAATATATATAAGAATAAGTAAAAAATTAAAAATACTACTACTACTATTATTTTTTTTCTGTTTTTTTGTTTTTTTTTTTTTTCAATTGTAGTACCACTCAGCCTGTGCATCCCCCTTACTACTACTACTACAACTACTATTACTACTGCTACTACTACAACAACTATTACTACTACTACTACTACTAATAATAATAATAATAATAATAACAATAACAACAATAATACAAGTACAGTAATAGTAATATAACTTAAAACACTAATCATTTTATTCCTTGGTGATATTATGAGCAAGAAACCTGTTCGTCATGTAATAGTGGTTGTACTTTATGACGATGGCATGGACCGCAGCAAAGAAGACATCCTCTAAAATCATGACCAGATGTCCCCAACGAACCAGGACATCGGGGCTCGGGCAGACGGAGCGGGATACGTTGGCCTTCTTATGCTGATTTTCGTCTGCCGGGTTGAGGGAACGTGCGTGGGTATTCTTGCGCTGATCTTCGTCTGCCAGGCTGAGGAAGGATGCAGTCGTCTTCTTTTGCCAGTCCGTGTCCGCTGGGTAGGCGTTGATATTCTTTAGCAGATCTTCTTCCGCTGGGTAGAGGGAGGACGCATTGATATTCTTTAGCAGATCTTCTTCCGCTGGGTAGAGGGAGGGTGCGTTGTTCTCCTTACACTGTTTATCGTCCGCTGGGTTGACGGAGGACGTGTTGGTCTTCTTCCGCCGACCGTCGTCCGTCGCCCAGGCCCACTTCTCCGTACCGCTTGGATTGACCTCGGTGCTGATGGTGTTGGAGGCTGTTGTGGGTTTCTCTTCCTCGGGCGGCTGAGCGTAGAAGCAGTGCAGGAGGAATATGCATGATAGCCGGCCGGTGATGTAGAAGAAGATGATGTCGATGATTTTTATTTCAGCAGAGCTTGGTAGCGACGCCACAACCTACGGTGTAAGAGAGGAATCAAAATTAGTTGTATGATGATACACTTTAATCGCTATTGTCACATTCAAAATTTGTGTCCAATCCTCACAAATTAACCTCATTTGTTTCCATAAATACAGCATAAACAAAAATACTCTTCAAGTAATGGATGAACATATCAACTCGAGTCTCTCAACCTGTGCCAAGTTAATTAGTGCTT
Source organism: Paralithodes platypus (assembly GCA_032716605.1). Taxonomy (NCBI): domain Eukaryota; kingdom Metazoa; phylum Arthropoda; class Malacostraca; order Decapoda; family Lithodidae; genus Paralithodes; species Paralithodes platypus. The sequence continues at coordinate 55,054,805 of CM064503.1, read as the reverse complement.
TAAGTTAGGATAAATTATGTTACAATCAGTTTAGGACTTTTTTTTACCAAACATTAAGTTGGCGCTTGCTAAATTGGCACTGATTGTTATCTACTTGTTGGAATGATATACTGATTGATTTGTTCAGGAACCTCAAAACTATTATGACAGTTTTAATAACCTGACATATTTTTGCGCTTTATTGTCGAGTCTACAAAATATCGGTAATTATAAAGACCCTCTAGCACTACCTGGGAGAAGAGAGATATATGACAGTTTTATTCACCTGACATATTTTTGCGCTATGACGTCGAGTCTGCAAAATATCTGTACTCAACGTGTACTTATCCTTTAACTGTGTTGGTGGTGTAATGGTTTAGGTGCTTATGTTCTGGGTGTGGTGTCCCGAGTTCGAATCCCGGGAGGACCATATGCTTTTATTAGTTTATTCATGTACATTGGGGTTTGTAATTGATGATTAATGTTAAGAATGGGGTGTTACTTATTCTAAAGAACCTCCAGCACTACCTGGGAGAAGAGAGATGCCACTACGATGAGCAGAGACAGCGTGACCATGATGCGATCGGAGAAATTCTGCTTGGAGAAGAACCAGACCGTACAGTTGCCAAGCAGAAGCAGAACCAGACAAGGTAGCAGTGAATTCAGGAGGCTGGAGATGTAGTTCCGCTGGAGCAGGATGTGGATGCGGACTACAGTTGGGTTCCGTTGGCTGGCGTTATACTCGTAGCGGGGATGGGACACTTGAAACATTCCGATAGTACTCGCTCTCCCCTTCACCGCTAGCCCACCAGCGCTCTCTAGATTGAAGCGTGGCTGGCATCCCACTTGCTGTTTCAGCCCCATGTCCATAGAGCATTCATGGATGTCAAATGGGTAAAGAACAAAGGAGAATTCACACGAGAAGGTGAAGAGGTATTTGGTGTCCCATATGATGTTGACTCGGTCCCCCTCTAGGTTATACACTGCAAAAACACAATAAGTAACAATATTTTTTTTTTTTTTTAGGTATAGTTGGGAGAGTTGGGCACCGTAACCATTCGGACATGAGCGGAAGAAGGCCATCCGCTCATGGCCGAGTGGTTACGATGCCCAACTCTCCCAAATATACCTGGAGTGAGTGGGTTCGAATCCTGGTCAGGATACCTCTCTCCAAATATGCCTAGTGTACTGTACTCTAGATGTAAGTGAATGAAAAGAAGGACACTGATTCCATTTCTTAAACTAATCATTGTAAGAAAAAATATTGCATAGATGTGTCTACTTGATAACATAATAAGAGGTATACAGGTATACAGTATAAGTTTTTTGTTTTCTGGTTTACCTTCATAGCTTCCGATGACCTCTCTGGTGCCTCGACTCAGCGGTTCACCATGGACTGATCGCTTGTGTCTCTTGCATACCCAAAATTGCTCTCAAACCGGGCATTTTCAAAGAACAGACCAGGACTCCAAAATCTGTCCGAGATGACTTTTGGGATCTGCTTTCTGGTGTGGAGATCTGTGAAATTGAGCCTTGGGTCTTTCCAGGACAGGATTAAATTCAGAAGTGCTTGGAATTCATTTTTCATAAGCATGACATCAACCATTCGGTGGAGGTCGAAAGTGAGGTTAACGAGAGGGCTTTGGCCAAAGCACGGAAGGGATTTTTCAGTCATAGGGGGCCAAGTGACAGTGGAGCACGAAGTAGGGCCTTCATCAGAGTTGTCGGGGCACTGCGGCGGCCCGTCACAGTGCTGTTGCAGAGGAACACAGCTGCCGTCATCACAGGTAAAGCTGTCGTCACCACACACACTCACAACCTGCATCTCATCCGCTAACGTTATCAAGTTTTGCCACTTGTACCGTCCCATGATGTTGCCTGTAGGAAGGACTGCATGTTTTACCTTCCTCCCAGACTTCCACTGTATCAAGGTCATCTTGTTCAGGCTTATAGTTTGCAAGTATGAGTTTTCAAAAGTGATGGTGATGCCGTGAGGGTTAATCAGTACAGGACTGGCCTGACGTACATGGAATGCAAAATCAATCACATTGTCTTTCTTCAACTTGATGATCAAACTGTGGGGAAGTAAACAGGCAACTTCACTAATTGATCTCTTGCACTTTTGAGAACCTTCAACCACACGTCCATCAGATAATGCATAGATCGCCATGCACATTCTTCTTTTTGGATCTTGATTTATAAAGAAGCTGGCATAAATACTCTTAAGAAGGGGATATTCTTTATCTTCAATTGTTGGTAGCCTCCCTTGAAGATTGTCGCAATACTCCATAGCTCCGTGTAAGTCCTTCTCAACTTTAAATACAACAAATACTTCATGAGTTCTGCGACATATCTCCGGGCGTGTGACCTGCATTAACATAGTGCTGCGGGATTTAAAAATATTCTTCGGAGCAAGAGGGACTAGCGAAGTAGAGCCACAATCCGCCATGCTCTGTGCTTCTTCAGACGTCAGTGTTCCGGGCAGCACTTCAAGGCCTCCGATGATCCCAGAGAACACACCCTTATACTCGGTGGAACTGATCTTGACATAAACTTCTTCCGCGTACCCATCCCCTCTATGGTTTTCTAAGTGGTTCATGAGAGGAAAGTCGAGAGTTATGCTGTTGCCGTTGACGAGGACTAAAGCCGTACCATCTCTGTAGCTGACACACAGATGGTACCGAACGCTCAAATCAAAGCGTAATTCCTCCTTCCTGACCGAGCATCCATCTTTGTTGCACACTCTCATGTACTCCTCATAAACTGTAATGAAATTTAGTTTTTGCTTAGATTCTGGCAGGTGAAGGATCAATAAGGTTTAATAGCTCTGAAATGCAAAAAGTGGAATTCTGGGTTTATATACATGTATATATGATCGGGGAAGGTAAAAGAGCTAAGAGTCGTGATAGGTATAGTTTTGGGTTAGTTATAAGTACCAGTAAGGCATAATAGCTCCAACTTGCACTAGAAAGGGTTCTAGGTTCGCTAAAAATTACCTATGCCCCACATTGATTCCCCCTGTAGGTTTCTTTAACCCTCCAGCCCCGGCTATGTATTCCATATATATTCCCCAAAACCCGGGGGTTTTGGCCGAAAAACGTCTACGCCTAGGCTACTGTATCTTTGTTATTTTGACTGCTTCCGCATTCCTGCACATCCCCAAGCGTAGATGTGTTTCGTACCTGTAGAATGGTGTTAAGTAGAGCTCTCTAAGTCAACTGGTTCAGTTGTGATGACGATTTCATTGGAGATAACTTTGTGGCAAAAACAGCCACTTTACACTATTTTTCGCTACTTAACAATAACATACAGGCACACACGAACAAGCGACGCGCTCCTTCTTGTGGTCGGAGATGCGCGGCGTCGGTCCAGCCGGCTGTTGTTTACATGCGTCGGACGGACGCCTCGCACACCAAGCTTACAGGCTTTCAAGCTGCCGGAGCCTCAGCACCCTTCCGGGTTGCGCGGGGGGTGTTTGTTATGGGTGCCTCAGAGCCCTACCGGGTCTGGAGGGTTAAATGCTTCGCCCCATTAATTTGTCAATTTGCTTCGTCCCATTCAGTTGTTGATTTGTTCGTGGCGAGCGACAGTGAGCGTGCTACTTATGGTTAATCAGCATTTGGTCGGGACATTTACTACCAAAAATGTACAAATTTAGCTTGAAGGGGGCGTTTCTAGCTTGCAGGGGAATCTGGGGAGGTGCTTTTGGAATCAAGGGCGGCTTGGAGAGGTGTATTCTGTTTGAAGGGAGAGAGATCATGGAGTTCATTTGTAGTTTTTTTAACCCTTTGAAGATTATGACTAATTTTGACAGCTTATTCTGGCTATTATTATACGATTCTATACAGTATAGGGAAGGATCTGTGGGAAAAATATGGGTGAAGACTATCTCAATTAACCTTTTGACTTCCATATAACCTTCCTAATCTGAATAAAATCGTCTAATACTAGCCAGAAAACAAAAAAGAAAAGCATAATTAGATCTTATGAGTGTTAAAGGGTGTCTGGAGGGGTTGGAAGGAGGGGTACTTACAGCCGACAAAGAGGCCCCCTGAAGGCATCCTGAGAGTGATGACGGAGTACCATCCAGAAAACAGAAAAGAAACGTGTCATCGGATCTCGAGAGGGTTAAAGGGGAGTCTGCAGGGGCGGGAGGGGTACTTACAGCCAACAAAGAGGCCCCCTGAAGGCATCCTGAGAGTGATGACAGAGTACCAGCCAGAAAACAGAAAAGAAACGCGTCATCGGATCTCGAGAGGGTTAAAGGGGAGTCTGCAGGGGCGGGAGGGGTACTTACAGCCGACAAAGAGGCCCCCTGAAGGCATCCTGAGAGTGATGACGGAGTACCATCCAGAAAACAGAAAAGAAACGTGTCATCGGATCTCGAGAGGGTTAAAGGGGAGTCTGCAGGGGCGGGAGGGGTACTTACAGCCGACAAAGAGGCCCCCTGAAGGCATCCTGAGAGTGATGACGGAGTACCAGCCAGAAAACAGAAAAGAAACGTGTCATCGGATCTCGAGAGGGTTAAAGGGGAGTCTGCAGGGGTGGGAGGGGTACTTACAGCCGACAAAGAGGCCCCCTGAAGGCATCCTGAGAGTGATGACGGAGTACCAGCCAGAAAACAGAAAAGAAACGCGTCATCGGATCTCGAGAGGGTTAAAGGGGAATCTGCAGGGGCGGGAGGGGTACTTACAGCCGACAAAGAGGCCCCCTGAAGGCATCCTGAGAGTGATTACGGAGTACCAGCCAGAAAACAGAAAAGAAACGCGTCATCGGATCTTGAGAGGGTTAAAGGGGAGTCTGCAGGGGCGGGAGGGGTACTTACTTACAGTTTCTTACAGTTTCTTACAGTAGATCCTCTGGAAAAAGGCAAACTATGCCTGTGTATCCAGCTCAGTACCAGTACTTGCACTGCTGCGGTCGTTCACGGTGTTGGCGGCGTCGGTAGCAGACGCAACATTTTTGCTATTCTGTATTTTTGTTTTATAATCAAACTTCAAATCTTGTCTTCCCCATGCTTTATCAAGATTACTTTCAAACTCCCTTATTCATTCGGAATCGACTACATACTGGGGCAGTGCCGACAAAGCCGACAAAGAGGCCTCCTGAAGGCATCCTGAGAGTGGTGACGGAGTACCAGCCAGAAAACAGAAAAGAAACGCGTCATCGGATCTCGAGAGGGTTAAAGGGGAGTCTGCAGGGGCGGGAGGGGTGCTTACAGACGACAAAGAGGCCCCCTGAAGGTATCCTGAGAGTGATGACGGAGTACCAGCCAGAAAACAGAAAAGAAACGCATCATCGGATCTCAAGAGGGTTAAAGGGGAGTCTGTGCAGGGTGATCACAGACAAATACAGACACAAATGCGTTATCGGATCTCGAGAGGGTTAAAGGGTGTCTGGAGGGGTGGAAAGGAGGGGTACTCACAGCCAACAAAGAGACTCCCTGAAGGTGTCCTGAGGGTGAGGACGGAAGCCATGGGGGTGATCACTGACAAGTACAGCCACAAACACACAGTCAGGGATTCCAGGGGCGCGGACGAGTCGAAGTATATGTGGACCTGGAGGGGGCAAGAAATTATAGGAAGAATAGGATGGTACACATACACACACACACTCATTCACTCTCTCTCTCTCTCTCTCTCTCTCTCTCTCTCTCTCTCTCTCTCTCTCTCTCTCTCTCTCTCTCTCTCTCTCTCTCTCTCTCTCTCTCTCTCTCTCTCTCTCTCTCTCTCGCCCTCTCTCTCTCTCTCTCTCTCTCTCACTCACTCACTCCCTCTCGCTCTCGCTCTCTCTATCTCTCTCTCTCTCTCTCTCTCTCTCTCTCTCTCTCTCTCTCTCTCTCTCTCTCTCTTTCATCCCCCCCCTCTCTCTCTCTCTCTAGGGAACACAGACAACACAAACCATTAAATTACTAAGGACAATGGCAGGCAGAGAGAGCGAGAGCGCGAGAGCGAGACGGAGAGACTGGTGAACCCCACTTAATTAATCCATATACTCATAAAAATACTTCCCACCATTCACACCAAACAATATACCTCTAACTACACTATATACTTACCAGACCACCCCGCTATTACACCCTTCAGAATACATCAATATACTCTGTTGTATACTGTACCTCCATTGACCAAAGGCTATCAATTAACCCTATTCATGTGGCACATACCCTTATTATATTGATGATATTATATATTTTATTATATCATATATAATGTGTGTATATATATACAGTATATATATATATATATATATATATATATATATATATATATATAATTATATATATATATATATATATATATATATATATATATATATATATATATATATATACTGTATATATGTGTTTTATTTAATTCCTAATATTACTACTACTACTACCGTACTACTACTACTACTACTACTACTACTACTACTACTACTACTAATAATAATAATAATAATAATAATAATAATAATAAAGTAATAATAACAATAATAATAGCATACTCACATAAGGTGGGTGATCACTGTCCTCACCCATAAGATCATAGATGTCCAACAGCTCATTATCTGATTCTGAAAATATAATAGAATTCAAATGACAGGTGGGAGGAGAATTATGCCTCCCGAAAATATTAGGGTCTGGCGGGGATTTGAACCCTGGTCTTTGGCCTACCAGACTCCCGTGCTACCACTGCACCACGCTTGTCCATACAGCTATTAATAATTGTTCGTGAGGACATGCAAAAATCTTTATGCAAATATATCCATTTAGATTGATGTTGAGACCAAATCAGATATGCATTAATATATATAAATATTATGTATTTATTTATATAAAGTTGATTTTATCTGAACACCTATATACTGTTGCTTGTCATCGTTGTTAATATACATACCGGTGTGGGTAGTGTTGGTAGAGTTGGCACTATCCAGGCTGATGTTGGCACTTGGGGTGGCAGTGGTGTTGGCAGCTTGGGTCCTGGCAAAGGGTGGCAGCAGCAGAAGAACTAACAACACCACAAGTCCAGATATACTGTTCACCATCATCATCATTTTGGCTATCGGTAATTTTAGTAACATCGTCATCATTTCATCACATTCCTAAAAAATATAGATAGTGATGACTGGGAAAGTGATTGTGATGTTTCATTAATTATATATATCCTGTATATATCTATATCTATATACAGGTATATATATATATATATATATATATATATATATATATATATATATATATATATATATATATATATATACCCGGTATATATATATATATATATATATATATATACCCGGTATATATATATATATATATACTGTATATACTGTATACTGTACTGTATATATATATATATACACTGTATGAGAGAGAGAGAGAGAGAGAGAGAGCACACTGGCCACCTCACCTATCAGTGTCCTGTCTTTCCAGGATCTGAGAAACAGGTGAGCTATTCTGATTAATAATAGGTGTGTGTGGGGGGTGGTCTGTGTGGTCTGAGTATCTGTGTAACTCTGTGTAACTATTATATTCACCATATAATTATTAGCCCCATAAATCATCACCACTATCCTCTTAAATTTGTGTACTGTATTGTTTTATTGTATTGTACTAAACTCGTGAAATTTGTTATCACTTTCCAGAAGCAGTAGAAGCTCCGCCCCCCCATCAGATGCCACCTCCCCCCCAGGCACCTACCGCGTTACTGGAACCAGCCCCATCGATGTGGCCGCTCACATCAAGCTGCTGGGAGAATCACTTAACAACATCGGACAGAAGCTGAAAGAGCATGAGGTATGGAGCAATAGTACTGTTTTAAGGGAGGAGGGGCGTATTTGTTTGCTCATTCGGGGATCACGGCGTCCGGCAATAGATAGATAGATAGAGATAAATAGATTTAATATATTTTTTAGTTTCCTCCCTAGACCTCCATCAAATTAAAAAAAACATCCATTAGATCTCCCTTCAAGATTAATTTGTACATTTTTCCGTAGAATAATGGCACGGCCTAAGGCTGGTTCCTCCACAATTACAGGCTCGCTATTGCTCGCCAGGAAAAAAATTGACACCTAAAGGACACGAAAGGCCGTAATATTGACAAAGAAATGTGTCAAAAAGTCTTACAATCGACAAACTAATGGGGCAAACTTCTAAAAATCTCAAAACTAATGGGGATAAGCATGAGGAAGAAAGGAGCCCAGGAAAACAACCCATCTCCCCTTAACCCTCTCGCTATTCTGTGGACTTGGGGGTTGCCGTTTAGCATTCAGAAATAGAGTTCTCGCAATCTCATAATTACCTCTCCAAAATTAGTTTTCTGCCCACAGCTAACTCAAAGACAACTGCAGAGGTTGAAGTAACTAAACTAAAGGTTTATAAACACCCCTGATGGTCACAAAGGCTTTTAAGTACAGTATTAAGGAACACCCCATTCTTAACATTAACCCCTTCTGTAATGACAATTTTAATTTATTCTGGCTCTTATTTAGACGATTTTGGGTAGCTTAAGAAGGAGATGTGATAGTTAAAAGGGTTAATTAAGATAGTTTGAAGCCTATTAATTGGTGGAGGCCCTTCTTAAACTGAATAAAATCATCCAATAGTTGCCAGAATATTACCAAAGGACGTCATTGGTGCTGAAGGGGTTAATCCTCCATTACAAACCCCCATGCACTTGAATAAACTAATGAAATCATAGGATCCTCTCAGGATTTGAACTCTGGACACCACACCCAGAACATAAGCATCTAAACCATTACACCACCAACGATCCCAGAAAGGGCGCAAATCGTGTCCTGTGCGTGAAATGGTTAAGATTGTGTCGTAATTGAAAATATTGGTGATGATACCAGAGTTGAAACTCCCTAACCCCTTCTGTACCGGCCACGTCTTTTTAGCTTTATTCTGGCTACCATTAGACGATTTTATGCAGTTAAAAAAGGGTCTCCAGCATTTAACCGGCTTCGAACTATCTCACTTAATCCTTTTTACTACCACAGATCCTTCTTAACCCCTTCTGTACTGGCAACGTCTTTTCTACTTTATTCTGGCTACTTTTAGACGATTTTATTCAGTTAAAAGAGGGCTTCCAGCAATTAACAGGCTTCGAACTATCTAACTTAACCATTTTTACTACCACAGAACCTTCTTGAACTGCACAAAATCATCTTAATACAGTAAACCCTTGCACAACGAATGGGATATGTACCGAAAAAAACGTTCGTAGTGCAAATTTTCGTTGCGTGAACTATTAGTTATATGGAATTAATTAGGTTAGGTGCACAGACTCTCATTTTCACCCCCTTTCATTTATATTTACTCAGTTTGAATCAATGTTTGTGTTTACTATGACTTCTTAACCTTATAATACACCTTACATCTACAATATAACATGCAGGGTGATAATATTGTACAGTAAAACACCATGCGCAAATCATGTTTTATTTTTCAATACAGTACGGTACTGTATTGTACTTTGGTGACTTAACCTAATTCTACGATACTACAGTACAAGACTAATAACAAATAATTATGCTCTTAAACTTTTATTTCTTACATTTCTTACATGAATAGTTTTACATGCAGGAGGGAACAAGAACGAGAGGACACTCAAAGAAAATTTACAAAGAAAGAAATAGGCTTGAGAAGGCAAAGAACTCATTTTGTGATAGAGTGGTAAATGAGTGGAACGCACTGCCCCAGTATGTAGTCGATTCCGAATCAATAAGGGAGTTTGAAAGTAATCTTGATAAAGCATGGGGAAGACAAGATTTGAAGTTTGATTATAAAGCAAAAATACAGAATAGTAAGAATGTTGCGTCTGCTACCGCCGCCGCCAACACCGTGAACGACCGCAGCAGTGCAAGTACTGTACTGGTACTGAGCTGGATACACAGGCCTAGTTTGCCTTTTTCCAGAGGATCTACTGTAAGAAACTGTAAGAAATTTCTGAATCGAAGAAACCTTGGAGTTCTGGTAGAGGGGAGTCGGGGTTGTCAGGTAGCGGCGAGTCGGGGTTGTCTGGGGAGGCCCGGGAGGCCGCGATGGTGGTGGTGGCGCGGCTGGTGCCAGAGGTGGATGCCACGGGTGTGAAGATGCCAGACGTAGAAGGGATGCTATCATGTGACGGCTCTGGTGACGGTGAAAGACTTGATGATGGAGTAGAAGTGGTGCTTGGCCTGAAGTAGGATGTCACAGTGCTCTGCTTAGCTTTGTCCCGCTTCTGGTTGAGAATTTCATGGTAGATTGCTTCTCTATGTGATGCGCTGCAGTGCCACTTCTAGCTGGGTTCGGGTCAGTGTCTCTCATGATGTCTATGTCTCTGGTGAAACCTGACAGAAATTCTTGCAATTTTTGTATGGTCAGCTCACGTTCTCGGACTGAATCATTATTCTCGGCTGAATCTTGACGACGCTGCTGCAACATTTCTTCAAGCTCTTCATTACTTAGGGGTTCACTGTGGCTGTCTAGCAACTGTTGAACGTCGTCTTCATCTACGTCGGTGAAGCCAGCACGGTGGGATAGGCGCACAATATCTTTGCGGAGATCCTTGACAGTGGGGGCAGGTCCAAATCCTTTGAAATCATTCACACACCCAGGCCACAGTTTATTCCAAGCCCCGTTCATTGTTTTGGCTTGGATCTCATTCCAGGACGCTTCAATGTTGTCAACGCCCTTTTTGATATGGTAACCGTGCCAATACTCCTTGATGGTCAGCTCGGGGTTGTTGTCAAGGGCCTGGACAATCCGTGCCATCGTGCGACGTTGATAGTAGGCTTTGAAGGTTGCAATGACGGTCTGGTCCATAGGCTGCATTAACGATGTGGTGTTTGGTGGCAAAAAGAGCACTTCAATATTGTCACCAATCAGACATGACATGAGGGTGGCTTGGGGCGTTGTCGAGGACGAGTAGGAAGCGGTTTGCAATATTATTTTCTTCTGCATAAGCTTTCAATGTAGGAGAGTTATAGCCACACACATAGTCTTGGCAGAGGACGGAAGTAAGCCACGCTTTTTTGTTAGACCTCCACAGTACGGGTAGCTGTGCCTTTGCAAGACCTTTCATTGCCCTAGGGTTCTCTGATTGATAAATTAGCAGAGGTTTCAGTTTTAGGTCCCCATTTGCATTGCTCCCTAGACTAAGTGTCAACCTATCCTTGGCAGCCTTAAATCCAGGGGCTCTTTGCTCCTCATGTGCTATGAAGGTTTTTGATGACATTTTTTTCCAGTAAAGACCTGTTTCATCAAAATTTATCACTTATTTGCTGGAGTACTTGCCCTCTTTGATGCGGTCCTTCAGGATAGGCTTAAAAGTATCCGCGGCTGGGCGATCGGCACTAGCAGCTTCCCCTGTTGTTTTTATATTATGTAAGCCAGCCCTCTTGCTAAACCTATCAAACCACCCTTGCTGGCACCAAATGGAGTCTTGCATCGCTCATCCTCACTCAATTTAGAGATAGGGCTTTGGCAGTGACTGGGGCTGTGGAGATGGGCATACGACGACGTACCTGATCACTTATCCACATTTCCAGCAGCGTCTCCATCTTATCCATTGCTGGGTCACGGGTTCGAGTGGTCCTTGTAGTTTGCACAGTCGACACAGTTTCTGCAGCCTTCTTGATAGCATCCGACGATTTGAAGATCGTAGACACAGTCGAGGGGGCCAAGCCATGTTGGCGAGCGATACTACAGTATTAGTCTTTTCACCACGCTCATGTCTTCTTATCACATCCAACTTCATTTCGAGGGTAAGGCTCTTCCTGGAGGCCTTGGCTACTTATTTTCAGGGCTAGTTGCAGGTCATTTAGGCATGGTGACTGATGTAAAACAATGCACGTGTAGGTAGGTAGGACTAGGTAGCGTCGTTTCAAAGATAAGGCGGGAATGAGTGTTCTGAGCGTCCGACGCTAGTGGCTGGGTGGCGCTGTTGTTGACAAATGCTAGTCACTATGCGCTCAGTTACCTGTTGCGTTCGGTGGCGTCTCGGTACGCATCGGTAAATCGCGGTAAAAAATGTGTTAAGTCGAACCAAAGTGTTTGTTGTGCGGGCAAGGGGTAGTACTATGCAACCTTCGTTAAAGTGAAAATTTGTTGCAAGGGTGTTCGTTGTGCAGGGGTTTACTGTATAACTAGAATAAAATTAAAAAGACGTTACCGGTAAAGAGGGGGTTAAACTGCACAATATCGTCAAAAAATAGCTAGAATGTACAGTACTTGAAAAAACGTTGCCTATACAGAACGGGTTAACTGTATTACCCAGCACTTGTTGTAGTATAAGTGCCTTGTGAAACCCTTTAGCTGAGTGAGCTCACCTCACCTTGCATTTAGATGCTTATGTTCTGGGTGTGGTGTCCCAAGTTTTAATCCCGGGATGATCATATGCTTTCATTAATTTCATTCGGAGGTGTTTGGTGTTGGGAGTGAAATTAATAAATTAGATTAGGCCTTATAAATTCTGGTAGTAAGTATGTATCTACGGTATGTATTTACTCAGGCCCATTCCCCACTTTTCCTTTTTTTTTTTCCTGGTAGTATCCTAAGCAATATAATCACTGGAAATACATATGATGCGGCCCGCCGTGCGCTACAGAATCACTCAGGGCATCATATGAAGGGACCCGCTGTGTGGGTGCTAAATAAAAAATATCCATAACCTTTAGCAATTGACTACTTGCGAGTTTTAGGCTATAAGGAAGTTGGAGCTGTAAACATCGATGTAAAACAGAAATGCAATAATAATGTAGGTTTCTGATAGATATAAAGCATGTTGAATTGGGTTTTATGTATTTATATGTGCACTACAACCGTATTTTTAGCTGGTAATTCTAATAAATATAAATGTCTACAGCTCCAACTTCCTTATAGAACGAAACTTGCAAGTGGTCAATTACAGTAAACTCCCTTTTATAAAAAAATCATGAATCTTGAAATTTTGGATAAGCGAGTTTTACGGATAAACGAGTCCCTCTATCTATCTATCTATTGCCTGACGCTGTGATCCCCGAAGGGGTGGCCACGAACGAACCGCCCCCATGCACCTCTGTCCCCAGTCAGTCGACGCCCCTCCCCCCAACCAGCACCGCCTTCGTTCATGTACTTCCTCACTCCATCCTTCCACCTCTCTTTCGGTCTACCTATCCCTCTCTGTCCCTCCACCTCGCTCTCATACACCCTCTTAGTCATTCTCTCACTTTCCATACGTTCCATATGGCCAAACCATCTCAAGTTGTTCCTTTTCACACTTTCCAGCACATCTACCTCCACACCACACCTCCTTCTTACTTCCTCATTAGTCTGTCTATCCCTCCATGTAACTTCGCACGCACTCCTTAAGTAATTCATTTCCACTGCTCTCACTCTTGGTCTGAGTCTCTCAACCAACGTCCATGCTTCGCTTCCGTATGTCAGTGTCGGGATTACCACACTGTCATGCAAGGACTTCTTCACTTCCATACTGACCACCCTATTTCTTGTTACTGCTTTTAGCATTCCTACAACCCTCTTCCCCTGCTGTACCCTCTCCCGCACTTCTTCATCCATAGTCCCATCTTTACTCAACACACTGCCCAGATACTTAAAAGAGTTGACGATCTCCATAGCCTGACCGTTCAGCTTCACCTCACACTCTGTGACTTCACCCCTTTCGAAGACCATAACCTTGCTCTTCCCCGCATTTACCTTCAAATTCTGTTTTTCGCACACTGTTCCAAACTCATTTACCAGACCCTGCAACTCCCATTCATTATCACTCATCAGAACTGTATCATCCGCAAACAGCAGTATAGGTAGCTTCCACTCAATTCCCTCCCTTTTCAGCGATACACCAACATCCACTGCTCTTGATTGTATTTCTTTGATGACTCCATCCATATATACAGTAAACAACCACGGGGACATCACACACCCCTGTTTAAAACCAACATTCAGGTCAAAGAACTCGCTCTGCTCACTCTCCACACGTACTTCCGCCTTTGCACCCTCATACATGCTCTTCACTGCTTTCAGCAACTTGCCCTCTACTCTGTATATTCTAAGTACTTTCCACAAACCTTCTCTAGTCCCTCTATATAGAGCTAAATATGTGTACAAAATGGCCAAATATACTGTTTTCAATGCATTTAAAACCATTTCTAGGCTGTCTTAACCTCAAATTATCATCTAATTCAAGCTATGTCAACTTCAGAGAGGTTAAATTAATGCAATTAAGCACCCAGAGAGGCTTAAATAAGTGAAAACTAGTGAAAAATACAGATAGTAAAAAAATTTGGTTAACTGAAATTTTGTACTGTACACCCTATGTGGTGGATTGTGTTCTTTTATTTCATATACTGTATATTTATTTCAGTACGCGTTGTTTCCACATAGCGATTTTGATTAGTTGTTTTGCATATATATTGTTTTTGTCCCAGTTTTGGTTTGTTTAATTTGCAAGTTATACAGTTTAATTAATAAATTAATTGTATTTTGGATAAAAGGAGGTTTACTGTATTTTGGATAAAAGGAGGTTTACTGTATTTTTAAAGCATTCCACCTCTCCACAGGGCCAGATAGCCGTGTCTGGGAGCTTGTCGGTGTTGTTGGACTCTATGCTGTGTGTGTTGGGGCCGCTAACCTGCCTCACCGCCCACGTGGAGCCGCTGAGAGGGGCCGTACCAGACGCAACCCTGGCCAACATCCTCGACAACATTGCCTACATCATGCCAGGAATTGTGTGAACTTATGACAACATTTTTTACACCTTCTTTTTTTCTCTTTCTCTCCTTTTCTCTCTTTCTCTGCCTTGTATCCATTTGGCCCCATTCGGCCAACTGTTTTAACATGTTTATCCCCATCCAGGTGTCAATTTCTTCCTGGCGAGCAATAGCGAGCCAGCTTTGTATGGAGAAATCCGGCTTTGCCGGAGAAATTTTTCTATCGAAAAATTTACAAATTTAGCTTGCTGTCAAAGCAAAAATATATCAATTCTGGCTCGCTACCGCTCGCCAGGAAAATATTGACACCTGGATGGGGGTAAATGTTTTAAAACAGTGGGCTGAATGGAGCCGAATGGATACAAGCCAAAGAGAAAGGGAGAGAAAGAGAAGAAAAGCGAGGTGGTCCCCCCTAACATCCTCGACAACATTGTCTACATTGTGTGAACTTCTGACAATATTTTTTACATTTACTCTCTAACATTCTCCATAATATTGTCTACATCATTGTAGGGATTATGGGAATTTTGATAATTTGTCCATTTTTTATTATTATTTTTGACAACATTATTTACATTGTGCTGTGAATAGTGTAAGCATATTTCCTAAGTTTAATTTAGAGACTGTCAGACCACAGTTACCGGAAAAAGTGCTTGATGGTCGTTGTGCACCAGTTAACCCCTTTTGTACTGGCGACGTCTTTCTAATTTTATTCTAGCTATATTTAGACGATTTTATGCAGTTTATGATGGATCTGTGATTGTAAAAAGGGTTAAGTGAGATAGTTCGAATCCTGTGAAATGCTGGAGGCCCTATTTAAACTGAATTAATTTGTCTAATAGTAGCCAGCATTAATTATATAAAAACGTCGTCGGTACAGAAGGGGTTAAGGTTTTGAAGAGGTAGACACTTAACCCAATACATGTACTGTACTGTACATGAGCAGATTCCATTGAACTACCACCACACAGATTACAATAGTTAGTTCAAGCATTTAAGTCTTTAACCTTTTAGTCTGAGAACTTTCTATCTATCTATCTATCCATTGCTGGACACCTTACTCCACTTTATGAGGGTAGCCATACACAAAATGCCCCCAAGTAGACCTGTCCCCATGAGAAGGACAACCTTTGCCAGTTTATTAAAGGACAGTGTTGTGTAGCGCTGGAGTGTGTGAATACATGCTGTTTCTTGGGCGATACGGTTTCCGCCGGTTAAGAGTGCGATAACCTATGCCTCGGAGACGTGGTCGGTTAAATTGGAGGATATCATAGATTGGAACGGAATGAGAAGAGTATTCTCTTCTTATTCCGTTCCGTTAGATGGATATGTGGGGTTAACCTCAGGGAGGTCAGGAGGTCAGAAGTGTGGGAAGCCATGAAAAGAGTGAAGTTGGGGAAAGCACCAGGAACAGATGGAGTGTGTGGGGAAATGTTGAGGTATGGTGGTGAGATAGTGATCGAATGGGTATGGAAAATGTGCAAACTAGCATGGGAGAAGGGGAGTGCACCCGATGACTGGAAGACTGGCATAATAGTCCCCCTATATAAGGGCAAAGGGGAAAGAGGAGTGTGTGGTAACCACCGAGGAATATGTCTTCTAAGCGTAGTAGGGAAGGTATACAGTAGGGTAGTGATTGAGAGAGTGAGAGAGAGAACGGAGAAATGGATAGGCGACGAGTAGGGAGGTTTTAGGAAGGGAAGAGGATGCATAGATCAGATTTTTACCCTGAATTGTGTTGTAGAGAAATATCTGGAGAAGAAACAAAAGGTGTATGTTGCCTTTATGGACTTGGAGAAGGCCTATGACCGAGTGGATAGAGAAGGTTTGTGGAAATTGCTTAGAATATACGGAGTAGATGGCAAGTTGCTGAAAGCAGTGAAGAGCATGTATTAGGGTGCAAAGGCGGCAGTACGTGTGGAGAGTGAGCAGAGCGAGTTCTTTGACCTTAATGTTGGTTTGAAACAGGGGTGTGTGATGTCCCCGTGGTTGTTTACTGTGCAGTATATATGGATGGAGTCATGAAAGAAATACTATCAAGAGCAGTGGATGTTGGTGTATCGCTGAAAAGGGAGGGAATTGAGTGGAAGCTACCTATACTGCTGTTTGCTGATGATACAGTTCTGATGAGTGATAATGAATGGGAGTTGCAGGGTCTGGTAAATGAGTTTGGAACAGTGTGCGAATAACGGAATTTGAAGGTAAATGCGGGGAAGAGCAAGGTTATGGTCTTCGAAAGGGGTGAAGTCACAGAGTGTGAGGTGAAGTTGAACGGTCAGGCTATGGAGATCGTCTACTCTTTTAAGTATCAATGTTACCATTGTCAGGGCTTTGGTCATACTTCTGACAGGTGTACTCTGAAAGGGGAGGACCCTAAATGTAGTTTCTGCGCTGGTACTCACAGTTCAAAAGGCTGCACAATTATAGCTTCCCCTAAATGCATAAATTGTGTAAACTCCTCATCAGTCACAGAGCCACAAACTCATTTTGCTTCAAGTAGAAATTGTCCTCTTATGATAGTCCAAAGAAATAGACTTATTGAAAACACCAATTTTGTGAGTTCAAAAAACTGAAAAACGTCCCAAGGAGCCGATTGAAACTGGGTATACTAAATGTTCGTTCGATGCGCAACAAGATGGATTACATTGGTGAGGTCTTGGATGAGCTCGGTCTCGATATACTTTGCCTCACTGAGACCTGATTGTTTGAGTCAGATCTAAATATTATTCAAGCTGCGTTGCCTAAAACTCATTCAATAATAAGTGTTCCTAGGTCTTGTAGTGATCATCTGGGTGGTGAAGTAGCGTTTTTATACTCTGCGTCTAGTAAATATCTCTCAGATAAGTCATAACCCAGCCCCTCTATTTTATGAACTGTTGGAATTGGAAATAAAAGTTTGTCAACGAATCCTAAGAATAGCAATTATTTATAGGCCTGGCCATCGAGGAACAGATAAGGTTTTATGGATGAGTTTGGACAGTTTCTTGAGGAGTTTTCTGCCAAAACCGGAAGACTCTTGATATGCGGAGACTTTAATTACTGGATTGACAACCCTCATCTGAAACCATTTTCCTCAGAGTTCCTTGAATTGACTGACCAGAATAATTTTGTAAATCACGTATCCAACCCAACTCATATCTCAGGACACACCCTTGACTTGGTTCTATCTCCCACCGGTTGTGATAATCTTCTGGATGTTGAGGTGGAGGTTCTAGACTCTTCTATTTCTGATCATTCTCTGATTACTTTCGGCTTTGATTTCCCTAAGCCGCCCATATATGAGAAAGTTATCAGGTTTAGAAACTACAGAAATACTGACCAGAATATTGCTCGCAATGAAATAAGACAGCACCTTGCAAGTATTGATACTTCCAATCTTTCTTCAAACGAGCTGGTGGAGGTACACAATGGGGCACTTAAGTCTGTGTTTGATCATCACTATCTGGAGGCAGAAAAGAGAAACATAGTGCGAGATGACTCACCATGGTACAGCCCTCGAGTCAAATTTCTTAGAAGAGAGCGTAGATGGCGGAAAAATAAAACTGACATCACATGGTTGCAATACATGTTGGCGAAAAGAGCCGTAGTCCACACAATCAAAGACGAAAAGAAAGCGTTTTACCAGGGGAAAGTCGACTCATGTGGTGGTGATCAAAGAAAGTTGGCTTCGGTTGTCAGTGGCTTACTTGGAAAAAAACACGTGAACTCAAGACCTTCTGCACCTGATGCGGAGTTAGCTGCAGACTTTGTCACATTCTTTACTAGCAAGATAACTTGTATGAGACATGAACTGGATGAAGAATATTCTAATTCCCCTCTAATGAAGAATATTCAATTGTACCCCAACCACGACATACTCCTAATAGTGTCCTCTCATTCCATCCGGTAGAGGCTGATGTAGTTTCATCCTATATAAGAAACCTTAACCCATCAGGCCCGGAAGGGCTCTTGAACGCCCATAAAAAAGCATACCCGAGCTACTCGGAAGGGCTCTTGAATGCCCAGTGGTTGAAAGCCTGTGAGCTTGGTGTGCGAGGCGTCGGTCCGACGCATGTAAACAACAGTCGGCTGGACCGACGCCCCGCATCTCCGGCCACAAGAAGGAGTGCGTCGCTTGTTCGTGTGTGCCTGTATGTTGTTAAGTATCGAAAAGTAGTGTAAAGTGGCTGTTTTTGCCATAAAGTTATCTCCAATTAAATCATCATCACAACTGAACCAGTTGACTTAGAGAGCTCTACTTAACGCCATTCTACAGGTAAGAAACACATCTACGCTTGGGGATGCGCGGGAATGCGGAAGCAGTCAGAATAACAAAGATACGGTAGCCTAGGCGTAGAAGTTTTTCGGCCAAAACCCCCGGGTTTCGGGGAATATATATATAATACATAGCCGGGGCTGAAGGGTTAATAAAACATTTTGTCCTTTGGATCCTATAAATGTTTCCAAACTACCTGGTGTATATGATCATGCAGTGGAGCTTATTTCCAAAATAGTTAACAACTCTTTCTCCGAAGGCAACTTCCCAGTGTCTGAAAAACATGCCTTGCTCCGGCCTATCCTTAAGAAACCTGGACTTGATGTAGAGAACATGTCGAACTACTGTCCTGTCTCCAACTTGTCTTTTTTATAAAAAATATTAGAGTGTGCCATACTTGATCAACTGCTGCCGCTACTTCAGCAAAATGAAACTATTCCCATTTTTCAGTCTGCTTATCGGCAGCATCATTCGACTGAGACAGCACGGATCAGAATACATAATGATTTAGTCAAGAACACTTGCGACGGCGAGATATCATTGTTGGTTCTACTTGATCTCTCTGCAGCCTTCGAAACAGTGGACCATGAGCTGCTATTGAGTGATCTTTATGACTGTGGTGTGCGTGACTCTGCTCTCTTGCTCTCAGGTCATACTTGTCAGGTAGATCCCAGAGTGTGATGATGAATCGGATCGTCTCGGACTCGGCACCCCTGCTCTATGGTGTTCCGCAGGGTTCAGTGTTGGGTCTTGTCCTGTTCACGATATACACTAGTGGCTTATCTCTTCTGCTTCGTGCACACGGTGTCACCTATCATTTCTACGCTGATGACACCCAAATTTATGTGAAGATCACAGGTATAGCTGATACACAGAGGAAGGTGGAAATGCTGATGACCGATATCAAGAATTGGATGAGGACAGGAAAACTTAAACTAAATGATAACAAAACTGAAATTCTCATCATCCGAGGAAACAGAAGGGCTACTGACGCAGTAAATGCACTCTCCATTGATACGGATGACTCACAGCTACAACCAGTAAACTTTGTTCGGAATTTGGGAGTGTACCTGAACTCAAGACTGGATTTTAAGGAGCACGTAAATCAGATTGTCAAAAGTTGCTACCTACACATCAGAAATCTCTACTCAGTGAAGCAGTTTATACCTAGACGTTGCCTTCTGACACTGCTCCACTCATTTACAGTTTCTTACAGTAGATCCTCTGGAAAAAGGCAAACTATGCCTGTGTATCCAGCTCAGTACCAGTACTTGCACTGCTGCGGTCGTTCACGGTGTTGGCGGCGGCGGTAGCAGACGCAACATTTTTACTATTCTGTATTTTTGTTTTATAATCAAACTTCAAATCTTGTCTTCCCCATGCTTTATCAAGATTACTTTCAAACTCCCTTATTGATTCGGAATCGACTACATACTGGGGCAGTGCGTTCCACTCATTTACCACTCTATCACAAAATGAGTTCTTCGCCTTCTCAAGCCTATTTCTTTCTTTGTAAATTTTCTTAGAGTGTCCTCTCGTTCTTGTTCCCTCCCGCATCAAGAAGATACCTTCACACACATCCTCATCGTACTTTCCTGACACTATCTTAAAAGTCTCTATCATATCCCCTCTCTTTCTCCTATATGCCAGTGTCGGAAGTCCCAGTGTCCTCAACCTCTGCTCATAGCCCGCGTTCTTCAACGTTGGTACCAGCTTGCTAGCTCTTCTCTGCACTTTCTCCACTGCTTCTATATCCTTTACCATATATGGAGCCCACACCTGGTTTGCATATTCCAGGTGTGGCCTAACCAGCGCTGTATATAGATTCCTGAAGATTTCTTCGTCAAGTGACACAAATGTCCTCCTTATCAGCCCTACAATTCTATTGGCTTTGTTTATCTTTTCCGCTAAATGTTCTGAGAAATTTAACTTATTATCTATCACTACTCCTATATCCTTTTCTGCACTCACTTCCTCCATCGCTTCATACATACTGTATCCTACCTTGTCTATCTTGCTGGTCCCAATCCGCATGTACTTGCATTTTTTTGGATGAAAAGGCATTAACCAATGCTCAGACCATCCCTTCATGCCCTCCACATCTCCTTGAAGCAAACCCATATCTTGATATTCTCTCGTGTTGATTATTGCAATGCCTTATTTGTGGGTCTCCCAAATTACATATTAAAGAAAGTAAAAGCTGTTCTGAACAGAGCTGCAAGACTCATTTTTGGAATTCCACCTGGAACCCCTACCACTTCTTATCACATCGAACTGCACTGGTTACCAATAAAAGCTAGAATAGAATTTAAGTTGTGTCTGGTAACTTTCAAGGTCCTCAAATTTGGTGAGCCCGGGTATCTTGCAGAGCTGCTCAGGCATCCACTGGCACGCCATGGTGTAGTCGTGCGCCATGACAATGACCCCCTGCGTCTTGATGAGCCATGGGCTTTCCGGCAGTCATCTTTCTTTGAGAGATCATTCTCTTACATGGCTCCAAGGTTATATAACAGACTGCCACTGACCATGAGACAACTAAGTTCTGTTGAGTGCTTCAAGAGACAACTTAAGACTTTTCTCTTTGTAAGACGCTACGACCTCGAGAGGTGTGTCATCATGGAGGGCTATAGGGTGTAAGCTATTTGCCGTTGCTGGTGGCTGGGTGATGCGCATAGGTTTTGTGTTGCATTGATTTAAGTGATTTGTGGTATTTTTATTTTTTTTCGAGCGCCAGTGAATTCTGCGGAAAAATTGGCGCTTGTGAGAAATAAGTAACATGCTTATTATTATTATTATTATCTGGGCAGTGTGTTGAGTAAAGATGGGACTATGGATGAAGAAGTGCGAGAGAGGGTACAACAGGGGAAGAGGGTTGTAGGAACGCTGAAAGCAGTAACAAGAAATAGGGTGGTCAGTATGGAAGTGAAGAAGTCCTTGCATGACAGTGTGGTAATCCCGACACTGACTTACGGAAGCGAAGCATAGACGTTGGTTGAGAGACTCGGACCAAGAGTGAGAGCAGTGGAAATGAATTACTTAACCCGGGAACTGCGGGAAGACTCTTAAGAGTTCCCCCGGCGGACTGCGGGAAGACTTAAGAGTAAGGCTATTAAAAAATCCATTTAAAACACCCCCAATTTTTTTTTTTTTTTTTTTTTTTGTATTGCCCCTGGGCCATGCCAAATATCACTCCTCCACCTCCCCTCCTTCCCCACTTTCCTCACCTCCTTCAGTTATCACCTATTTTCCCTGTTATTCCCTTATTCTGTGTTCTATTTTCGTGCTAACATTAGCGAGTTGCAAGCAGGGCATTGTCATCACTGTTAGCAAGCGAGTGCAAGAGAGAGAGAGAGAGAGTATCGATCGACAGTCTTTCTCCAGACGTGGGGAATAGTGGTGGGAAGGGAGATTGCCTCAGCCATACATTATGTAACTCCCGGCCTGTATCGCCGATTTTGACCATCCAAACGCTGTTTCCACTTGTTTTATTGTTGTAACAGGTTAATACCTCATTAGTCTGTCTATCCCTCCATGTAATACCTTTATAATCAACCTATAATAGGCGCATATGGATAAATATTAATGCTATTTATGATAAAATAACGATGTTAGTGATGGGAACAGCTCAAATACGTCAGCACAGGAGTGTGGTGTCTCATACCCCCCATGCGCACTTCTTAGGTTAAGAAGTGCGTGCGGAGTTACATGGAGGGATAGACAGACTAATGAGGAAGTAAGAAGGAGGTGTGGTGTGGAGGTAGATATGCTGGAAAGTGTGAAAAGGAGCAACTTGAGATGGTTCGGCCATATGGAATGTATGGAAAGCGAGAGAATGACTAAGAGGGTGTAGGAGAGCGAGGTGGAGGGACAGAGAGGGAGAAGTAGACCGAAAGAGAGGTGGAAGGATGGAGTGAGGAAGTATATGAACGAAGGCGGTGCTGGTTGGGGGGCGGGGCGTCGACTGACTGGGGACAGAGGTGCATGGGGGCGGTTCGTTCGTGGCCATCCTTTCGGAGATCACGGAGTCGGGCATTAGATAGATAGGCCTCAGGGACAGGGTATCGAGCGAGGAATTAGGAAGGCGTCTGGGCATTAGGAGCATTAGTGAAGGGATGCGCACGAGCCGACTTCGTTGGTTTGGATACGTGGAGATCAAAACTAGATGAAGATTTTTTTTTTATTATATATATATTATATTTTATTTTTTTCCAGACGCCGTAATTTCCGAGAAGGGGTGGCCATGAACATTAAGCATTTGTCACGAATCGCTAGGTCAAGTTGCCCGGGCTTGACATCTACCAATAACATTTTGACAGTGAGGGCTCGATCCGCCGACCATTTGATCAGCAGCCGACGCTCTACTGACTATGCCACGGTTCACGATGCTGGACTGTAAACATGGGGGGAGCTGCGCGTAGGGGTAGATCTACAATGACGCGGGATCAGGTACTCTGGTCCGATCTCAAAATAAAGAACTTGACAACAGAGGCAGCCCATGACAGGGCCACATGGAATGCGGCCATTTAGAACGTGAGACTGTATCCACACACTCTGTGGATGAAACGGTCATTAAACTTGTATGTACAGTACCTGTATTTACTTACAGGAATGACCACCCAACTTAGGGTCCGTCCAACTTCGAGGCCCTATATGTATTTTTGTAGCACTATTTTTTCACAGTGGTGGGTGGCTAATCCATCCACCAACCTGCTTCACTGTTAGGTGAGCAGTAAGGCTTTGTGTAAGGTTTACTCTCGTAGACAGGTTACCAATCAAGGCTGTCAAGCCCATCCACTTTGACTTTTTAAAGGTTGTCTCCCCTTGATGGGTTGCTGACCAAGGCTGATGAGACCCATCCACTCAGATAACTAAGAACTTTCTTAGTAAGCTAAACACAGTACAGGTATACAGTTATCACTATGATCTACAGTAACTATAGTCCGTTCATTCTAGGTTGGGCAGAAATCCTAACCTCTAACCTCTCATAACTCAAAAAGGACTAGAGTAATCGAGCTAATATTTCTACCAAATAGGAAGATTTGGCCAGGGAATAGGTGTGTACATTTACAGCCCATTTGCTCTAGCCCTTCTTGAGTTACAGAAGTTCGAGGTTACAATTTTTGCCCAACCTAGAATGAACAGACTAAAGCAATACTCTTCACCGAGTATATGTTATATTACTGTAAGTAGCTTTTTGTTCAAGAAGTACAATGTGCAATGAATGATAGGTAATAAAAGAAAAAAAGGTAGAGGAATTACACCAAAGTAATTGATAATATACCATGTGTACATTGGCAAAGTGTATAGCGCTTAAGCAGCAACCTTTTGTTAACTATAGAAAATAAAATATAATTATATACTGCTATCTATATGAAATTGACTTCCTTTTAAATATTAGTATATCGGTATGAGTTTATGTATTTCTGTGGAAATATTTATTATCATACCTGTTCTGTGTATGTTATGTCTCAATCATATCTTTTAATATAATACAGTACCTACAAAGTAAACCATACATGTTAGCAGAGGATTTACTTAAAATTCACAAGAAAAATATATTATTTTATTTTAAAAGGATTTGATACATGCTTGCATGCATGTTCAGAAATGGCTTTGGAAACAGAATCCCCAACTGCAACAGAACAGTTATATGGTAGTGTTTGACATCATCATCATCATCATCATCAATCTGATGTCCCACTTCCAGAGGAAGCGCCCCATAAGGGATGGCCATGGCAGAAACTGCTCCCAGACATGCCCCGACTGACCCACTCCACAGTGCCATTTCCACTAAGGGGATTATGACCCTTAACACTGAAGGAGCAGACCCACAGCAGTCCCTCACCCGGATGGCAGTTCCACCACTGTTTTGCTTATTTTATTTACCCCAGTGGGGCCCTGGCTGGAAGCATACCAAGCACAGGAATATTCTGAAGATAGGAACCAGTGGTCCACTGCTACAGAAGCTGATTGCACCACCAAAGTGGCGGGCGGTGGGGTTGCCGCATCCCTACGCCAAAATAGGAAATTGGGAAAAGTTAAGTTAGTGTAGGGTATGCAGCGTTTGTGGTTTTATGTAAGAAAGCATCAGTGTGTGTATCTTAAGATCAAGCTAGAATTGCTCTTTGTATAAACTGAGGCACAGAAAATAACAGCAAAGGAGACCAGGTGGTGAAACAGGATGTCCTCAAAGTCCTCAAAGTAAAAAACCATCTGGACATGAGAGGCACTCAATTCCTGGCAGCAGCCTCTACGAACCAACACCACCCACTACACTACATGGCAGCACATCCACAGACACCAAGAAATATCAAAACAACACCCAGCACACGCTATCACACACAACAACTATCTTCTCTCCTTCCCTGCCCACCCCAAACCAGCTTCCAGAAGCACATCCATACTCATATCTCTCGCCGTTCCATCCAATCACTCATAGACAACACGCAGCTGCAGGCACGACCTCCCGAAATCCATCCTTCTGAATCCTCCCTTCCTCGCGAGGACAGAGTCCGCCTGGCCAGGCTGAGATACGGACACCATCCAGCTCTTCTGAGCTATCAGAAGAGACTGGATGACTCCGTCATCGACACCTGCCCAGGTTGTAACACAGCACCCCATACCATTAAACACATCATAGAAGACTGCATTTCACACAACAACTTAAGCGGGTATCACACTGGGCCAAATTCTCGCCATTCTCCGATCTCCAGTCTCCGTTTTCAGCCAGTAGCGCCAGCATATCCTATCACACACGCCAAGCGTCCTGGCTGCGGGAGTCTCCGACACAACAATAACAATGTCCGACCTTAGCCTATATTGTGCCGTTTCAAATATACTATAATGTATAGTAATATGGATTTACATCTACAATTATAATGCAATATGACTCAATCTACACGTTAGTGTAATTTTTTTTTAATTTGAAGCTTATATGAGGAAATATTTTGAACTTTTCGGAGGTCTTCGAATGTTTTTGATTCATACCAACCATCGTGGCATAGGCTATAGAACAGTGGTTATTTAGCTGCAAGTGGTGTAGCTATTTTAGCATTAATTCACCTTGAGAATTGTTTATGTCTACCAGCAGCTCTTCTCACAATCAAAACACTTAATTTTGTAGCCAAATATATATTTTTATCGTTATATTGTGGTGTTTCACTTAAACTGTTGTTGTTGCTGTTCCTCAGGCTGTCTGGCCGAGGAGCCCCAAGGTCCCGAGCAAGGCCAAGGCCATAACCGAGCGCCCCCACAGAACCCTCCCAGCTTGCCACTAATATGCCCAGGTGACCGAAGCCACTCAAAGGCGGGGAGCTGAGGAGGGTGCGGAAACACCCGGGAAACAAAAGCCCCACCCAAGGTCCTGTGCCCCTCAGCAATTATAAAGGGAAAGTTGAGGGGCAAAGAAAAAATGTGACGCTTTGGCTTCCAATCTGCCAGGGTTGGCAGTAGGGAGGTCAATCCACGGAAAAGACGCCGTCACTTGAGATCTAGAAAATATATTAGTAAAAGGAACAGACAGAGTAAGCTATGGGTATGGCAGAGAACGCTCAACTCTAATTCTGATAGACCAGCCCATCACCAGTCACTTAAACTGTAGAATAATATGGATTGATATTGACAAACTTTGTGTAATAGGACCCAATCTATAAGTTAATGTTGCTATGTTTTGCGTTTGAAGCTTATATAAGTAGCTATGAGGAAGTTTTTCGCAATATATAGGCTATAGCCTGATGGCGTCCCTGTCGTTACCTCGGCACTAAGCGATCGTTTATATTGTGCTGTTTCACCAATAATTTAGAGTAATCTGGATTTATATCGACAATTATATTTCAATATGACTCAATCTACATGTCTGCGATATTATGTTTTATATTTGGAGCATATACAGTATAAGGAAATATTTATAACTTTTCAGAGGTTTTAGAATGCCTGGTATAATCCTGTGTAGCTGGTAGACCTGTATTTATCTCAATAGTTTGGTAATGTTACAATATATATTTACATTTTACATTCATAAATAGTCCACCAATATACTAGGTTAGGTTAGGTTAGGCTAGGTTAAATATATTGTTCAAGATTCTTAGTAAATAGGCATCTGAAAAACAGTTCCTCCTGCTACACAGGATCTTTTACCGAATGTTTTTGTTTCATACCAATCGCCGTGGCGTAGGTAGGAAGTGGTTATTTAGCTGCAAGTGGTGTAGGGTGAGGTGGGGGTGATCCGCACTATTAGTGGGAAAAATAATCACCAAAAATCAGGTAACAAACTTTATTGAAAAATAGTATATCACAATAAACTATGGGTCAAGGCCTATCATGGTGATTTTTACTAATCATGTAATAGTTAGGTCAACTTATTAGGTCAACTTATAGTTAAGGTCAACTTATTGAATTTTTAAAAAAGGGTACCCCTTGTTCGGACCATACGCACCATATGGGGTGGTCCGAACAATGCATGGGAGTGATCGAAACACCACCCTTTTCACTATTAAAATGCATAGTGACATTGTAAAAACTGGTGATCTCAAATCAAATATATGTTGAAAGTGTCTTTATTGCCAATTTTAGAGCACATTCTCAAGAAAGAAATAATATATTCCATACTGTCACAACTTATGATTTTACCAACATAAAACACCTTACATCCGACATTCTTCCCTTCTTCTAACTCCAGCTCAACACAACCAAGTACTTTTTTTGGGGGGATGGGTGGGTCTTTAAACACCATTTAAATTTGTGGTGCACCGAACAGTTCGGTACACCCCCTTCGTAGCATAAATGTGTAAACATGCATGATACTGAATGAAATGTCTGAATGGAAGCCTTTCTCACCAGATATCATTGCAGCTAAGTACATTTCACTATTAAGCATCACACCACTAGAATCAACACGTTTTCACAGTCAAGAAGCATTATATTAGAACGCAAAATATTACATCGATCACCTAAAAAATAGAAAAACTGACCTGAAAACACTGTCCGTCGCGATGTATACAATAGTTTCCCGTCATCCTCAAGCTATCCGTTTTCTTCTTTTGAGGTGTTGGGGAAACTATTTTATTATTGATAGGGCAGAAATTATGGACACTGATCGTTTCACCCCCATGTTCGTTACACCCCACCTTCACCCTAGCTATTTTAGCATTAATTAACTTAGTTTATGTCTATCCGCAGCCCTTCTCACAATCAAAACACAATTATGTAGCAAAATATATATTTCGACGTCATATACTTGAGATATCTATGAGATTAAATGCGAGCTGTAAAGAGGCTGACAATTTACCTCCGTCAAAAACGGTGCTTCCCACCCAGTGCGGGAAGCATCCTAGCTCCGTCAAACGGTGAGATTTGTGCTGGAGAATGGCGGTGGTTGCTCCATTTTTTGCGGTAGAATGGCGAGAATTGACCCAGTGTTTTTTTTTTTTTTTTTTTTTTTTTTTTTTTTTTTTTCTATATTCCAACTTCCTCTCGGGCATAGGCTGAGAGCCTTAACATTCACCGCTTTACAATGAACAGTGAAGCCCGTGAGGTCTTGTTCCAGTCTAGGGAGTGAGACATGTGAAGCACGTAGAGTACAACGAGCACCTGCCATCTTGCTTCACATGAGGCACGGTGCTCACTCATGGCCCGATACGACCCCATCTCTGAAGCCACCTCGTTCCCGTGCTTCACTGTCTCACCCCCTACACTCGGACTCTCACACTTACACACACACAACGCCACCTGTTGAGCAGATAACTCACCCCCTTTACGTCAACTACACAATCTACACTCCTTGAGAGCTCTGTGGGAAAGCCCGACCGTGGCCATGGCCTTCCTTGAGGGACTCGGGGCTGTTCGGCCAGGCAGCTTAAGGTACAACAACAACAACAATATGTCTAGCAATCCTTATATTGTACTCCACCTAAGGCTCTCCCAGGAAGTACTTCCTTGAACGACTGGTGCCTACAGCCTCCTCCCTAGGTGGTAGTTGACTTATCCCAGCATAATAAATAATAATAATAATAATCTGTTTTTTGTTTCTCAAAAGCGCCAGCTCTTCTGAGGAATTCGCTAGTGCTCGCAAACTCATTTATACAAGCTCCATCAACGAAAATAGTAGTCACTAAATTCTGTAGTTTTCCTTCACAGTACCCCTATCAAGATCAGAGATTTTCAAAAAGAGAAAGGTCTTAAGCTGCACCTTAAAAGATTAAACAGAGGTCAACCGTCTCATGGACAGCGGCAGTTTGTTATACAACCTAGGAGCCACGTAGGCAAACAACCGGTCGGAGAAGGATGACTAGTTTACAGCCCTTGGTTCTTCCAGACGAAATAGCAGAATGATGCATGATTCTATACAGTTTATGTAAACGTTAATAAAATTACTGTGGCTCCTCCCCATCAAAGTCATAAAAGGGTAGAATGAGAGCGCCCCCCACTACCGCGAGAGGTGTCTGCCCCCAGGTGATAACACTGCCCCCCAGCTTGTCTTGTGTGGAGTTGGAGTGACAGCCAGACAGCCGCTGCATGTGTCGTGGTTGGAGTGAGGTGGGCCACAGGTTGAGGTCGGTGATGTGTGCGTGAGAGACCTGTCTGTGGTTGAAGCCTCCCCCGGGATTATCCTGTTCTGCTCCCACCACCGCCACACCGCCGCCACCCACCACACAGTCTCTACACTGAGTCGTAATAAGTAGTGGAGGGAGAGATGTGGATGGTTAGATGGATTGATTTATTTATTTTGTATCTTATTTTATTTTTGTTGTTTTCACTTAGTTTTAATTAACCAGACCGGTAGATAGGTAGATAAAATAAGATTATTTGTTTGGCAAAAACACCAATTCTTATGAGAAAAAAATCACGAGTGCTCACAGGAAGTGATTATAAATTAACAAACATATACAGCAAGTATGTGTGTGTGTGTGTTTATTTTTATTTATTTATTTATTTTTATTTATTTTTGTGATGTGTTGTCCCTGTTCGGGCTCTGTCTCGAGTCGGACACCCCTAGCTATGGGGTATGTGCCTGTGTATATACTGTACATACTGTACTTACCGGTACATAGCATTGTCATCACACAAATTTTATTAACTACAAATTCATCAAATAGATTTTGTGAATTTGCAACAAATTTGGTCTATTTTGAGTCTTATCAAAAAATGTATTCAATTAGGTTTTATAATAGCAATACAGAGATGCCTGATAATATGCGTGGAATTTCGGTGTGAGTATCCTAGGTTCGAGTCCTTGGAGTGCCACATGTATTTGTTGATTTCAGTACTTGAGTTTAGAAATAAAGTTGGTTGGTGAAAAAATATGAATATACCTAGGCTACAGCAAGGTATCTCAACTGACCTTCCTTCTTCCGCTCTTGATTTTCCTGCCGTCCAGATATATATGAATCTGTCCTTGAGCAGAAGACCAGGCTATACAAGCAGCGTACCACGTGGCTGGGGTTGAGGGCGGCTCGAGCCTTCATCCTTACGTTGTTGATGTACAGTCCAAACCCAGTACGAGGCTTTGGGCTCACGAAAACCTGTAGGGCGTTGTCCTGCCTCTGTGCTGCGTAGCTGAGTAGGAAGTGTGGTGCGGCAAGTGACAAAACCTGGAACCTGTAGGTATAGACCCCTTCTGTACCGACGACGTCTTTACTTCGTATTCTGGTAAGTATTAGATGATTTTACTCAGTTTAGGAAGGACGTTTACCCACTGAAAGGCTACAGACTATCTTAATTTATCCTTTTAGCAACCATATAGTCTTCGTAAGCTTCATAAAAATAAAAATAAAGAGACGTCGATGGTACAGAAGGGGTAAATGGATGCTACCTAATGTGGGACTTCAAATCTATCAAAACTCCAGATGTCTTCCCCATTACCAGGAACCTGTGAACTCTCTCACGCTCGCTTAATTTTTAGGGTAAGTATTTACCACTACTGTTCACAAGCACAATTTGCACTATCACGAGAAGATACACATAATGTTATCGCTTTGTTTTAACCATTGATAATTACCTCAACATGCAATGTATTATACATCCAAAGATAGAGCAAGACTCTTTCTATTATATAACCAGAAAGAAAATCCCATAGGATAAAATTATTACATTATGATTCAAAGTTTACTGACTTTTGGGTTCTGAAAGCAATATATAATTTTAGAAATGTGTCCCTAATTAAGTGGCTAAGCTCCACAGCAATGGCACCAGCCACTGTATCATCACCACCAACATCATATAATACTTGGCCATAAGGAAATCACAGAGTAGACCATCCACAACATGACATGTTAATTTGTTCTAATAGCTCCCATTAGTATCATTAACCAATCAATTAAGGGGTGAGAGTGATTGAACTAGGGGGTTATTGGGGGTAAGAAATGAGCTTTGAAGAATAGGGGTGTGACAGTTTGATTTTTTTTTTAAAGGTCTGCGTCGCCCAACTGTTGTTAGTTTTAATGTTCTTTATCTCTGTATTAGATGTGATTGGTATTTTTTAAAGTACAGTTAGTCAACAAATGGTTGTTGTTGCTGTTCCCCAGGCTGCCTGGCCGAACAGCCCCGAGTCCCTAAGGAAGGCCATAGCCATGATCGGGCTTTATAATGTAAAACTTGCAAAATAAACAAACCAAAACTTGGACGAACACAGCAAAAAGACAAAAAACGTATCAAAATCGCTATGTGGAAACAACGCTTAAGCAAAATAATAATTTATAAATAAAAGAACACAATTCACCACATAGGGTGTACATTACTACATGAGCAAGTTAATCTGTTTCCCAAGCAAACTAATCGCACATATAACAACGCACTCGTCACGTTCAAGGAATTAGTCAAATTAGTCAATTTCCCACAGGGCTCTCAAGGAGTGTAGATTATGTTGTTGACGTAAGTGATTGTGTAGAATGCAGTCTTCTATGATGTGTTTAATAGTATGGGGTGCTGTGTTGCATCCTGGGCAGGCGTCACCGACGGAGTCATCCAGTCTCTTCTGATAGCTCAGAAGAGCTGGATGGTGCCCACATCTCAGCTGGGCCAGGTGAACTCTGTCCTCGCGAGGAAGGGAGGACTCAGAAGGATGGATTTCGGGAGGTCGTGCCTGCAGCTGCGTATTGTCTTTGAGTGATTGGATGGAACGGCGAGAGATATAAGTATGGATGTGCTTCTGGAAGCTGGTTTGGGGTGGGCAGGGAGGGAGAGATGACAGTATTGTGTGTGATATCGTGTGCTGGGTGTTGTTTTGATATTCCTTGGTGTCTGGGTGTGCTGCCATGTAGTGTAGTGGGTGGTGTTGGTTTGTGGAGGCTGCAGCCAGGAATTGAGTGCCTCTCATATCCAGTTTGTCTTTGACTTTGAGGACTTTGATTTTTGATGTAGGTGTAGTAGCTGTGCATACTGTGATGATTTTTAGGGCTTTGTTTTGAATAGTCTGTAAGGTCTTGTGATGTGTTTCAGCTAGGTTAGAAGCCCAGGCAGGGCTGGCATATTACATCACTGATCTTATTTATAGTTTGCATACTGTGGTGGTAGTTTCTTTGTTGTGTCCAAATTTGGTGTGGGCAAGTGACCTGTTTGTGATATGTTGTTTAAATGTCAATACAGTATCATATGTTATACCTATGATTTTGTGTGTGTGTGTGTGTGTGTGTTAAGGGGGTATTGTTTATGGTGAGGCGTGGGGCATTTCTGTATTCGGTTGTATCTAATGAAAATCATCCAAGATCATTGAGAGTTAAAAAAAATAAGAAATATAAGTTCCACTATTTTTGAAAGGACAGGGAGAGATGCAGTATTTTCTTCCAAATAACTCCTCTTGAACATAGATACATGAGCCACTACACTCACCTGATACATACAGTCAGCTCATGAAGACTAGGCAAATGGGTGAGGACAACAGCATATTGAAAGTGTCTTTGTTGAGGTGACAACATCAGTACTACTCCCTTTGATGGTGGCACACAACCCACAGCAGCTGGGAGGGTCAGATTCATCCCTACTGATGTTGGTCTGTGTTGCATGGAGGAGTTTGAGTCATCATCAGTCTGTGATAAGGATGCCAGTAGATCAAGGATATACAGAGGGACATCCTTGACTTCATCCTTTGGTTTAAAAGTTGTGGTGGAGGTAGAAGGTGGAGTAGTGGCTATAACAGAGGCTAATACTGATTCTAACTTTAGGGATGGAGTTGTATTCGTTATCTGGGCTGTAAGAGATGAAAGAAAACCTGGAGGTGAGGTGATGAATGGGTATTTGACTGACCCATTTGAATGAACATAATTTAACTGAGTGACGTCATTTGAATGTTGGTGCCGTACTGCTGACTTGGTTGAAAAAGGAAGGAACTCGGTGGATGGAAGAATTGGTGTGTTAGTGAATGGGGTAACAGGAACCATATTATTAACTGGAAGATTATATGCATTTGTGGAATGGAGAGGGACTGAATCATCCGATACAAATGATTTTGAAGTAGTATTTAAAACCGTTGTTAAACTTGTGATTTGAACAGGATGGTGTTTGGGGGATGAGGAATTAGAATGAAGATCAAAGGCAGGACTATATGTGTCATTAGGGATCTTGATGGGTAGGGAAGGAATTGTCGACGTTTGATGTGAAGTATATTTGGAAGACGGTGTTGAATTGCTGATTGTATCGGGACTTGTAAATATGGTTAAGAACACGTTTGAAACAGAGTCTGAGTAAGAAGGTGTAGGAGAGCTTGTTTTAGTGGGAAGAACCGAGTTTAAATTAGAATATGAAGCAGAATTTGTGTTAGTGGTTGACACAGTTTCTATCTCAAAGAATGGTACAGAGGTCAAATTAGAGGGTGGACTATTGCTCGGAGTAGAATATAGGCTAGTGTTTGAAGAATAGGATGAGGTAGTATATTCAAATGAGTACTGACTATTGCTTGAACTAGAGTTAAGTGTTGGGTATGCAGTGGAAGATGGTGTATGATTAACATTAGGAATATCATCTGCTGTATTGATTGAATTTGACTTAAGCAATGGAATGGGAATTGATGATGATGATGGAATTGAAAGTGAATTAAGGAATGGGGTATGGATTGCATCATTGGTTGTGAGAGATGCAAGAGATTCTGTGTCTGTATCATTGGTTGTGAGAGATGCAAGATATATTGTGTCTGCATCATTGGTTGTGAGAGACGCAAGAGATTCTGTGTCTTCCGCTGACGGAGGTGTGTGAATCATTGTGAAGAGCAGAGTGTTGAGGGTAGCCATATGCCGGGCACCAGTACACCACTACCACCATGATACATTGGGTGATTGTCAGTCTTATCTTCATGTTGTGGTGTGGTGAAGACTCTCCACAGTTCTGCAATATGAAGAAAAACTTATTACTGTATAATGTAAAACTTGCAAACTAAACAAACCAAAACAGGAACAACACTATATAAAGACAAAAGAACTAATCAAAATCACTATGTGGAATAACAATTTAGCAAAATATAATTTTGAATATATGAATAAAATATATTCCACCAAGTGTTCAATAATGCAAGACAAATGTTAGTGTGATATAGAACTGTGCAGACATACATACACACCACAATATATCTGTTTGGATGTACAGTACCTGGATTACACTCATCTTTGCACTATGAAAGATTACAATACAAAGCTTTAGGTATTATTGTGTGAAGGGCCAATATTAGGGTGCTTGACAGGGAGAGAAGAACACAAGCAATATACACAAAATATAGCTTATTTATACAGACAAGAACATGTGCAATGAACATAAAATTACAACAGAGAGCTAAAAAAATAAAAAATAAAAAAAGAGTAATACAGGGAAAACATATAGATTTTTTTTTTGGCTGGATGTCTTGGTTTGATGGTCCCTCCGGGACGAGTACCGTTGGCTTGAGGGTCCCTCGGAGACTTCAGAGATCTCATCGTCAGATGGGTAGTGTGGGGGTATTGGGTGCAATTTCGCAAAACTGAGATCGGAGTTGTAGCAACTTCAGATGTCAGCTACTTCTTCAGGAACAAACTACTGCTTCAGGAACTAGAGGATAGGGATGGTGGCCCGAGTCGTGGCAACTTCACACGTTTACTTTTTCAGGAACTAGGGGACAGGGACTGTGGCCTGAGTCATGGCAACTTTAGATGTCGGCTACTTCTTCAGGAATAAACTACTGCTTTAGGAACACTTCTACTTCAAGAACAAGGTGGCCTCTACCAGGGGGCGGATTCCATGTCTGCTCCCAACACTGGCATACCTTCTCACCAGGCTTGGAGGGTTCAGGGCAGCTCCCCTTTCCACTGCTGGCTGAGCTGCTCAAAATAGTTTCTAGGTTCATCAGAAGCGATCAGCATTCTCAACTCGTTCAGCTCCGGCCACTCAGGTAATGTGTAGTTAATTATCTAGTGGTGGGAAAGGCAAACTAGAGGCTCTCCGTACTACGTTTTCGGAAAGAGGGTTGTCAGCCCTTGGTTTATCAATTATCGTTTTCAAGAATCCTCTAAGGTCGCCAGTGCCGTCCACGAGGCTGGAGTGCTGATGCTGAGGGAAGGAGAAGGGACTAGTGCATAAAAGGCTAATAGAGAAAATTAGAAGCTATAGTATAGGAGAGAAATGTGTGAAATGGATAGATGCCTTCCTGAAAGGTCGGAGACAGAGGGTACTGGTGAATAGAATAGATGTGGAGGGAAGTTATAAGTGGGGTAGGCCTACCTCAAGGATCTGTGTTGGGACCACTACTGTACGTTATATTTATCACCGACTTACATGAAGTTATAACTAATGGAAGTGAGATTATAGGGACTCCTGTAAGGAGATAAAGAAAACCTAATATTTAGTAATATTTAGTCCCGTAATCATTGACGAACATGTCTATTACATAAGGCACCCTCTTCAAACACTCATCCGCCGTAGTTTGAATCTACCGCGCAGAGCATTTAAAATTTGAGGAGCCTTCATCATGAGCGCACGCGACCTCACTCATGGCTTCAGTCATTATGAATTGGGTTCTCACTACGAAAAAACTTCGTAAAAAATAAAAACAAAAAGAAAATAAGAATAACTATTCAATAAGCTTTCCATAATATCGTGGATGTACTTGTGTGGATCTTTGACCAGACGCTGACTCAGGCGTCATTCTTCTTTCACTGACATATCAAGTAAACCAAAATCCTTAATACATCAACGAATGGGAAGGGGATGGTCGGGAGGGCCCCAGTCGTCAATGATTACGGGGCCACTACTAAATATTAGGTTTTCTTTATCTCCTTACAGGAGTCAAACCTATAATTTATTAGTGGCCCCTCCATCATTGACGAACATGCCTGATTTCTAAGACTGGAGGGGGACATTCGTAATCATATCATAACTCTAGAAAAGCAGATAATCAAACAACCACATAGTATTCTTACTTTGAAAAATATATATTTAATGGCGCAGCACATATACTGTATACAAAAGGGGGTCAAGCAGGGGCGTGCGTCAAAGAAGCCTGCTTGATACAAAAGGTTAACTCTTGAGACTCTGCGAACAGATCTGTAAGTTAAAAAGGCACCCCACTCAACATAAGTGGTGAAAAATAAAAACTTATAAGTTTACATGTGCACATATAACCCCATAATACTCGTGGAAATATTTTGTAAAATATATCCAATGCTTAAACTAAATTGCTTTCACAGCTAAACTACTGTAACACCACTGTTGTTTGTACTATCATTGTACTAGCACAATTTCCTGCACTGAATAGTACAGAGAAATGTTCATATCAACAATACCCATAACTAGTATCACAGCTCTTATACTCCGGCGGGGTCTAGGGTGTCCTATGTTACCCTGACTGCACCCCCCCCCCCCGCCCCCCCCCTCTTTTACCTTGAAATTAACACCTTACGAGCGGCCTATGCGGTTTATTTATATGTACCGCACAGCGGGGTGTTTTTAGCCAAAATAGGGCTGTTTACGTGATCATTTTCATGCCTAAATAAGACCCAGAACGTAAAACAAGTACCTATCCCTGAAAGGGCATAAACAGAGCTTTCGAATGACACCATAACGATCCTTGTATGATGGATAGTTTTCTTGCAATAACCGTGCAACGCGAGTGCAAAAAGCAGGTAATTCGGTAGTTTCGGTACATAATTGAGTATGTAGCGAGTGAGAGAGGGAGGAGGGAGCTGAGATTTGTGTCAGTAGGTTCGCCGCGGTGGTCTGGAGCAGTCATACGCTCGCTAGTCTCCTGCCACCACTTGTCTCTCTCTCAGCCACATTACGTGCTGAAATTGCCACTCGACCTATGTCGAGCGCCGCCACATAGTCCAGCTTTATTTAACTCGACTTATGTTGCTCGCCGCTAAATAAGGGTTAAAACAAAAAGTTACTTAACCTGACAAGCGCGATATAGACGGAGACGTAGGTGCTAGGGTAGTTATTTGTGCATTTCTAGCCCTGGATTCTGACAGAATTCGTTATATTTACAATATAAACCATTATTTGTTTTCGGTATGCTTTTATTTACATATATTATATGACCTTCAAGAGTGCTAAAATAAGTGGGAAAAGCATTTGGGTGGTGAAAAACGAAGATATTGGCCACCCGGTCATAATCTCAGGCGAGAGAGAGAGACAGGCAGCCCTCCCCTCTCGCTGTCTGGGAGTCAACTGAGACGAGCGGGGCGGTGTGTGCCGGTGTCTGGGTGTTGCATACGATCTTTTATGCAACCCACTTGTGCTACATTATCGCGGGAGAGAAAAATAACCGATAAATGATGATAATAAGAGGAAAAATAGGCGATAATTGAGGAGGGGAGGGAGGGGGGAATAAGGTGGGGAAGGAGGGGAGGGGGGTGTGTGAGATTTATATGGATGAGTACTGGAGGGGAATTATCTCACCTAGAGACAAATTCCTTTGTTTTGATAGGCCCTTTTTTTTTATGGAAGGCTTTTTTTATGGTCCTGCTTCCGTGAGGCCTATCGCGTTCCCTATAGGAAGCCTTCCGTGAGGCCTATCGCGCTTGCCGGGTTAAGGGCCACCTAGACCCTCTGCCTTAAAGCTATACATGGCAAGGAAGGTTTGTCTAGAGCTACTGACAGGTATCGAGTCAAAAACGTATGATTAGAGGCCCACAAATGCGTGGACGTAATATCTTCCACAGAAAAATTCTTCAGGAAACGCAAAGAGGTTGCCCATTTGCGTAAATCGTGGGCCCTACCCACAATGCCGGGATTACTCTCCTTAATGACTTCGACTAAAAGAGAAGCCAATCTTTTTTTTTTTTTTTTTTTTTTCTATATTCCAACTACTCCCTCTCGGGCATAGGCTGAGAGCCTGTACATTCCACCGCTCAACACGGTGAAGCCTGTGAGGTCTTGTTCCAGCCTGGGGAGTGAGACATGTGAAGCATCCATCATGGCTCAAAGCAGCTCCATCTCTGAAGCGGCTGGTTGCTTCGCTCAAGTGCTTCACCGTCTCACCCTCCAGACTCAGACCCTCACTCTCAGAATGCCACCTATTGAGCAGTGAACTCACTAGGCATTGTCCCCTGTAACATATTTTGAATGGGAATATTCATACAGTGTTATTTAATCAGGGAACAATGAGGGTATTTTTTGGTATTTCGGTGGGCTTTGTGGTAATGCACTGATACTAGGTACAGCACAAATTCAATCCCAATAATATCTTCCCATTGACATATCGGGATTTGAACCCGGGTCCATTGGATTACCAATCCAGTGGCATGACCACTCCACCACACCTCCCCTACGTTTGAGCAAGCGCTTACCCGTACTTGCTACCCATAAAGCACCCTGGGGGTTTAGAGGAGCTACCCTCAAATATTTGGTTAGAGCCTGCACTGGACATAAATTATGGTGCACCTTTCCCCTTTTCAATGCCGGCACAGTGAACTCCGAAAACACGTGTGCACTGTGCTCATTCTTGGCTACAAACCCTGGGGAAGGTGCAATGTGAATACATTCATTAAGCCTACCAAACCTGAGGCAATTAGGTATGTTGCTCATCGCCGCCAGCTCAGACACTCTGTTCCCGGTGGCCAAAGCCAAAAGGAATACATCCTTTTTTAAGAGTAATGTAAAATCTGCAGTATTTTGGTACAGACGGGAGTGAAGTAATGACAATGCTTTGTCCAGAGACCAAGTAGGCATGAGCTGACGGGGAGGTGGGCGGAGTTTAAAACATGCCCTCATAAAACCTGTTTCCTCCGCAACTGGTATGGCGAGACCGGTAAGGTCCCAAAATGGTATTCTAATCGCTATTAAGTGATTTTTTAACGTTACCACAGATAAAAGTTTCTGTTTAAATAGATAATTTAGATAATTAAAAACTAACGCCACCGAGGGCACAGTTTGTTCCGTTCTAAGGATCCAAGAAGTAAAGTCTTGCCAATGTGATTGATACTGTCGTTTTGTAGACCGAGTATATTGATTCAACAATTTATTGGTCACATCTCTACCATATGGTGCTAGCCACTTGGCCTCCTGAATGTCCATAATGCAAAAGTCAGCGAGGTCGCTAGGTTGCCAATCGTGTCTAAGTGGAAACACCCGACCGGGAGCGACACCGGGTGTGGGCACCACGTTTTCAATTGCTGGTATCACAACTGCGCCGGCCACAGGGGCGCGATTATCGAGACTAAGCCCCGATAATCCCGTAGTTTGTTTACTACATGGCACATTAGAGACGCGTCTGGCGGCAGAAACAGATAGATGGAACTCCACCTGTTCCAGTCTGTCACCAGGGCGTCTGGCCCCCCTGCCGGCGTTATCGTCCGGCGGGTGAGGTACAGTGGGAGTTTGTGAGTCTCCTCGGATGCGAACAGATCCACTTGTGGATGGTAAAGCTCTGCAATCATTAGGTTGAAAATGGGTTGCTTGAGCGCCCATTCTACTGTTGTGCTCTGTCTCCGAGACAGAGCGTCTGCCCAGACGTTTGCTACGCCTGGGAGATAAGATGTGGAAGATGAATGTCCAGCCTGTTGGCTAGAATAAAAATCTCTTCTGACACGTTAAACAACGTCCGAGACCTCGTTGACCCTTGTTTCTGAATACAGTGAACTGCATTCAGATTGTCCATTCTGAAGGCCACCGACTTGCCCCGTAAAGTAGAGCCGTGAGCCTGAAGGAAATATAAAGGGATTAGTAATTCTTTGACATTGATGTGGGAGATTTCTAAATGGGACCAAAGCCCTTGACCCTGGTGCCCTTGGTTTGACTGAAAACCCCAACCTATCGTTCCTGATGCATCCGTGTCTACCCATACCGTCGGCGGAGGAGAGGTCCATGACATTATTGAGTGCAACATTTCCCTCTTCGCCCAGACCGCTAGTAAGGTGTGGATTAATTTTGGTATGGGCCATAATTTTTCCGCCGGTATAAGTGGAAAATATTTGTTGCCCTCCAATATTAAGCGCTTTACTTTCAACCGGCCCAACATTACAGTTAGTTGAATCCAGTTGAGAGAGCCGACCAGAGACTCCCAGATCCTCCGTGTCGTAGTCAGACTGTGAAGGAACATGAACAGTTTCCTGCGAAATCTGTTCCGATTGTCCACACTCTGACTCAGAGTGAGAGCAGCTGTGTCCCAAACCAGCCCTATCCACTGAACTACTCGTGAGGGAACAAGGTTTGACTTTACCAGATTTACCTTGAACCCTAGAGTTTTGACATGTTTTAATGTTATGTTGACATGATTTATGCATACTTGCTCTGTCTCTGCCACCACTAGCCAGTCATCTAGGTACCACAAAATCCTGATCCCTTGCTTTAACAATGGCATCAGTGCTTGCCGGACTAATTTCGTGAATAAGCGAGGTGCCAGGTTCAAACCGAATGGCATCCTTTGAAAAACATAAGTTTGATCCCTGATCCGTAAGGCCAGGAATCTTTGAAATCTTTTGTTTACCGAGACGTGCCAATAAGCGTCTGTCAGGTCTAAGGAACACATCCAACCTCCCAGCGGAAGTGTTAGCCTGATTTGGTGCACTGTTAACATCCTGAATGACTCGTTGTGAATATGAAGGTTCAGATACGACAGGTCTACGACGGGTCTCATCTGAACACTGTCCCTTTTGGAACCAAAAATAGCTTGGATGTGAAGACTGGGTAATTTTGAGGGACCGGGATGATGACATTCTTGGCAATCATTTCCTTGACCAGTGACTCCACCTCTAAAGAAACTAGATTCGCCGTTGTCGGCTGACGTAAGCGAGGTCGCCGGAGCCACTGCCAAGTGATGCCTTTGCGTGCCACCATCCTTGCCCAAGTGTTTAACGGCCATGCTTGGTGACACGTTCGGAACGACCCAGTTAGCAGACAAGGGTTCGCCGGCTGTACTACCCTCGGATCCACTCGCCTTGAGACCGGCCCCGGGAATGAGAGAGACATTAGTTTTTTGATGGTGGTGGAGGTGGTGGGGGTGGACGCTTCACCAGCTGGCTGGCGTTGGCAGAAGACGGGCCCTGACCTGGTGTATTATAGCCTCGTCCTTTCTGACCTGTAAACTTACCCTGTCTATACCTGTACTGACCTTGAGGGGAGGAGGACTTCGGTAGATGAAAGGGCTTAGATCCCCCCGGCTGTGCTTTTGCGACTGGCTTGGGTTTGGGGAAGTTAAAGGCAGGTTTCTTAGAAGGGGCAGGACTCTGTTTAAAGGTCTGAGCCATATTAAAAACTGTTCTCCACACCTCAGGGGACATTAAAGAGGGAGTGAGCACTGGTGACATGACCACCTGATTCGCAATACGATCAGGAAGCTTCCGTACCAAGGACATCCTGAGATCCTGACGAGCTCGCACCGCCTCAAGCAAGGCTGTGCGTATGTCACCCAATGACTGAATTGACGACTGAAGGAGCAGTCGCTGAGACAGTTCCACCGATCTTCTAGCGTCCGCGTCTGCGATTGCCTGAGTGGACCGGAGCATCGATTTAGCGACCTGTTGCGTCACAATGTACTGTGAGAAAAGTCTAAATGCTTTCCCCCGTAGCCTAAATTCTCGGTCTAGGTGAGTTGGGGTAGGGGTAGTGAAAGGGTCCTTGAGTTCACATAAATTGATTTTGGGGGCAGCTAAGAAATCAAACAAAGCCGAAGGGACTCCGCCGGCAGAACACACTGGCATAGAGAACCAAGAATGACTATCCTGAGGGATCTGGTGGGAAGATTTTGAGGTGAAGGTGGTCGCAAAGTTCTGAGCCTCCGTCTCCCATTCCACCCAAGGAACCAACTGCCGCACCTTCAACACTGGATTAGCGGCTGAGTCTGTGACAGTTCGCAAATCGAGTTCTACTGACAGTGTCTTTATGTCATTAAAACCATCCTGTTTGGACCAGTCAGAAAACAGTCTCGAAGCTGAGGCAGGGGGTAGGGCAGGTTTAGCAGTATAAACAAAATAGCCCTGGTGATAATAGTTAGGAATGGCCTTAACATTAACATCTAGTACATTCCCCAAAGTATCCAAGGCCCGTAATTTTTTAGATTTATTGCCTTGTATTACCCACTCTCGTGGCACTGGAAGTTCCCCTGACAAGGTAGGTTGAGCGACCTCTGGTTTAGTGGGGATCAAGTGAACCCATGACTCATCCGGGCCGTACAGTAAGGGCATAGCTACCTTTTTCATAGGTGCTTTATCTAAAGGGGCCGGATTGACATCCGTTATAACCCTGACATTAGAAGTAGTCAGTGCCGCCATAGCAGGCCTAGTGACCACTGATGGTGATATAGAGGGAGGGTGAGGGATCTGAGTCAAGGCAATAGAAGTCATCAGAGGCCAGACATTAGAACTTGTCATAGGAGCTCCCAGGTCTACTGTAGGAGTCCCTGACTGTTGGCCAAAACATTTAGTGAGAGCATTAACCAGCAGCCCATCTATTTCCTCTGCTGTGACAAATTTATTCGATGATGAACTCAAAGGTGAATCATTACGATCCTGTGCGGCGTCGAAAACTGAACCCGACTCTTGCACTTCCATATCTGAGATGATAGATACCTCGTCTTTGTCATCCGGCTCATCATGAGAGGATTCCGTCGAAGCCGGAGTCCCATCTTGTTGCCAAGACAAGTCAGGAATAGATGATGGGATTGCCGCGTCCCGGTGGACCTCAGCCACTGTTTGTATAGTTTGAG
Source organism: Paralithodes platypus (assembly GCA_032716605.1). Lineage (NCBI taxonomy): Eukaryota > Metazoa > Arthropoda > Malacostraca > Decapoda > Lithodidae > Paralithodes > Paralithodes platypus. The sequence continues at coordinate 55,011,801 of CM064503.1, read as the reverse complement.
CCAGAGGTTGAGAATACCGCCAAACACCCAGGCCTTGGCCTGCACTCCTTTGGGAGTCTGAAATACCCTCCATCATGGAGCTCCCACTTGACTCAGCCCTCGGACGATCACAATCCACTGAACTTTCCAATTCTAGGGTTAAAATACTAAGTGGTAAACTGTCTTTTGGTACTGGTACTATCTCCATGAGATTGAACACTAGCTCTGTCGGGGGTAGAGGTATGACGAGAGGCACTAGACTCCGGTGAACGCCGGGAGGCCTTTCGATCATGTGAGTCCTTGCGGGAAGACTTGTGGCTACGGTGCGACCGCGAACTGCTCTTGGATTTAGAAGATTTCTCGCTATATCCACTTGTTGACCCCTTCGTCTTACTCTTCTTGCTCGTTGGTGAAGTAGAGCGACTCGGCGGCTGCTGTCTAAGCGGGGACCTGGACTTAGACCTCGCCCGTGACGAGGAGGCTGCCACCGGGGGCGTCGGTTCTCGCTGTCGCTTAGATGTGCCTGGGGCTGGAGCAAGTATAGAACCCTGTCCAGTCTCCGCCGGTTTACGAACAGTTACTCTAGAGGGACGTTTAATGGGAGGGTGCTCAATTAGTAACTTATCCCAAAGCGGGACGTTATCGCATTGAAGTGACTTGTGAGCTACCGTAGTACTATAAGTAGTCATTTGCTGCCTGACCTCCCTTAAGGCGACCGCTGCGGTCTTATCATTGTCTTGTAAAACTTTAACGCTGAGTTGCGAGCAAAAGGTACAGTTTCGCATCACCCACAGACCCCTTGAGCGGTCTAGACATTTAACACATTTTATACAAAGGGTGTGCGCAAAAATAGGGATACCTGAACAGGAGGGCGTAATGCATAAAGCAAAAACCGGGGCAAAGGTAGCCATGACAGAGACTGGTGGGAAACTACTCCAGGTTCTCTAAGACTCGCCGGGGCCCAGCTCTGGAAAAAAAGAAAATTTCTAGGAATTAATGCTCATAAGATTAACCCAACATGTTCGCACACAAGTGTTAATAACCCGCCGGGTAACGAGACATAATACTCTACGATCACAGCTCGCTACGCGGTGGGGTTCCTATGTAAAGATATCAGAATGTCTGAACTTGTCCATGAGATTTAAGAATACCCTCTGACACAATATAAAAAACCAGCATGGTGTTTATAATTGAAATAGTCTTTCCGGTGGTGTCTGATTCAAGATTCAATTTTGGCAAAACAACCCCCCAAAAAGACGCCGGCCCCTGAATTATCTCGCAGATCAAAAACTGGGAAGGCTGACAAAATACGAGATCTGACTTCTAAAGAATTGTCTTAGGATCGCCGTACGTTGAAGGCGGCGATACACAAATGTATCTCTCAATTGTCTTGGTCAACTAAACTGAATTGTAAATTCGTTATTCCACCCTACCAAGGAGCACCCGCCGGGTGTGAAAGTAAGTTTTTATTAAAAAAGTTAACCCCAATTGAGCCCCCAATCGCCGTATGTTGAAGGTGGCGATACAAAAAGTATCCCTTAATTGTCCGGTTAACTAAACTGAATTACCAATTCGTTCATCCCACCCTTCCAAGGTGCACCCGCCGGGTGAACAAGATGTTAAAAGTTAACCCCAATTGTTCCTGTCCCCACTTTTTTGTAAAAGATCGCCGGGGAGGAAAACCAAACAACAACAGCTAGGTTTTTTCCTGGTTTTGCAAAATCGGGGAAAACAACTTCACAACACGTGTCTGCATGAACACTGTTAGATGGGTACAGCCATTCCGCCGGGAATCATAGGGAGCCTGAAACAGGCACCACCACAGAGACGCAGTCCTGGGGAGCCACAGACACCTACTTGCCGGGGAAACAAGCCTGTTTTTGAAACCACGTGTGGCCAAAACTCGGCACCCAGCCGGGTTTTTCATGGTGAAACCGAGAAAAACCCGCCGGGAAACAACCCACCTCGTCCAGATACCATCTGAACGCCACATAGGACCGAAGAGTTAGCCAAAACACAACTAACCCCGGGCCCACAAATAGTCCGTGGAAATAGCCAACACACAACTAATCCAGGAAACAAAAATAGTCCATGGAATTAGCCAATACACAACTAAACCAGGACACACATGACACAGTAGTACATATTTATAATATAAATCAATAACACTTGTACATGTGGCAAAGCTACAAGAGGCTGGCTAGGCCTAGGCAGACGGAAAAGATAACATGTCGGAATATAAACAAAAAGCACTGAATTATATCACAACAGGAACCACCGCCAACACACCACTGTAGCAAAAACTTCCGGCAAAGGGAAGACTGACTCGGGACCCAGAAAAAACTTCACTAAGTGAAGAAAAATACGCTGGGAACGTCATCAAAGCAACACTACCTCATCAGAAAGATAAAAGGCAGCGATAATAACACGTAATGAAAGCCGCCTGCATCACAAGCTAACTAACTGTGAAAAGTTCACATGTCCACAACAGGACCACGAGGGTACATCCGAAATAGACGCCCCAAACACACGACCCAAAATACACTGCACTGCGGGCAACCAGCCCAGGACACTCCTGCTACGCATATCCTAACCTTACTCGATACATCCCGGAGTAAACAAATGAGAAAAAACTCACTAGGGACGCAGCAAATGCGGAACCAGCGGAGCGTGGGGAGACACGTCCGGGCAGGCTGAGCGCAGAGCAGAGAAGGAAGAATGACGCCTGAGTCAGCGTCTGGTCAAAGATCCACACAAGTACATCCACGATATTATGGAAAGCTTATTGAATAGTTATTCTTATTTTCTTTTTGTTTTTATTTTTTACGAAGATTTTTCGTAGTGAGAACCCAATTCATAATGACTGAAGCCATGAGTGAGGTCGCGTGCGCTCATGATGAAGGCTCCTCAAATTTTAAATGCTCTGCGCGGTAGATTCAAACTACGGCGGATGAGTGTTTGAAGAGGGTGCCTTATGTAATAGGCATGTTCGTCAATGATGGAGGAGCCACTAATAAATATACCTTTATACGGATGACACCAAGCTGTATAGAAGAGTGAGGAGTAAGAAAGATGTGGATTTGCTTCAAGGAGATGTGGAGGGCATGAAGGGGTGGTCTGAACATTGGTTAATGCCTTTTCATCCAAAAAAATGCAAGTACATGCGGATTGGGACAAGCAAGACAGACAAGGTAGGATACAGTATGTATGAAGCGATGTAGGAAGTGAATGCAGAAAAGGATATACTGTAGGAGTAGTGATAGACAATAAGTTAAATTTCTCAGAACATTTAGCGGAAAAGATAAATAAAGCCAATAGAATTGTAGGGCTGATAAGGAGGACATTTGTGTCAATGGATGAAGAAATCTTCAGGAATCTCTATACAGCGCTGGTTAGGCCGCACCTGGAATATGCGAACCAGGTGTGGGCTCCATATATGGTAAAGGATATAGAAGCAGTGGAGAAAGTGCAGAGGAGAGCTAGCAAGCTGGTACCAACGTTGAAGAACGCGGGCTATGAGCAGAGGTTGAGGACACTGGGACTTCCGACACTGGCATATAGGAGAAAGAGAGGGGATAAGATAGTGTCAGGAAAGTATGATTAGGATGTGTGTGAAGGTATCTTCTTGATGCGGGAGGGAACAATTAGAACGAGAGGACACACTAAGAAAATTTACAAGGAACGAAATAGGCTTGAAAAGGCAAAGAACTCATTTTGTGATAGAGTGGTAAATAATGAGTGGAACGCACTGCCCCAGTATGTAGTCGATTCCGAATCAGTAAGGAAGTTTGAAAGTAATCTTGATAAAGCATGGGGAAGACAAGATTTGAAGTTTGATTACAAAGCAAAAATACAGAATAGTAAAAATGTTGCGTCTGCTGCTGCCGCCGCCGCCAACACCGTGAACGACCGCAGCAGTGCATGTACTGGCACTGAGTTGGATACACAGGCCTAGTTTGCCTTTTTCCAGAGGATCTAATGTAAGAAACTGTAAGAAACTGTTCCAAGTTCAGACTCGTGATGAGTTCGAGAGCGTCTGGTTTTCTGGGAGCGAATCCGAGCCGTATAAGGCTCAGCCTGGGATCAAAGAGCAAGGGTAGCGTGGAAGTATGGGGTGCTCTTGACTATGTCTGCGATCTGAATCGTGGCAACTTCAGACTTCAGCTACTTATTCAGGAACCAAGGGACTGGGGCTGGGGCGATGGCCTGAGTCGTGGTGACTTCAGACGTCGGCTACTTCTTCAGGAACAAACTACTGCTTCAGGAACATTAACTAAGTCGTCTCTGCTCCCAAGACGGGAGTATCATCTCGCCAGGCTTCAAGTTGAAGGGTTCAGGGCAGCTGGCTGAACTGCTCAAAATAGTCATCAGGTTTGTCAGGAGAGAGCAGCGTTCTCAACTCGCTCAGTTCCGGGCAGTCAGGCAGTCAATATCCAGTGGTGGCTGTGGTAGGCTAGAGGCTGTATGTTTTACTTTTTCGGAAAGAGGGTTGTCAGCCCTTAGTTTGTCAATTCTCTTTTTCAAGAATCCTCTAAGGTTGCTATCCACCAGGCTCTGCTGCTGAGGGAGGGAGAAGGGGGTAGTGCAAGTTCCAAGTTCAGAGTCATGATGATTCCTAGAGTGTCTGGTTTTCTGGGATACATTCCAGACCATTTAAGGCATAGCCCGGGTTTGAAGGGCCTTTCTGTTGTGCCGAGCTGGACCACTCGTGGGTTGGGACATAATCCTACGTCTTCCTCTGAATTCCGAATACAGGTTTTCCCCGGGCTGATGCTGTGGAAGGGTGGGAGAGTATGGAGGCTGCCCGGACTGGCCAATCAGAGGTCACGGCCTAATCCCTCGTCACTCCTCTGATCTAGAATCTGGGTTTTCCCCTTAGTTGATGTTGGGGAAGGTTCGGATCTTCTAATTTGAGGTCTATGAGGGGTACGGGCATTGGGGATGCCCCTGGGCGATCGTCCTCCTGAAGGTGCACCGCCATTAGCTCTCTCGCCGTTGAGTTTTGGGGGGACCTGGATTGTCTTCGTCACTCATCATGCCTTCTGCTGTGTCGGGTATGGTCTGGGGCGATTGTTAGCCTATAGGTATACTTCACCAGCACTTCCTTGACTATTGAGCATTGAGGGACATGGATCGTCGACCTTTTCCATGGGTACTGCGTATCCGGGGCCTGTAATTTCTTGAGGTCTCGCTCATTATTGTACATTTTCCATGTATGTGTTCTCCTGTCACCTCTTTTTCCTTTCTCGAGTCTCTTGTTGATCCTCCCTACACCTTGTAGGAGTAAGGCCTGGCTACTGACTTTCTATGTATGTCCACTTATGAAAGGGAAAATAAAATTGCTGGACCTATCACTTGAGAAATTTAAATTATATGTTGCATTATATGTCGCATGTCCCACCTTTACTTATTAATATCGATTCATTATAGACAAAAACTGTCAAATGCATCATAATCCTCAAGGGGTTAATAACATTTATGTACAGAATGATCTAACTAAAACTACTTAAGCCTATTTACAAGCAAGCAATTATCTGACTTTTAATGTCTATTGGCTCGAATTACACAAAGTACTGTAGATTTTATATAACTATGCACATGTAGCCTAATGATTATTGCGCGGAATTTTGGTGTGAGTATACCCTAGGTTCTAAACCTAATTAGGTTTATTTGTAAATTGATTGGTGGTTTGGTGAAAATATGAATAAGTAATTATTGATCACAGGAACATCTTGAGATGGTTCGGCCATATGGAACGTATGGGAAGCGAGATAATGACTAAGAGGGTGTACAAGAGCGAGGTGGAAGGACAGAGAGGGAGAAGTAGACCGAAGGAGAGGTGGAAGGATGGAGTGAGGAAGTATATGATTGAAGGCGGTGCTGGTTGGGAGGAGGGGCGTCGACTGACTGGGGACAGAGGTGCTTGGGGGCGGTTAGTTCGTGGTCACCCCTTCGGGGATCATGGCGTCAGGCAATAGATTGATAGATTGTTTTTTTTTGTAAATCATAGCTTATGGAATACGTTGTCTATATATATTATTATATGTGTGTGTGGTGTTTCCAACTTACTGTAGGCTACTATGCTTGGTGTGTTGAGCAGTGTGTGTCCTTTGCTGCTATCATTGAGTGCACTGTGTCCTTCCTCCTCTTCCTGTGTCT